>JAMZAV010000526.1:0-413876 GCA_024449915.1 Sweltsa coloradensis
GAAAAAAAGGAACTTTTTAGGAACTTAGGAATGCCCTAGTTCCTTTTATTTTAGAGGAACTTGGAACTGGAAAGAGTACCTTTTTTTATGAGGAACTTGTAACTGGAACTAGTTCCATTTTTTAAGGAATTTACCCAACTCTGTATATACGGCATACACAGACGCACGAAGTGGGAAGTGTTGCGGCGCGTATATTTACGGCATGCACAGTACGGAAGCCATTTAGAATAGACGTATGTAAATATATATATATATATATATATGTTAGTACTTTAGACAGAAATGAAAAAAGTGACTACACCGGGGTTTGAACCCGGGACCTTAGCTTACCGGGCTATGCTCTTACCAACTGAGCTATGCGGCCACCAATTTAAAACTGTCTAATTTTTTGGTACAGACGAAACGTCGGTGGACGCCCAGGTTCTTGGGTAAAACCGCGTCGAAAATAAGATGAACCAGGGCAGAACCTGGGCGTCCACCGACGTTTCGTCTGTACTACGTCAGACATTTTCAAGGTTGACTGTGACTCTACGGAGGTTGGAGTCACAGTGGTTGGCAAGCACGCAGCCCCCGCCTTATATAGCCTCGGCTAGGTGCCCTACCTATTTTCTATATAACCTCGCCGCCCCGCACCTTCAGCCGAGGCTATATAAGGCGGGCGCTGCGTGCTTGCCAACCACTGTGACTCCAACCTCCGTAGAGTCACAGTCAACCTTGAAAATGTCTGACGTAGTACAGACGAAACGTCGGTGGACGCCCAGGTTCTGCCCTGGTTCATCTTATTTTCGACGCGGTTTTACCCAAGATCCTTGTTTTTATCCTATGACGGGCCGCGAAAACCTACAACAATCCATATATATATATGGCATGAACAGATTTAAGGGGTTAAGAATGCAACTGCCGAGGGATTGCAGTGTCTCACTGTCGTCTTCCGGCTAACTTCGCACTGTGGTTAGTGGGTAGGAAATAACATCACATGACAGCTCTCTAAAACTTTAGATATTCAGCATTTTGAACTGCTTCCAAAAGTGGAAACCACTTATTGGATGAGCGTAGCGAGCGAAGCGAAGATTCCATTTCACTACACTGGAGAAAAAAATCGGAATTTTTTTTTTTCTTCTTCTTTTTTTTGTATTTTTGTGTGTCTGTTAACACGATTCCGGCTAAACCGATACTCCGATTGTAATGAAATTTTATGGAGGCCTTCAAAATCTCTGAACTTAGAACTGCCACGTTTTTTAGCGCAATCGGGAAATTTTTTCTTATAAAAAACGCAATTTTACAATTTTTTTCGAATTTAAAAAAAATTCTTCGACTTGTAACTCCTACATGCTTTATCCGATTGTAATGATTTTTTCACAGAACCTTAATTTTATGAATTTAGATATTCGTGTGAAATTTGAGCGTAATCGAAAAATTATTTCTCATGAAAATCGAAATTTTACGGGGTTTTTCTTTTTTAAAACAATTCTTTGACAAATAACAACTAGGCCTACATGCTTTATCCTATTGTAGTGATTTTTTCACAGAACCTTAATTTTATGAATTAATATATTTGTGTTAAATTTGAGCGCAATCAAATAACTATTTCTTATGAAAATTGCAATTTTACGATTTTTTTCTTTTTAAAAATTACGATTAATTAAAAAAATTAAGTTGATTTTTTATTAAATTTAATTTATTTAAAAAAAAATCTTCGACTAAGTAATGATTTTTTCACAGAACAACAGAAAATCCGCGTAACACATGGCAGCTCAATGCACCAATTACGCTCATCCAACAACGCGGCGGGACTTAAGCGTTTTCCTAGTTAAGATTAAAACAGTCGTGTAATAATTGTGACACTTACAGAAATATAGGATCACCAAGCACTGGCGTCCACGTTGGCAGCAATTGTGTGGAGGGAAAAAAATCAGGCCTGGCTAGCCGGCAACAAAGATGTTAGCCCAAGAAACGGAGGACGGTATTGTGCTACTGCTCCCCCAACCCGATTTAATGTTGGATGTCAAGATATATAAATACCAACAATGGAACAAAAATCAACTTTTCAAACTGACTTATTAGTTATTGGATGAGCGTAGCGAGCGAAGCGAAGATTCCATTTCACTACACTGGAGAAAAAAATCCGGACTGTTTCTTTTTTCTTTCTTTTTTTGTATTTTTGTCTGTTTGTTAACACGATTCCGGCTAAACCGATACTCCAATTGCGATGAAATTTTCTGGAGGCCTTCGAAATCTCTGAACTTAGAACTGCCACGTTTGTGAGTGCAATCGAAAAATTATTTCTCATTAAAATCGCAATTTTACGATTTTTTTTTATTTAAAAAAAAATCGATTCATAACACCTACGGTCCTACATGCTTTATTCGATTGTAATGATTTTTTCACAGAACCTTAATTTTATGAATTAATATATTCGTGTGAAATTTGAGCGCAATCGAAAAATTATTTCATATGAAAATCGCAATTTTACGATTTTTTTTATTTTTAAAACATTCTTCGACTTGTTAACACCTACATGCTTTATCCGATTGTAATGATTTTTTCACAAAACCTTAATTTTATGAATTCATATATTTGTATGAAATTTGAGCTCGATCGAAAAATAATTTCTCATAAAAATCGCAATTTTACCCTTTTTTCGTTAAAAAAAAAATCTTCGACTTCACATGCTAACACCTACATGCTTTATCCGATTGTAATGATATTTTCACAGAATCTTAATTTTATGAATAAATATATTTGTGTGAAATTTGAGCGCAATCGAAAAATATTTTCTCATGAAAATCGCAATTTTACGCCTTTTTTTGTTTAAAAAAACATATGCTCATCCAACAACGCGCCTGAAAAAGCGTTTGCGAAGCTTTCTTTCCTAGTTATTAGCCATTCCTTATAATTTATTTTTACTCCCTAATGGTAGAAAATTATTTACATGCAATAGAAAAATAGTTTTGGATTATAATAATATCATAGGCCTAATACGGTAGCCAAATTAGTTATTTAGGGTTTCAAGTTACTTTTCAACGTTTGCATGAATTCAATTGTATTTCCGCTTCCTGAATCCTGTGGCATTCTAAGACAATTGGCGGATAGGCCGAGGCCTACTCTGTATAATGTCCTTAGCACTGTTTAATAAGCATAAACTTTGTGTATGTTGGTTGTGATAGAATGCCTATCGGCTAGGTTAGTGTTTGTGGTTGGGGAAAGAAGAAAGGAGACCAACAGATTACTTTAAACGAGTGGGCAGCTGCGTGAAGTGGCTGGTTAACATAAATATTTACAAAACAAGATACATAATGTCGTACGTTTCAGCCAACGTGGCCTTGGCCTTGGCCGAAACATACGACATTGTGTATCTTGTTTTGTAAATATTTATGTTAACCAGCCACTTCACGCAGCTGCCCACTCGTTTAAGGTAAGCTGTTGGTCTCCTTTCTTCTTTCCCCAACCACAAACACTAAACTTTGTGTTTGTTATGAATTGACAAGTTCTCTTAAAAGCCTCCGAGGTGGGCTGTGCTAGACGAACCAAGATGTATATATTTTCTGATTTTATCTTTCTACTATAGCTGCCGACCAGACAGATGAGCAGTTGGGAGAAGAGATCCAACGAGCACACGTCATCTGTGTGGTGTACTCGCTGGAAGATGAGGACACGCTTGACAGGGTGATATTACACTGGCTGCCACTCATCAGACGGTGGTCATCTGACAGCCGTATTCCGGTCGTGCTGGTTGGAAACAAATCCGATCTCACCGACTGCTCTACAACCGATGTAAGACTTGTAGGATGAGGATGTATGACCGGTACTTTACCACACCCACTGATATTGGGGGGATAGATTCCACTTCCACTACTAAAATGTTAAAGGGGAGTAGGTAGTGCAAGGTAAAAGTAAAGAATCACTCAGCGCGCTTCGTGCATACACTTCATACTTTGTGCAGTCCTAACCTACCTAACCATGGATCTAACTGAAATAACAGGAAATGAAAACACTTATAAAAGTAACAAATATTGCTACTCAAACATTGTTGGGTGTGCCATCCACAAACACTTTGAATTCTTCTCTTCTTCTCTTATGCCCACATTGACATACCTATGTCATCTGGGTCTCTATTCTATAAATCCGATCAAATTGGATTCGTAAGTTTTTGACGGTAATCGATGCGGTTGTGGTTGAGGTCAAAAGGAATGTAATTTTGACGTTTTGATGAGATTGGTCCAACTTTTTTTACAATGTTAAACGTCGAATTAAAAATTTGCTTAATTGGCAAATCCAGCTAGTTTCACACATTCTTGGGCACGTTCCCCCAAAAAGGAACTTTGAAAAGTTCAGTTACTTCTGCTAAAAAAGGAACTGAAACGTTCCTCGTTCCTCAAAAGGAACTTAGTTCCTTTCACGTTCCTTATAGGCCTACCATCATTGATTTAAACAAAAATAAATGTGAAATGAGTTAGTCTATCATTACTCTTATTTATTAAAGTGAGTCCCAGGCCATCTGACGAGGGTGGCGCCTTTTTTGAAAACACATGATGTCACATTGATGTTTTTCATACTGCAGTTTACGATATCAGGTACTGGAATTCGACGGGATTACGACGGCAAAAGGAACTTATAACGGAACGATTCGTTCCCAAGTTCCCACGAAATAGTAACTTTGACGTTACAAAGTTCCTGATCTAAGAAAAGGAACACGTTCCCATAAAAGTTCCTGAAAAAGAAACGCGTTCCTCCCCAAGACTGGTTTCACATACAGTCTGGACCACTTTTTGATCTCCAATATTTACCCAAAAAATTTGAGTTTTGGGGACGATGTTAACAAGAGATGAGCGCATGTCACTATCAGAGCACATGTTAACATTTCAAATATTTTCCCCTACACATGCTTGCAAAATTAGGGCCTACTACAATTTACCTGTTTAAAGGCATATTTACAGGCAGTTATAACAAAAGTGAGCAATTTTGGGGAAATGTGCTCTGAATCTGATACAATCACACATTCTTACAGTACTAAACATTTTGGTGCAAACCACAACCCGATAGGACAAATGATAGAGCTTCCAAGTGATCCAGACTAAACCTTTGCGTCTGCATAAAAACCTGGTTTTCTCCATTCAGACAACAGTCTTGATTAGGTAGGGCCTTACAGTTGTAAATATCAAATTATTTGTGTTTTTTAATTTATTACTACCAGTACCAGTTATAAAGTTTCATTTTACTTATTATTATCACTTATTTACTTACAGGCATTGCTTAGTATTATGGAAGAACACCCGGAAATAGAAAGTTGCATCGAGTGTTCTGCCAAAACCTTGAAGAATATTTCCGAAATGTTTTACTATGCACAGAAGGCTGTTCTTCACCCCACTACTCCACTCTTCAGCATGGAGAAGCAAAATGTATGTACTATTTATGGCACCAGTTGTCAATCTCACAAATTAATTCATATTTAATAATACCGTACCTCTGCTATAGTTACTAAATGTTTCCAATGTTATTATTTCCAGCTGACTGAGGCCTGTGTGAGAGCTTTGACGCGCATCTTTAAGATCAGCGATAGAGACAACGATGGCCTCCTGAATGATGAAGAGCTCAACGCATTTCAGCGCTATTGCTTCAATGCTCCACTTCAACATGCTATACTGGAAGATGTTAAGGCTGTTATACATAAGAACATTTCTGGGGGAGTCTCAAGCAACAGCATTACTCTTAAAGGTACCGTTAATGTTAATAATTGATCATAAGGTTTTATCATAAAGTTTTAAACCAAGTTTAATCTGGAGATGAAACTAAAGGATGGATTAAGCCCATAACCCTAATTCAAGTTCATGTACCAGTAAACTTCTCTCATCAGACATTGCTACTACCTTCTGTATCACTCATACATGTTTTCCTTGAATAATAGTTCTGTGCTGATTGCTAACGTTATTTTAGGTTTTATATTCCTTCATTGCCTCTTCATTCAAAGAGGTCGCAACGAGACCACCTGGACTGTTCTCCGTAAGTTTGGCTACGACGATAATATCGAAGTAACTAAGGAGTACCTTCACCCTTCGATTAACGTCCGACCCGGATCTTCGACTGAGCTTTCACACCGGGGCATGGGCTTCCTAACCACTCTGTTCGAGCATCATGACATTGACAAGGATGGAGCTTTATCGCCCAGTGAATTGGAAAGTCTGTTTTCTGCATGTCCGGCTATACCTTGGACACAAGATTTTAACAAGACAGTGCCTTCAAACCCGCAGGTAGGCTTCCCTTATAGACTTTGTGCTCTCTCACACACACACACACTCATGCATTCACTAGGGTTGCCAACTATTAAAAATGCAAAAGGTAGACAAATGTGAAGGGTGACCGGCTCGCTGTCCACGCGTCTGGTTGTGAAGAGCACTAATGAACTTAAGAGCATGTGCCCCTAAGCCCAAAACTCTAAACGCCCTCCTTACCCCCACCCCCGGCTTTTACCTAAAAACAAAATGTGGTCTGAAATTTTTAAAAGGTAGAACTATTTTGAGTAGTCAATTGTCTAAGTAGGTACCTACATTTTTAATAGTACTAACTGTTTTTTTTAAATATTTTTACACTCTTCGACTTTGTTTTCTTATGAAGTATTTAAATTTTATACAGATAGTAGTGCGAAACGACCTCTTGAGCCATGATAAAAGCTACTATAGCCAGTAGATTGGAGAGTACCTTGCATTAATTATATCTACATATTTCATTGCCTAATTGGAAATTTTAATATTTTTTTTAAAAATTATTGCTGACAATTTGGAATTTCGATGTTATTTATCTTTCATAAAAACACAGAAAATTAGCATCTATAGGAGGCAGTGCATTTGATAAAACAATTCAAGAACAAACACAAATCATTTTCAACCTACTAAACCTACCTACTAAAGTTTTAAAATTTATAAGTCCAAAAATAAGACTTCTTATAAGAAAACAGAAAACCAGTGCTTGATTGATTGACAACAGTATGGGCTGAACAAATCAAAATTACAAGAAAGTAGTATCAATTACACATTTAAGGAAGGCAGCAGAAAATTATGTTCCGTATATCTTCTATATTTGACATTATTTTGTATATCGAATTACACTGCACGTTCTTGCATACTTTTCTTAAAGTAATATTTAACATATTTCATAATTAATTTCTCAAATACTAGAAATTTCTAAAGGCGTGTCACCAAAATCATCAAGGGTCGCCGCTTCAGCGCTTTGTGGCGCCCCCTGCTAGTCGGTGCCCCAAGCTCGGGCTTGCCAGACTTCTGTGTTACGATAGCCCTGTTCATGTATCGGTCCTACCATTAAAGTTTCAGACAACTTTCTCAATTGTCTATCCCAGACTTTACGCTACCAGGACAACAGAATAAACGCTGCCCATTTTCAGTCTGAGTTTTACTTTCCTGTAACTCGTCAAGAATCACATTGACTCATTGAGAGTAACTCGCAAGCTAGAAATCCTACTCACGCTGGCAAGTCTGGAGTCTGGGGCAAAGCCCTAGCCGGCAGAGGCATTTTGCCCGTTGGTGATTTTTGAACATCTAAAAACACGTTTAAAAGCATTTTGAGCCTGATCAGGCTGCCTAGGTCTCTTGAAAATTCAGCCATTTTTAAAATGTTTTGTTGGATTATTCTTACGGATGACGAGTGAAAAAGTCTGTTCTGAAAAAAGTTGATTAATTCCCAAGTCGCTTACTATGAAAAGTCGCTCGCAACTTGCGAGGTAGCAAATAGAATTGTGGAGCGCTGGTTTTATGTGTGTATGAGAACAAAGGATTTGCTTGCCGTTAAGTGACCCCAATGCTCTCGACCATTAATTTGCCTAGGCTAATTCCTTTTAATAGGTCAGTTATCAGTTTCAGTTTCAAGGGGATATATACACTAAGGATATCTTGTCTCATCATTCTGGTTCAAACTTCAAAGCTAGCCAATATCCTTCTGTTTAACATGCTTGACATTGCTGTTATAAATCTTGATTAGCAAACTTTAGATACTACACTAGAGTTTAAAAAATATTTATAACAAAGGGATGAAAGTGCAAATACAATATCAATATGTTCAAAATACTATGTATATTCTTCTTTTGTAGGGGTGGATTACCTTACAAGGATACTTATGCCAGTGGGCTTTAATAACACTGGTTGACGTGCAAAAAACCCTTGAATATCTTGCGTATTTGGGCTATAGTGCGTATGAGGACGAAAAGCAGACATCAGCCGTCGTCGTAACGAGGGAAAAGCAAATTGACCTAATGAAGAAACAGACCGGCCGAAACGTGTACCAGTGTCACGTGATAGGTGCAACGGGTTGCGGGAAGTCGATGTTCTGTCGCAGCTTCCTCGGTCACACGATGGAGAACACTCTTCCGAGCGATCTGCGAGGTGTCTCACAGTGCACCGTGAACATGATCCAGGTCTACGGCCAAGAGAAGTACCTCGTCTTGCGCGACATTGCCGTGCGCAATGATTCCGATCCGCTTCAGCCTGCTGAAGTGCAATGCGATGTTGCGTGCCTCATTTACGACGTCAGCAATTCTAAGTCGTTTGAATACATTGCTCGAATCTACCTGGTGAGAAATTGTCATAGTACTCCTAGTCATAGCATAATCTCAATTTTGTCAAAAAGAAGCAATGTTTATTCTTGTGTTGCCTCTTGGAAAACTATGTACTATATTGTAGTGAAAGCTTGTTTTTGGGGTACAGTTAGGGTTGCCAGATTAGTGAAACTCAAATACGGGACAGAACTTTGCGTAGTGATACTGGGGTCTGGGGCGAAGCCCCATCCGCCAGAGGCGAAATTTTTTTGGGGTTGTGTTTTTTGGGGAAGGGTCTAAAACGCATTTGAGAGTAATTCAGTGAAAATTTTAAAGCAATATAGTGATTGAAATAGGGAGATAATCAGATAAGGAATGTGCAGAAAAGTAAGGAGCTATATATTTCAGTCTCATTTTAATAGTTTCATTTTTAATAATTAGCTTTATAGTAGAGCCAAAATTATTATTACTTTATTGATAGGCACATTTCATTGATGGTCAGATCATTGATATTTATTGCTTGATTTTGCACTTTAAAGAAGTTTTGAATTGTTTCATGTTGTTAAACTGCCTCACTCACTGAATTCGAATGCGTTTGTCACACGCACGCCGCGCCCGAGGTTAAGAATATCACGTTACGGCTAGAGACACTAGCTACAATGACTCACCGCGATAATGATGCACTCGAATAACACCCACCACCTAACTGCAGGCAGCAGCGGCAGACTGATCAGGCACCAAGGCCGGCCGAGGGGAAGGGATTGGTAACTATACGCCCGCGCGTATTGTTGAAAAAGCGCACACGGACTGCTTTATTCTAAATACGTGATGTACTGATCAATGGGTTAGAGCATACGGGACGCGGGAAACACCCATCAAATACGGGATTTCCCGGGTAATACGGGACACCTGGCAACCCTAGGTACAGTTATAAACCCCTCCTCCTTCTTTCTCCCATTACTGTTGCATCCCTTACAGGCTTAGCCCAAGCAGGCATTAATGTCATGCGAGTCATAGCCCTACTCATGTTCTTAGACTAGTTTGAGTACCACTTATGAATTAATATGAAGAGAACAGAAACTCATTAGAAAAACAGTTATTCCCGGTGGCAATTGGGCTTTGCACACAAAGCTTTTTGCAGCTCGCGCCACTGTAACACCGACCCTAACTGCTATGAAACATTAACATAGTAGGCCGAGATTAAATGACTCGCTCCCCGTAGTTCTTTGGGGTTGGCAGTATGGATCACGTAGACTGGGCTTATAGTACTAAGGTGGTGCTACGAGGGTAAGAAAGTGGCAGTGCAAAGCCCAATTCAATCCCAATTTAGTCCTTTCAAATCCCAAATGTCAAAGAAAATCAGTGTTATTAGTACTTAGTTCTTTTATAAGTTTTGTTACGTACTTAACTTTAGGCATAGGCCTCACCAAGCTCCTTTCTTGGAGTTACTTACGTACTTACTTAGACTGTACAATGCCGCGTCTGTTGTCTATGCCTATACGTGTATCTAAATGTACAACATTACAACTTTATTTTGTTTAAAACAAACTGCTTTCTTACAGAAATATTTTGCTGAAAGCAAAATTCCAGTTCTGATTGTCGGCAACAAAAGTGACACATTGGAAGTGCGACAAGAATACCTGTTGCAGCCTGCAACTTTCTGTAGCCGTCACAAGCTCCCACCACCTCAGTTGTTCACAGCTTCGTGCAACCTCAAACCAGACTTGTTTGTCAAGTTAGGTACCATGGCAGCCTTCCCGTAAGTGATTTAGAAATCATTTGTGTGTTTGTTTGTTAAATCGGTACTTGTTCATTAACGGGACCCCCCTCAATTTTTTGTTAATTGGTCCCCCCCATCGTCGTTTTTTTACTTATTTCTGTTTACAATAAATAATTACAGCTTGCGAGAAGTTGAATATGACTCTGACAGTAAACTTGACTCACACGTTCAACGTTACTCAGGCGAGTACAGTCCATTGGAATGCGTAGGCCTACATGAGAGCAGTCGTCGCCGTGCCGCTGACATTGACGTTCACAGACACCAAATGAACCTTCAAAACCTTTAACGTCGCTATTTTAAACGAAAGTACTTTTCCATTGACAGTCCTTTATATTTAAAATAGCGACGTTAAAGGTTTTGTAGGTGGAGTATGTTGGCGTAGGCCGTGTCACTCCTGGCGCAAAGTATGTAGCCGGACAGGATGTTTTCGAGGCTTTGTTTGAAATAATTGTGTTTTCCTGACCTCCTGAAACTCAGATGGAGTAGTTATGATTGTCTAATGATATGTTTTTACTGAATTTTTACATTTTTTGGAGGGGGTCCCGTTAATGAACAAGTACCGTTAAATCTATAATTCTAAATTGATTCGAATTAAAATCAAATTATGCATATTACCATATTGGCCCGAATATAGCACAATGTCAATTATAACACGACCTCCAATTTTTTCGAAATCAAAGAAAATTAAAATGTACAATGAGCATTTTTTTTACAATAGTACTTGGAATGAATAGCCTAAAATTGCACTCTTACAACAAAACATTTTGAAAAATGTTAGGGCCAAAGCCTATGTTTTTTAACAGTGTTGGGCCAAGCACAAGCTCACAATGGCCAACCACAGTACACCAGTCTGATTAAGGGATGACATCGATTCCAAAAAAATTGAATCGATCATTGTGAACTAAAAACCGATTAGGAATCGATTCCCAAGAAAAAACTTTTTAATTTTACGCGCAGTTTTTTTGGTGGTCATTTTCCGCAGAACTCATGATACGCGGCGATATTTCCACTGAGTCCGTGATCACGTCACGATGTGCAGCAGCCGATGCACGGGAGATGTATTGCGGGTGGCCTATGTTCAGGCCGTCAGGCGCTATTTCAAATGCATGACCTCAAAAATAACGCTAGTGCTGTTTTTGAGATTGTATTTTCGGAAAGAAACATCGCGCTATATTTGGGCCAATACGGTAGTAGGGATATGTTTTATACTTAACGTAATATGATGCAAACCGATATTTATGTTTAATAAAAATTTGTATGCCCCAGCCGTTTTCACGCAGCATGGATAGTATTCTACAGAAGCAGGTTTGTAACCATTTTACTAGATCAATGTTTTTATTTGCAGTAACCTCCGTCGCTTAGTTCATGTTCTTCTCATGCGGCCGTCTCCTACAGAGTGGTTTAATCAATGCTTCAGGTTCATTTTTACTATTGTAAACTTGTATTGTTTGCCGAGTTTCTTGATCTGCATATTATTTATACATGGATGTTGTATATACTACTACACTAACCAATCTGTAAAACTAAGTAGCATTGAGCTTTATATAGTATAGAGTAAGAGACCCTCACCAATGACTGCTTGTTTACATGGTAGTCAGCTAGTATAATAGCGGCAAGCAATAGCAGATTGGCTTCATTGTTTGCCATTATTATTAACCACCTAGCGGCACGGTTGCTGAGCGGCCACTGGCACTGTCTGTAACTGTACACTACAAGCTCAATGATAATAGTTTAATGGTGCACAGTTATTCAAGCTAACTGCATGAGTCTCATTGTATGTGGTACTTAAAACTGTTAAAAGGTATGTTCTGCTGTAGTTAATAAATTAATTTTCCTAACCATTTTACCTGACATGAAACCTTCATCTACTATACAGAGTAGATAGTATAGGCATATGGAGCAAATCCATCATAATCACAAAATTATTATTAGGTACTATTAGCAGCTTTGCGTACAACTGGACTAAGTTTTAAATGATAAAATTAAAATCACAATCGAATTAACATGAGAACGCCAACAATCTAGTTAAAAGTATGTGTTCTTGGAACCACGTACCGACATTTTTCCCTTTGATCTAGATGAATTTTTGTATGCATACTCAGAAAGGTTGTGCAATAAGCTGATTTGTTTACATGATTCGGTTTTGTTCCCCCAATTTTTACCCTGTTGAATCGTACAAAAATTTTAAACATCAACCAAAAATATTTTTTTTGTATAGACTGTGAAGGCTCTTAGGAAAAAGTGGTGCCTTAAAAGTTAAAAATGAAAATGAAATGGGGATTTAGTTACCATAAAGGGTGCCAAGTGCTAACAGATCCAAAATACAGTAGCTATGTGGATTTACCTGCATATAGTAATTCAAAAAGTGCAAAAGCACTTCACTTGAGACTCCATTGCTCCATTTGGCTATGTACTAGATATTTGAAAGTACAAGGTTTCTCCATGTAGGGGGGACTGCATTCCTCATTTATGTTATGTGCGATATATAGGCTATAGGATAGAATATTGATAATTATTAATTAGAGATGGTCCGATTCCAGATTTGACAGATTCTGGTTCTACAGTTATTGTGTGCGATACCGATTCTTGGAACGATTCCAATTCTTATACTAACCAAGCTTAGGCATACACCATTATAAATGAACACATAGTTTAGGCTGAGGAAGGTTGGCTACCAGAATAATGTATTGAATTAAATTTACAGTTAATTCAGACCTTAACTTGCTACAATCATATACCTTGTTTATTTTATATTGTTGGTATTTGCCTTGTTTTATAGGTCTTATTATACACAATGCAAGGCATCTGGGCAAAGTTTCCAAGTTTCAACTAGGGATGACATCGGTTAGCGATTTCGGCTTTAGTTTCCCAAAACCAACCCCGTTTTTTTTTATTTTTATATATATGTGTGTGTGTTTTTATGGCTGTGGGTTAGGGGTGGCAAGGATGCTCATTGCATCTACTTTATCGGCATATTTACGATCGGGAAAGAGGGTGACCTTGGTTGGTTGGAGATGGGTGAGAGGTAAAAGACAATTTAGTTGAGTTGATATGAAAAGTAGGGCTGGGCAAAAAATGAATATTTCGTTTCGGATACAATATTGATAATTTGGAATATTTTGGATATAGATATTTGGCTTCATATCAAAATATCAAATTTACACAAAAATGATAAATTATGTAATTTTGGTGGAGGTGCGGAGTAGTCAATATTAAACCTGGCTAGTACATAATGTGGTGAAGGTGCCGGGTCATAATACATGATTACACGATTGTGAGATCGTAAAAATGGTTTGTACGTGAGTAAGCTCTCACTTTCGAACTGTTTATGGTTGTTTCTAGCTAGGAAAGCGATCAAGTCCCGCCGCGTTGTTGGATGAGCGTAATTGGTGCATTGAGCTGCCATGTGTTATGCGGATTTTCTGTTGTTCTGTGAAAAAATCATTACAAAGTTGAAGATTTTTTTAAATTAAATAAAATTTAATAAAAAATTAACTTAAATTTTAAATTTTTTAATTAATCGTAATTTTTAAAAAAGGAAAAATCGTAATATTGAAATTTTCAGAAGAAATAATTATTCGATTGCGCACAAATTTTACACGAATATGTTAATTCATAAAATTAAGGTTCTGTGAAAAAATCATTACAATAGGACAAAGCATGTAGGTGTTATAAGTCAAAGAATTGTTTTAAAAAAGAAAAAAAAACGTTAAATTTCGATTTTCATGAAAAATGGTTTTTCGATTGCGCTCAAATTTCACACGAATACCTAAATTCATAAAATTAAGGTTCTGTGAAAAAATCATTAAAATCGGATAAAGCATGTAGGTGTTATAAGCTGAAGAATTTTTTTAAAATCGTTAAAAATCGTAAAATTGCGATTTTAATGAGAAATAATTTTTTGATTGCGCTCAAAAACGTGGCAGTTCTTGGTTCAGAGATTTCGAAGGCCTCCATTAAATTTCATCGCAATTGGAGTATCGGTTTAGCCGGAATCGTGCTAACAGACACACAATAATACAAACAGAAAAAAAAAAGAAAAACATTCCAGATTTTTTTTCTCCAGTGTAGTGGAATGGAATCTTCGCTTCGCTCGCTGTGCTCATCCAACAATTAAATTATATTTAAAAAAAATATCTTGAAACCGAATTTAGATTT
Organism: Sweltsa coloradensis; assembly: GCA_024449915.1. NCBI lineage: Eukaryota > Metazoa > Arthropoda > Insecta > Plecoptera > Chloroperlidae > Sweltsa > Sweltsa coloradensis. The sequence continues at coordinate 14,481 of JAMZAV010000526.1, forward strand.
GAAACAGGTTTTGTTCAAAACCGAATTAAAACCGGTTTTCGGTTAACTGAAAGTTATCCCTAGTTTCAACTGTTCAATCAATAGGCCTTCTTTATTTTGTTGTAGAATGTTTACAAAAGGCAAAGACATTCTATGGTATAACCAATAGATTGCCTTTTCTGGGATTAGGAAAATAATTATTGAGTGATTCCGATTCCCAATTTTCGGGGTCATTTGACTCATTTTGAGCTATTCCGATTCCTAATGATTCATAGAGAATCTGAATCGGTGTCGGAATTGGCCCATCTCTATTGATAGTAATATTTTTTTATTTAGGGGGGGGGGGTATTAAAGCCAGCCAGGTAGGCTCAAGATCTTCCCAAGAGGATAGAACAAATTTGTTTCAGTTGTTTGTTTATGCTTATTCCACGTTTTTAAAGTTAAACACCCAACATTTGATGAAGAAAAGAGTGATAAAAAGTACCTACAGAGCTTAGAGTAGGCCAACCTAGTACATAGCACCAACGTGTTGGAATACAGTTTACTACACTAGGAAAACGCTTAAGTCCCGCCGCGTTGTTGGATGAGCGTAATTGGTGCATTGAGATACCATGTGTTATATGGATTTTCTGTTGTTCTGTGAAAAAATCATTACTCAGTTGAAGATTTTTTTTAAATTAATATAAATTAAATAAAAAATAAACTTTTATCTTTAATTTTTTTAATTAATCGTAATTTTAAAAAAGAAAAAAATCGTAAGATTTCGATTTTCATAAGAAATAGTTATTCGATTGTGCTCAAATTTCACAAGAATATATTAATTCATAAGATTAAGGTTCTGTGAAAAAATCATTACAATCGGATAAAGCATATTGGTGTAAAAAGTCAAAGAATTGTTTTAAAAAAGAAAAATCACGTAAAATTTCGATTTTTATAAGAAATAATTTTTATTGCGCTCAAATTTTACAAGAATATCTTAATTCATAAAATTATGGTTCTGTGAAAAAATCATCAAAATCGGATAAAGCATGTAGGTGATAAGTCGAAGAAATTTTTAAAAAATCGAAAAAAATCGTAAAATTGCGATTTTGATGAGAAATAATTTTCCGATTGTGCTCAAAAACGTGGCAGTTCTAAGTTCAGAGATTTCGAAGACCTCCATAAAATTTCATCGCAATCGGAGTATCGGTTTAGCCGGAATCGTGTTAACAAACAGACAAAAATACAGAAAAAAAAAAGAAAAAAACATTCCGGATTTTTTTCTCCAGTGTAGTGAAATGGAATCTTCGCTCCGCTCGCTACGCTCATCCAAAAAGTATAAGTTGAGTAGGTTAATAGTTGAGTGCTTTCAAAATAGACATATCTTTATGGCTTGGAGAACTGGCAAAAATATGTATGTACTATCTATAATATTTAGCCTATCATTTATTAATAGTCTGTACATAATATATTTTACAAAATGTATGTGTATTTTGTTTCAGTTCAAATTCAGGCAAATTGTAGCTTTAAGTGACTGTGTATCTGTTTTTGGTTTCAAAAGTAGCTTTTTTTCTGTTCAGACTTTTACTGTTTGTAGTTAGTAGGTAGTGAATGGCTTTATTACTTAGTTATTACTTAGTAACGAGTTATTGACATTGTTGTTTATTGTTTATTGGTGTAGAGATTCTTTATAGTTTAAACCTTTAGCTACATTGATAGTTGGCACTGTACTGTAAATGGACACCTGTATTTAGTTACTCATACATGTATTAGACAATAGCTTTGTTTGTTTGTCCTGTTTCAATTACACCAGGTACAAGTTTTTCACGAAAACCCGTTTTTCTGTCCTGGTGTAAATGTACCTGTCACAACCCAGAAACGTTTTTTTGTCCTGTTGTAAGTTACCACAACTGCGACTGGAGTAAGAATTTTACACCTGCTTCTTTAGCAGGAGTGGGTGTAAAACGACAAAATATTGCGCCATTTTTAAAGTTTGTAGTGGCTTGGTTGGTGTAGTGAGAAGCCAAAAAAGAAGCTAGAAGTTAAAATGGAAAAAGCCGGGCCGTGCAATATCTTTCCCAATGATTATATGAATCTTCACGGCCTTTCTTAAAAGGGACAATGGCAATTAATCAACCGTTAAGCAAAAACCTTAGCCCAGGGCCGACATAACCTAAAACAAGGATAGGTCTGCTTGAAAGACGTTTAGCAATATCATGCACAACAATGTACTAGAAACCTATTATCTAGGCCAAAATATTGAAAAATATAGTTAGGCCCTAAGCCTATAGCCTATCATCGTGTGGTATATAGGCTCTAGCCCTTCGTTGCCTCGTCAAAATGTCAAAACTGGGTGCAAATATGTTTGTTTGTCCAACTGGGCGTAACGTGTACTTATTACTCCTATTTCCGGTTTTATGACGTACATCCGGCGATTCCAGGAGTAAATATGTGAACCTGGTACAGGACAAACAAACAAAGCTCTTGTTGTAATTAGGCCCAACTTATAAAAAAGTACCAAGTGTTACTATCAAGCTTCTTGGATCTTGTCTTTCCCCCCCTATTTTGCTAGTTAAACTGATGTACTGGTACCAGCTGGACATCAACAGCTGTTAGTATCAATATTCTGCTTTCCATAAAACTAGATCCCTAAACTATGATAATTGATAATAATTCCTTAATCCTTATACATAGAAAAGAAGTATATTATTTTTGAAAGTTAACTGTTGGAGAACTGGCATGTATTAAGTTCTGAATAGCCAACTGAGAAGAGTTTTACACAATAAAATGTTTGGTGCACATGGATTCAACATGTCCAAACCCTCCTAAAAATGAAACCTCTTACATGAGGCTTGAAATTCAGACTCTTCCCCTAGCCCTAGAGGTCCCATTGTTGCTTTGTTTTTATGCATGTTTATTTGCCATATAAAAACCAAAGCCCTTAGTAACAAAGGGAACTCCTTGGGCTAGAACCGACTGCAAATTTGGGCCTAAGTTGAGGATCGGTTATATTTCCCCTCCCCCTGGGCCCCTACTTATTATGATAAAATAAATAATAAAGTATTGCCTTTTTCATGTTTATGTAGAGTTAATAGGTATTTTGAATAAATCTATATTTATTACCTGCTTAATTACAAGAACAGTGGCATTGGGCCATTACACATTGTAGCTTTATTATGCACCATAATAATATACCATAATCTGTATTATATGCCTCATTGTTGGCATGACTCGTACTTAATTTGTAAAATAATAATTAATAAGTGGGTGGATGCTCGACGATCTTTATCAGGGGGGTTACGCAACGTCGTTTAAGCAGTGGTGTTATCGAAAAGTTTTTATGGGTATACGCTCTTTCCCTGGTAAAGTACGTGATTTTGAACAATGGGCGGCCTGGGAAGGAGGTCTCATCCAATGCGGGTCTGGGAAAATTTATCGGCTCTTTGAGTGTGATTTGAGTATTTCAACAAGTTCTAGACAATTTTTTTTATATACACCGAACACAGCGTACACTTATATACCCTGAATTTTGAAAAGGTATACTGATGGGTATATGTTTATTTTTGGGTACCGGTATACAGTTACGCTGTATACTCGTGTAAATCCCCGGCATAACACCACTGGGTTTGAGATTTTTTCTTTTCATCAACAAGAATTGTCATACATCACATTTTTGTTAATAGTATTACAGTGGGATGTAACATTGTGTTGACTTTACAAATAGCTACAATGATTAAGACTAAACTTGCCTATAAAATATTTTGAAAAGTGGATGGACCGTGGATGTGTCCACAATCCAATCATGAATCAATGTATTACGGTCAATTAAAGTCAACTGGTTCAACTTAAAAAACTAGATTTACGTATTAGGGTGCACACTTAAGACGTTGTGTGCGGCCAAGGTTCTAATGATAATGACCTTTTTCCAGGCACTTCAAGCAGATGCAACTGTTGTCTGGAGACTCGGCAATCTGGTGGAAAGCAGGGATTGGTATTGCAGTCCTCACCCTAGTCGGCTTTTTCACCGTAAAATTTCTGAAGGCCGATAAAAGATAGTTTACAGTTAAGATGAAACACTTTGTTTTGTTTTGATATTATTTTTTTTACTTAGTCTTGTGTAAATAAACGTGCCATGCACATTCTGCAGTATGGGAATACTAATAGCGTGTCAGTATACATACTTACTGATTAACAATATTGATAATGGTCTCAAAAGTAGTACAAATTATGTACATCACATTTTGGGTTGTCAGTTTTTTAAAGGGTTGTGTATTTATTTATTTATAAATATAATATCTATGAACTATGATCTTAAATTAAGTATGTGCTGGCATTTCATTTGAAAAAACAAAACAAACTACCGGTAGGTATAGTATATGTTAAATTTCACTACCGGTATACATATATACGCAACTTGATTCAACTCCGGTTATTTTCTTAAAGATCTAGTCATCTACTATATAAATGTAGGTAATCATTAATTAATAATTGAGCTTCACTCTGCAATTACAAAACTTTTTGGACCAAGTAATTTTCCTCATGCATACTACATAAAGGTGTTTGTTTTTCTAGTCAGGTCATTAACCTTAGAAACTTTGGCATTGTATTCTAACAATGTGGTTGAATGCTTCAGTCTTTAGAAAAGATGGTAATGAAATAGGATAAGAAAGTCTTGTATAGGTCTTCAATCATATTCATTGGTAATAATTTTATGTTGTTTTAATAGTTTCCGGGTTTCTCCAGCCTTCTTCTTCTTCTTCTTCTTCTTTCTAACTTCCAGAGTGGGGTTTAAACCATTCTGTGCCTAGCCGCCCAGTAAAAGTCCGCCGCATATTTCCTCTTTTCCAAATTTTTTGTCTGCAATTGGTCTCTTTCTGCCTTCAGAGACACAAATATTTCTAGGTGGTCTGCATTCTGAATATCTTCTCTGCAGAGAGGACATACGGGTGAATCAACCACTCTTATTCTGTGAAGATGGGCCTGTAGGTAGCCGTGGCCTGTTCCAACCGAAAATTTGCCACGAATACACTTCTTTCTTCCTCGTAAACTTTCCTCAAGCCATTTCTTTCCTTTCTCAACTACGGCTCTCATCGTTTCCCCCATGCTATTACTTCATACTGCTTCCTCGTCTCCATGCCAACTTGATAGTTGATTGTAGTTTTTAACAGACTGCAAAGACAGCCTTCTCTGGCTGCTGCAACGTGGCTCCCATCTTTGCCAGATAGTAGGCCTTCTCATTGCCCATTATCGAGCAATGACTAGGAATCCACTGCAGGCATATTCTCCATCCTCCATCATGAAGTCACTACAGGCTAATGTTGCCTCACAGTCTGTATCTCTATGAGATATTACGGCTTGCAATACTGACTTTGAGTACCAGGATCACCACAGGCTGTGTTTTTTTAACTTGCTCAGTTCGGATATCGCTAGATGAATGGCCGACAACTCCCCATTAAAATTGTTTCCCAAACTTGCCAGACACAATGTGTTTTTTCAAACTACTAGCAATATACTCCTGCTCCCGCAAGTCCCCATAGTGGTGTCGCTGATCCATCTGTATACACGTACAGCCAGGTAGGCACTGGGTACCGGGCACGTAGAGTACGGTATGCAATCTGCCTCAACTCTTGTGCCAGACAGGGTGCCTTCCGCACTCTTTCATCCAGTTCCAGTATAACAATCAATGCTGCTTTGAGTGCTTTCCCCTTAATAACCTCGCATGGAGCTTCATTGCACTCTTCATGGTTCTAAGCTTAGCCACTTTGCAGTTCCGAGTTCCCCATCCATATCCAAACAAATTAACATTCAGGATAGGGAGAGCATTAGCTTTAGAGACTCTGGCTAGTTAAACATTCTTAGTAAACCAGATTAGACACAACTTTGTTAGCCCCCTCTTCATCCGATAACTCCTCCTATTCTGCTGCTTGTGAACCAAGTCTCTCCATTTCTTATGGTCATTCCACCATCACCCCAACTCAACCTCCACCCAAGACATGTCTCTCTCCTCTATGCTTTGATAATTTGTTAAATCAATTCGCCTATCTCTTGGTCTTTACTCTTTTGATTTTTCTCTTACTCCCTGCTATCCTTTCAAACTCTCTTTTTAGTTTTTGGTATTATTTCTTTTGTTTTTTCTAATATGTAGTAGTAGTCGTCATTGTATGATATTTACTAGGAAAACGCTTAAGTCCCGCCGCGTTGATGGATGAGCGTAATTTTTTTTAAACAAAAAAAGCGTAAAATTGCGATTTTTTAATAGATAATTTTTCGATTACGCCAAATTTCACACAATATATTAATTCATAAAATTAAAGTTCTGTGAAAAAATCATTACAATCGGATAAAGCATGTAGGTTTTATTCGTCGAAATGTTAAAAATTGAAAAAAGTCGTAAAATTGCGACTATCATGAGAAACAATTTTTCGATTGCGCTCAAATTTCACACGAATATATTTATTCATAAAATTAAGGTTCTGTGAAAAAATCATTACAATCGGATAAAGCATGTAGATGTTATAAGTCGAAGAATTTTTTTTAAATCGAAAAAAATCGTAAAATTGCGACTTTCATGAGAAATAATTTTTCGATCGATTTTTCCCCCCGTGCAGTTCTTCGTTCAGAGATTTCATAGACCTCCATAAAATTTCATCGCAATTGGAGTATTGGTTTAGCCGGAATCGTGTTCACAGACACACAAAAATACAAAAAAAGAAAGAAAGAAAGAAAAAAAAAACATTCCGGATTTTTTTCTCCAGTGTAGTGAAATGTAATCTTCGCTACGCTCATCCAATTAAGCTTTCACTAGTTGTAACATGTTACAATCATAAACATACAATATAAAAATTCAAATCATATACCTTTACAGCATTGTTTAAAACTGGACAAAGGTCGAAATCTCAATGAAATTAGCATGGGAACGCTACGATTCGAGTCAAAAATGTGCGTTTGTACTTTTCAATTTACGTCTACATTTTTTATCGATCAAAATAATTTTTTTGTGCATACTCAGAAAAGTAACACCAATCCTCGTCCATAGCCTGTTTTTCATATTTTGGATCCGTTTGGCAGCAAGGAATTTTTAAATATCGACCAACTATTGCAATATTTTGTATGGACTTTGAGGGCTTGTTCAAAAAAATCTGTGGCTTAAATGGAAAAACGAGCTATGCACGAGAAAGAGGTACCGGTATTTAGTTGTCTGTCGGTGGGTGAAAAATGAAAATAGAACAAGAATATCTTGATTTCCCTCCATGTAATTTGAAAAGTACGAAAGTTATGTACTCTTAGACGCTGAGCGTCCGTACGCAGCCTCTTAACTTAATATACATACGTATTTCACATAAGTCAAAAACAGAGTTTATTTATACATAATATTAATACATCATAAATAGAGGTACATTTATAATAGCATATTCAAGTGTAATTTTTAGTGTTTTGTAGCATCTATCATTTTTTGTCCACTTTCAAAAACTTGTGTGAAGTTTTTCATATTTTTATTTCAATATTATGTCATCAAGATTGAATTAATATCAACTGAATAAAAATGTGTATTAACAAATTATAGACAATATGTAAAATAAAATAAAATAGGACTGGAAAACCATAGTTTTAACAAGAGAGAAAAAATGATTTGTAGCATCTCTGCATCTATCACAAAACACTATTTTCATATACCTCTAATCATAAAATAATAACAATTTCAATCACATTACATATTGAATTTCCAATTTTAAAAAATCAATACATTCAGTTCTATATTTGTTGAATCTACTTTCTTTTATGCTGTTTGGTAAGCTGTTTTACAATTTAATTACATTAATAAAAATTGATTTTTGGTTACCAGTCTTATTGTGTGGTTTTAAATGAAATTGATTGGGCTGCCTAGTTTGGTGATTGTGAACTTAATTATTTTTGATAATGAACTCGTTGAAGTCATCTATGAATTTTCCATCCACAACATTGCGGATGAAAATTAGTATACCTTCAAGCCCAATTGTTGCTCAACCGTCATTCATACAAGAACATCCAGCATGTAAAAAACATTGAACATGTTTCTTGTGTGAACCCTCAATATATCTAAACCAACTCAAGACACTCTCTTCCAATATGACATCTCAAACTTTCAACACACAGGTTCTTCCTTATTGCATTACTTTTAAATTTATTCAGTTTTGTCACCTCCAATATAATTTTTTTTTTTTTAAATCATTATTTTTACTTTGATTTATGTGTGTTTTTTTATAATTTATTGCCTTTAAATATGGTTAGTAGTAGTACTTTATTGATTTCTTATCATTTATTAATTATTATCAATCAATTTAATTATTTATTTAAAATTCTGTCATTGTTTTGTCAAACAAGAACAAAAGGTATTTACAGTGGTAGGTTTTTCAGGCTACCTTGGGCAAAAGAACAAATTCAAATAGTTACCTATGTTATGTATTCTCTTTGCTTTTTGCTTATTCTAATACTAGCTAAGTTAAAATTTGAGTAGTATCCAACAATATGCTTTTTCATTTCATGTAGCCTCTCGTACGCACATGTCACCTGAGCCAAATTTGACCACGAATCTGTGATTTTTCCTAGACTAGAGCATTGAACTAAAAATGAAAGAAAACCAATATTTTTCTTAAACCGAAAACTGTTCTAAGGAAGAGTCTGAACTCTGAAGTGAACTAAAAACCGAAATTTGGAATTTTGGTTCCTGGTTATTTTCAGTTTGTTTCAGTTCAGGGTAGTTTCGAATTACAAAGTCTCAAAATCGCCAAAATTGCAAATGAATGGAATCGATTTTCTCTTTAACGAGCTCAACCCATGTACCTTCTTTCTTCGGGCAACGTGTTAATAACAATAGGAAGTAAGTCTTGTGTATGTTGCACAAAACCCTTTCACAAACAAAATTAGTTTCCTATGAAGTGTAGAACAAGAACCGTGCAACTGCAATTTCAGATATAGACACGTCTTGACTTGGTACTTATCCTATAATGGGCTTGCCGTTGCCAGTGGACTTAGAAGTTGTATCGGTTATGACTGGTTCTGTCCTCCCCAGGAAACAAATCATTGAGACTGAATAACCTGAGTGCTATGTGCCCTATAACTAACTAATTTTATTAGATGCAAACTCATACAACATTGTTAAAAGTCAAGTGTTATTTTGTAGCGTTTAGTAGCATCAATTTCTTAACCACCTTCCAAAACTTGTGTATGAAGTTTTCTAATATTTTTATTTTAAAATTATGTCATCAAGTTTGAATTAACATCAAATTAATTAAAATTTGTATAATCTAATAATTGATCATTTTGTGACATTTGTCGATACGTTTTTGCTCATAAAAACTGCGATGCATGCCCGTTTTAGCATTGAAAAATCAACATTATACTGCTTTAAATAAAATAAAATAGGACATGAAAATGTTAGTTTTAAGTTTTAAGTGAAAAAATAGTGCTTTGTCTATACACAAAACGCTATTTTCACGTTCACGTATCTCTTGTCATTGACTATTGTCTGTAATATACAATTAATCCCTCGTTACAAATTACGCATTTGCTAACTTTGACCATGCTATTTTTACGTCTCCCACTTTTGCCATTCTTTAATTCCTTCATTGTCTTGAATGCTATGTGGCAGCCCTACTTTTAAAATATTGTTTTACCTTATTTATTATGAACATGACACCGTATTTTGTGTCATTATAATATTATTACCAATGACTCGATGAGCGAACTAAGCTAGAACTTTTTAGGGTACTGCATTAGTATTAGTACCTATTTATAATAGGATTACTTTACTATACTGGGGAATATTTTAGGGTCCAGAAGTACTAGGGTATACCTAGGTAAAACGTAACATGGATTTGAAAGAGTTGTAGAATCTCGACATTAAAGACGGATGTGGTCAATGAAAATGTCAGTGCTGAAATAGATTGCATGATAATTGATAATAGAATAAGAAAGACATAGAAAGGACAAAAATGTGTTGTTGGTACCTAGTGGTAAATATCTAATGCAGATATGACAACTTAGGTTATTGAGTTGAAGCTGAAGAAAACTTTACTTGTTTAAAATAGTTGAGCATGAATTAATTCTAGGATACTAAATATTTGTCTTGACTAAGTGGTGTTTTTTATACTTGACTTTACCTATCACAAGTCACTTCCTTCTTCGATCCTATCCAAGTAATTATTAAAAAGTAGCAGTGGCATATCCTGTAATTCATAAGGGAGGTTCAACCAATTATAATTCATAATTGTGCCAAAGGCTAATAAGTGGGAGGGAGGGAACCTTCAAGGTCATTTTGGTGGAAATCTGTGCAATTTTAAGTATCACAATGGCCAACTTTTTATCTACTAAAATCCTGTTTTTAATCCAAAAGTTTCTCTTTCAAGGTCATTTTGGTGAAAATTGTCTTTTAAAGCGTCACAATAACCAACTTTGTATATTATCTTTTAAAATCCTCATTTGGTCTGATGGTAATTTCACTAGTTTGCCTTTAGTATTGCGATAACACAGTTTTCTATATTCTCCATTGAAACCTTTAAAGCGTTGAGTGACTAATATATAGCTAGAGTCGTAACGGCCTATGCTGAGTGTCTACGGAAAAATTTGCCTCCGCTCATGTAGTACATTGCCGACATGCTAGGCAGCGTGCCCGACAGCTCGAGGGAAGACGGATTAGGCCTTGATGGGTGACTCGACTGCCTTACCGACTGCTGCAGCGGCCATCGTCCATACCACCCAACACGTTTGTAGGCCACTTGGTCTCACGGCACTGTGTGGCAGGATGGTAGCGGGTTAGACTCTTGGTCCAAGGTTCCCCGGTTCAAATCTCCGTGTTGTCAATTTTTTTTACAATCTATTCTTTATGTAAAACTCCCATTTCGGGTGAAAGTCCTTTATATTTTAAATAGAAACGTTAAAGGTGTTGAAGGTTATTTTTTAATTATAATTAATAAAACTCCTTTCTATGTAAAAGAACTTTATATTTTAAATAGAAACGTTAAAGTTTTTGTAGTTTTTTTTTGTTTATGGGTGATAACAATTAATTAAACGTCTTTTCGGGTAAAAGTCTTTATATTTTTAATAGAAACGTTAAAGGTGTTGAAGGTAATTTTTAGGCAGAGGATATTCTTACGGCATACCGTAAGAATTACTAGAAATTATTCTTACGGCATGTGTTTTTATTGGTTGTCTCATCACGTGACTCACCATCTGCCGACGCGGCCTAAGCTGGAGACGCCTACTAGAGGGCGGGGCTATAATTTGTCAAAACAATTAACAAAAAAAACTTTAAAACCTTTATCGTTTCTAATTTAAGGATAATTGTCTTTCAACCGGAATCTGCTCTAACCGAGGCCAAATAGTTTCACCAAAAATAGAATTGTTAGGGCTTATCTACTCTAACCTAGGCAAAGTACTTACGGCAGACCGTAAGCTAATGTATTTGCCATTTGGGGCCCAAAATTATTTAATATTTCGTAAATATGAAACCTACAAAACCTTTAACGTTACTAATTTAAGGATGATTATTGGCTTTCAACATGACTCTACTCTAACCAAGGCCAAGTGACTTTCAACCAGACTCTTACTCTAGCCGAGGCCAAGTGACTTGGTAGATTTTTTATTTTATTGAAAGAAACCTAGGCCTACAAAACCTTTAACGTTTCTGATTTAAATATAAATGACTTTCAACAGAAAAGGAGTTTCGCAATTTAAAAAAAAAACTGAAAAAATAACAAAGATTTGAACCAGTGACCTCTCGCACAGAACTCGAACGCACTACCATTCTGCCACACGGCACTGTGGTTATTATTCGCATATAGTCGCCTAGTTAGCCCTGCCGTAAGAATAATTTCTAATGATTCTTACGGCATGCCGTAAGAATATCCACTCCGTATTTTTTAATTATAATTAATAAAACTCCTTTCCATGTAAAAGTACTTTATATTTTAAATAGAAACGTTAAAGTTTTTGTAGTTTTTTTTTGTTGTTGGATGAATAATCAAACTTCTTTTCAAATGAAAGTCCTTTATATTTTAAATAGAAACGTTAAATGTTTTGTAGGTTTTTGTGTATTTTTTCACGTCCGCTATATTGCATATTTTTATTACTATTATTTTATTATTTATTTATTATATTTTATTTTTAAATAATAGTTAGTAATTATTAATTCCTTATTGAGTGCACAGCAAACATGGGTTACTTGGTTAGACTACGTCCCCAACTACGTGACGCGCCAACTACTTTTATCGACCTTATAGGTCACCCATCAAGGCCTAACGAACGACTACAGCTCGAGCGAAGCTACAGCTACCTAGCAGCAATCGGAGTAACTTCGTAGGCCCCTAGTGGAGAACCGGATGTGAATTTAAATTAGAACGCGCGGAAATATTTTAACATAAGATACATTGATACAAGCATTTCGTTTGTAGGTTTCGCGATTAATATTATTATAAATAGGCCTACAAATAAACTTGTTTTCGAGTGTAAAATACAAATGAAAATGTCATATATTGTTTGTTTTATATATTTTAACATAAAATATTATGTATTTATATTTGAAACTTCTAAAAGTTTAAATTCTCTAAACTGTCATGGTAATAAAGTTATTTTGCAGCTGCATGGTATTGTTCTAGGAAGGCCATGCTTATAAGGAAGTGTATTAAAAGGAATTATAGTACTAGGAAGCTTCGCAAACGCTTTTTCAGGCGCGTTGTTGGATGAGCGTAATTTTGTTTAACTTTAAAGCGTAAAATTGCGATTTTCATGAGAAATTATTTTTGATTGCGCTCAAATTTCACACCAATATATTAATTTATAAAATAAAGGTTCTGTATAAAAATCGTTACAATCGGATAAAGCATGTAGGTGTTATAAGTCAAAGAAATGTAAAATAAAAAAATAAAAAACGTAAAATTGCGATTTTCATAAAAACATATTTTTTGAATGCGCTCAAATTTCACACGAATATATTAATTCATAAAATTAAGGTTATGTGAAAAAATCATTACAATTCGGATAAAGCATGTAGGTGTTATAAGTCGAAGAATTTGTGAAAAAATCGAAAAAAAAATCGTAAAATTACGATTTACATGAGAAATAATTTTTCGATTGCGCTCAAAAACGTGGCAGTTCTTGGTTCAGAGATTTCGAAGGCCTCCATAAAATTTCATCGCAATTGGAGTATCGGTTTAGCCGAAATCGTGCTATCAGACACACAATAATACAAACAGAAAGAAAGATAGAAAGAAAGAAAGAAAGAAAAAAAGAATGAAAAAAAGAACATTCCGGATGTTTTTCTCCAGTGTAGTGAAATGGAATCTTCGCTACGCTCATTCAATAAATAACGTAAAAATATAAAAAAAAGTAGCCTAATAATTTAATTTGGCAAGAGTACCAGAGCTGTCAAATTATAACGTGCAAATCATTAGAATATGAGGATACCAATATTATGTCAATCTTGGCCAGCAGCAACATTGTAATTTACATTGTTTGTATCTTCTTACTCATTGTGACAATATTAATTATTATTGATCTTCAGGGACGGATTTGTTTTGCATAACAAGCAAGTTAAACTGTGAGCAGGTCCAGGAATCGGCCGTCGGCATGAATTCTATGCATTTCATCATGTTTCACAGACAAGAGGTAACACATAATTGTCAATGTCTCTTCTCCCCGTCCGTTTCGAAAATCTGATTTGTATCAACGAATACGATTTATTACGTTACCGGCTTCTAGTTTGTGTACACATAACCCACTAGACCCCCCCCCCACCACGGTTTTACACATTTCCATTATTTTGTTAAAAGTAGTATGCATATTATAGAATAATTACGGTACCAGTAGTTTTCTCAGTTCGTAGTAATTGCATAATTCGTAATTTATTAATTTGGACCAAAGATTTGGCTGTGAATGTGAGGCTTGAGCTGTGCCGTAGGACAAAAGTATGCCTACCTTCTTACAATGGTCTGGAATTCCTCAGAAACAGAGACGCGCGCGGGCTCGGCTTCTACTCCGACGTTGCCAAATGCTAAGTAATTAATTGTAATGCAACCGCGCATTAGTGATAGTTTGACCAAACGAAGCCACTCTTGTCTTCCGAGGACTTGTTATATATTATCACGGCTAAATGCGATCGAAATGCGATAGCGAGGGGTTGGGAGTTTTCATGATTGTGGGACTACTGAGGGACTATGCTCTGATGGGGGGGGGGGGGGGGGGGGGGGCACGTATTTCCGCAAAACTGAGCGCATGGAAATAAAACGTGTGAAAGATGCAAAATAGCAGTTAAAAAACATTTCCAGAACCATGTTTACATATTATATTCGCAATCTGCTTTAGATCACAGTAGTCTATTCGTAAATAATCATTGATTAACGATGGCTTCTTTAATCAATGTCGCAAATGTATCGTACTAAAGATATCCTTCCTAAAGATCAAATACAATATTGTCATTGTCAATGATTTATCAATCTAACTCAAACACAAAGCTCTCGTTGCTTAGACGGTCCCGAAGGAGAATCTTATCACATAGGCGGTTTGAAATACGTGCCTGCTGCGGACCTTGTTTTGATGATTGAGAGAAAATGTCCTCTTTCCTCTATGTCTTTTACGTGATACGTCATACGTGGTCATGCTTTGTAACGAAGTGATTGGGCGAGGGGGAAATTATATTTTATGAACACATTGCAACAGGGCATACGCGCCCTCACAAGTGCAATTACCATCATTGGCATGAGTATTATGAGATTTTTTCTTCCACATACAACACTCTAGTATTCTGATTGTATAATTAGTTGTGTTGTGTAGTTGTGAAGTACTGTGTGGTGGTGACAGTGTGGGGTACACTGGAAAGGGGGGGGGGGTACCCATCACCAAACCATCTTCCTACGCGACTGTCTGCACACATAATCACCGGGAATCAGTGGCGTAGCAACAATTCCTGGCCCCCCCCCGCGACTTGCGCGGAATAGCTGGGGTCTGGGGCGAAGCCCCAGCCGCCGGAGGCATTAACACCGGAGGTGAAATCTTATCGGCCCTACATCATGGTTGATGGCCTAAAACGCGATTTCGAAGACATCCCTAATACATTTGTTTACTAAAAGGGCTAAAACCATTATGTTATATTAATAATATCAAACACCAATAATGATAAATTAAAACACCCCAGAAATAGACATTTTAAACTTGCATACATTTACGTACACACACCAATCAACAAATCTAACGACAAAGTGGGTGGATTACTTGCATCACTTTTAAATAAAAATATAAAAACTAATCACTTACCTACTTATGATAATACTGATGATGTTGATGATGTTGATTAAAATGGGTGTGAAGTCATTGTCATAGGATCACTTGAAGTGTGAATGAAATGTCAATAAACTAATAATTGCATGCCATCATCGAAACATCCCTCTGTCAGACAACAGAAGGGTTTGTCATGATTTTATTAGTGTAATTGACCGCGTTAAATACTATGTGAAATGAGATTTCTCTGAAAGGCATTTTGTAATTATATCCCCGTTCAAAGAATCTGGAATTGGAATCTTACTAATACGACTCAGTTTCTTATAAATAAAATTAAAAAAAGATTGACAGAACTGACAGTAGTCATGTCACAGATGATTGGCCATGTTCAACTCGGGTGATTTGACAAAATGTGCAAATTGTTTAGAGGTGTGCATTTTTGAAGTTAATATGTGTAAAATTGGTTATCACGGTTCATTCTACTCTTTTGTCAACTTGACTAATGCGTATTTTTTACAAAAGATGTAATTTTGGGGTTAAGTTCTGCGAGAGATTTTTTACTTCAAATTCATTTCGAAAGATGAAGGGCCTTCTGTAACCTGACAGGGCCCCGAGGGCCCCAGGCAGGCCAGGGGCCCCCCCGCAGTCGCGGGGGCTGCGGGGGCGGTAGCTACGCCACTGCCGGGAATATATTCCATTGAATATTTTAACAGTGTTCATTAAATTAAAACATAGTATCATTTGAGGTATTTAGTGAGTTATGGTTATATATTATTTTAAATTAATTTTTTCGCGATCTTTTGTTCAAAAAAATATTTTGATTGAGCCAGACCTATTTGCCATTTGTTTATGCCTTGATTATAAAAAAGCGTTATGCTCGGGAAAATAGGTCAGGCTCATTCTAAAACATATCGTTACAGTGAAATATATAAATAATTTACGAAATTGTTTTGCAATCGTATTTTTTCTCTGGGTTAGTATTCTTTTTGTACACGAGAAATACTACTTCTGTTGACAGCATAATATAGATTGCCAGCAAAGTCCAGACCGGTCCAATCCACCAAAAATAAAATAATCGTTTGAGTTGAATAAAATCGATTCACAGACAGTAGAGTTTTTTTTTTGTAAATTTATTGGACCGTGGCTTAATTTAATACTTGTCCCAGTACATGAGCAAGACCCTTATTTTAATTACTTCCGCTCCGGCTTGCGAGTGTTCCGAGAAATTTACCTTTACTCTTGTCCGTGAAACCTGATGAAATGCACAGATTTCATGCCAACGCAAATTCCTGGACCTCACAATGTGACTAAGTCTTGCTTGTTATGTGAAACAAATCCATTCTCAAGAAGATCAATAATATTGTTTATAAAAATATTGTCAAAATGAGAAAGAAGATGATTATCAGGTGATAATTTGACGGCTCTGTTACTCTTGCCAAAATTAGATTATTGGATGAGCGTAGCGAGCGTAGCGAGCGAAGCGAAGATTCCATTTCACTACACTGGAGAAAAAAATCCGGAATGTTTTTTTTTCTTTCTTTCTTTCTTTTTTTTGTATTTTGTCTGTTTGTCCACACGATTCCGGCTAAACCGATAATCCGATTGCGATGAAATTTTATGGAGGCCTTCGAAATCTCTGAACTTAGAACTGCCACGTTTTGAGCGCAATCGGAAAATTTTTTTTCTCATGAAAATCGCAATTTTACGATTTTTTTCAAAATTTTAGAAAAATTTCTTCGACTTATAACACCTACATGCTTAATCCGTTTTTAATGTTTTTTGCACAGAACCTTTATTTTATGAATTTAGATATTTTTGTGAAATTTGAGCGCAATTGAAAAAATATTTATCATAAAAATCGAAATTTTTTACAGGTTTTTTCCTTTTTTTAAACCAACTCTTTGACTTACAACACCTACATGCTTTATCCGATCGTTAACCTTTTTTTGCAGAACCTTTATTTTATGAATTAATATATTAGTGTAAAATTTGAGCGCAATCGAGAAATTATTTCTTATGAAAATCGCAATTTTACGATTTTTTTAAACTATTACGATTAATTTAAAAAAAATAAAAAAGTAAAGTTAATTTTTAATTTAATTTAATTTAATTTAAAAAATTTCAACTAAGTAATGATTTTGCCACAGAACAACAGAAAATTCGCATAACACATGGCAGCTCAATGCACCAATTACGCTCATCCAACAACGCGGCGGGACTTAAGCGTTTTCCTAGTTAATTTACTATATCGCTACCACCTTTATATCCTACCTTATAAAATACTTCTTTATCTTATTTATTTATTTATTCATTCGATCAAGTACAGCATTGCTGCCATTTTACATTGAGGTACAAAGATAATAAATTTAAAATCATATTATAAAAAACATAAACCGTAATAAAAACAGTATAACATTTCAGTAAACATACAGTTGTAGGGTACTTTTATCTCGTAATTAAGTATAGATAGATAATATGAACTTTGCATGAATGATTATGTGAAAAGTGGCACAACAGTGTGTGCAAATGTGAGGCCTTTCCGAACCTGCTGGTGAAGACAAAACAACATGATAATAATATGATTCCTAGAATTGTGATGACGATGGTTGAATGCTCGCCGAAGAATCCCCCTCCTCCCACAATTTGAAGAATGATGGATGAGCTCGTGCAAACCAGGTTTTGACGCGGAATGCAGAGGTATTTACTCTGGAAAGCTTTAAAGCCGTAAATGCGCCACCAAGAAGGGTAATTCGTGGAAATTTACCAAGCTAGTGAAAAAGACAATTATTTTAAATGTTGATAATATATGATCTGATCGTGCAATGTGCATAGCCTTTGTAAACAACCTGTCAATTTTATTTGATTGATTGATTTTGATTTAAACGATTTGCTTACGTTAAAATCATTGTTTTTTGAGGTGTGTGCGTGTGGATATTTTTATGAAAATAAATTTTAAAAAATATTTTAAAATAAGTTACAAAAATAAATAGATTTTGTGATTTTTTCGGGCTCTGACTAGCTGATATTTGCGAGGTGGACTTTTTTTCTTGAATCACCTAGGATTAGCAGAGGTCAATTCTACACCGGGCCCAAACGGGGTAAAGAAATTGTAAATCATAGTGCAAATACTCGCGCCAGGGTGGCAGGCGATCATTAAATTTAAATACGGTACGCTTTTAGTTTTAATAAAATTTCCCTAGATTTACGAAATATAGATAAAAACATTGTACATTGTTATTTTAGCCGATAACAGGACTTTAGTCTGAGTATGAGTGGAATTTAAAGAGATCGAGTTTGTCGGCGACAGCATATATGATATTAATTTTATCGTTTGGTTCACGGGTTGATGAGTCAGAAAACAAAACTTGTTCCAAACCGTAAAGTGAACCAATAATACGTTGCCGGTACCCGGTGCGAGTGACAGTGACAGTTCTATAATTATTAGTAATTTGACCAGTGTTGTTCATATTTGGGTGATACTCACTGATTCAAGTTTCTAATTAGTGCAGTAATCAAGGAAATAAGTAGTTGTTTCATTGCACGTTCAGTTTTGAACGCGCAGCTAGTAGAAGCGTTGAGTGACTAATATATAGCTAGAGTCGTGTAAAAGAACTAAATTCATATTTTGATTGATTTTTGATTGGATATTGCTTAACGTCTCATATTTATGCTAACAATTTTAGACGAACTTAAACTTTTTAAAATAACTTCAACTTTCAAAAAGTTCTTTATTTGAGCTGTGAACTGAACGTTTAGAAAGTTAATTTAAAAAATGAACTGTCCCAAATCTGGGTGGGGGGGGGGGGGGTCTAGTGGGTTATGTGTACACAAACTAGAAGCCGGTAACGTAATAAATCGTATTCGTTGATACAAATCAGATTTTCGAAACGGTCGGGGAGAAGAGACATTGGAAATTATGTGTTACCTCTTGTCTGTGAAACATGATGAAATGCATAGAATTCATGCCAACGGCCGATTCCTGGACCTGCTCACAGTTTAACTTGCTTGTTATGCAAAACAAATCCGTCCCTGAAGAAGTTCAATAGTAATTAATAATTTGTCTACAATAATATTGTCACAATGAGTAAGAAGATACAAACAATGTAAATTACAATGTTGCTGCTGGCCAAGATTGACATAATATTGGTCTCCTCATATTCTAATTATTTTCTTGTTATAATTTGACAGCTCTGGCACTCTTGCCAAATTAAATTATTACTTTATTATATCGTTACGTTATTTATTGAATGAGCGTAGCGAGCGAAGCGAAGATTCCATTTCACTACACTGGAGAAAAACATCCGGAATGTTTTTTTTTCTTTCTTTCTTTCTTTCTTTCTTTCTTTCTTTCTTTCTTTCTTTCTGTTTGTATTATTGTGTGTCTGATAGCACGATTTCGGCTAAACCGATACTCCAATTGCGATGAAATTTTATGGAGGCCTTCGAAATCTCTGAACCAAGAACTGCCACGTTTTTGAGCGCAATCAAAAAATTATTTCTCATGTAAATCGTAATTTTACGATTTATTTCGATTTTTAAAAAAATTCTTCGTCTTATAACACCTACATGCTTTATCCGAATGTAATGATTTTTTCACAAAACCTTTATTTTATGAATTTATATATTCGTGTGGAATTCAAGCGCAATAAAAAAATTATTTCTCATGAAAATTGCAATTTTACGTTTTTATTTTTATTTTTTAAAACTTTCTTCGACTTAACACCTACATGCTTTATCCAATTGTAATGATTTTTTCACAGAACCTTAATTTCATGAATTAATATATTCGTGTGAAATTTGAGCGCATTAAAAAATTTTTTTTTTATGAAAATCGCAATTTACCGTTTTTTTATTTTTTTATTTTACATTTCTTTGACTTATAATAACACCTACATGCTTTATCCGATTGTAACGATTTTTATACAGAACCTTTATTTTATAAATTAATATATTGGTGTGATATTTGAGCACAATCAAAAATAATTTCTCATGAAAATCGCAATTTTACGCTTTTTCGTTAAAAAAAATTACGCTCATCCAACAACGCGCCTGAAAAAGCGTTTGCGAAGCTTCCTTGTATATTTCCTTTTAATACACATCCTTATAAGCATGGCCTTCCTAGGACAATACCATGCAGCTGCAAAATAACTTTATGTCCATGACAGTTTAGAGAATTTAAACTTTTAGAAGTTTCAAATATAAATACATAATATTTTATGTTAAAATATATAAAACAAACAATATATGACATTTTCATTTGTATTTTACACTCGAAAACAAGTTTATTTGTATGTATAATAATATTAATCGCGAAACCTACAAACGAAATACTTGTATCAATGTATCTTATGTTAAAATATTTCCGCGCGTTCTAATTTAAATTCACATCCGGTTCTCCACTAGGGGCCTACGAAGTTACTCCGATTGCTGCTAGGTAGCTGTAGCTTCGCTCGAGCTGTCGGGCACGCTGCCTAGCATGTCGGCAATGTACTACATGAGCGAAGGCAAATTTTTCCGTAGACACTCAGCATAGGCCGTTACGACTCTAGCTATATATTAGTCACTCAACGCTTTAAGTGCACTATCACACTTTTTGGGGCAAAAGGGGGGGGGGGGTTGTCCCCCCTCTTACCCTTCCCCCCTTGGTCATGCCACTGTATAGTAGTCATGTACCAAACATCCATCTCAACTAGGGATTCAGCTTGGGTTATCCTTCTTTGTAAATCAGTTAACCACTTAAGCCAATAATCAAAATAATGGGAAATTGAAGATTGATGCTATAGCTGCTAGATATTAGCTACATCTGTGTCCTGTTTGTGTACTATACTATCTCCTCATGCATAAGAACTTGGGGTTGCAAATATGTCCGATTGTTGAGTTCTGAGTGATCCTTGGGCGGTTGCCTTGAGTCGAGCATCCATAACTCGTCCACGAGTCGTGAATGCCTACCCTACAATATCTCATGGCCGATTGTTGTCAACGATAATCCCGGATGCCTCCGGAGATCCATGGAAGTGAGTTGCGTGCAAAAACTCGGTCCAAAATGAGATGAATAAATTATTCTGGCACTAAAAGAGTATTTTCTAGATCGAAAAAACAGCAAAAATTATTTATTTTATTGTTAAAATAACAATGCACGCTCGTGTTGTTGCACGTCTTGCGTTGTTGTTTGAACCGTGTGTTGTTCTGTGGTGTAATTTCTATCTTTATCAATAATTATTTTTCATAACATTAATGCCCAGATTGTAATGACTGATTCCCTAGGTAAATGTTGATGATTTACTGGCCACCGTTGGCCAATCACATCTCGGTTCTAGGATGTGATTGGTTGTAAAAACATCGACGAATGGGACCTAACTTAAAGGGCAATCGCCACACCACCACCACCACACACAGACACAGACTTGGGTTATCAAACTATTGTGTAATTTTAGATTGTTTTGGTTTAAAAAAATAGTTTTTTTTTGTTAAAAAAAATTTAAAACCCCTAGCATAGCAGGAACACTTCCCATACTCCGTACTAGTTTGCAAGGCCTACCCCCCTCCTCCCTCCAGCCCAAATATAAATTCCTGGATAAGCTCTGTTTCCAATTACACGTTTACATGGAGGACTGAGTCCGGAGTTGACTACGGTTCGTGGTCTCAATACCTCATGTAAACATGTGAATCAGGTCAAATTTTGTACCGTACCGGTTTGGTTTCGGTCCAACAAAATGATGCGGCCATACTGAGTCTTCACATGTAAACGCCAATCGCCAACAACGAAACCGAACTTAAACGTATAGCGTAATGTATATAGTTTGGGCAGCCGCCGTTTGATTGTGTTGATGCTGGACCGAGTTTCGGTCCTGTTCTGGTTTTGCATGTGCTCGTTACGTAAACGCTAAAGTGGAGATTAGATTTTCCCCGAGTTACAGTACCGGTACTGTACTAAACTCAGTCTCCCATGTAAACAATGGTGAAAGTTTGTTTCATAAAATCAGGATAGGCCTATAATAAAATAGTGAAAATATGTAATTTAATAAGTTATGTAAATGGCTGCATGGGACCATCCCTGATATTGCTTCCTCTCATTTATTTGCCAATTGCCATATAAGTCGGGGCTATCCGCCCCCAAGAGTCTATATAAAATATAAATTATCTCTTATATATCTTCTCAAGCGATAACTCGGAAAACAACCTATACAATTGCCAGCAATAAAAAGAGAGGAAAAAAAAAGTTATGGCTTGATACAAATTTACTTTGGTACTCTTAGTCTTAATGAAGAAAAACCATTTCACATTGCATTCTCTCCTACAGACACAGACCAATTCTTAAATGACTACTATACCTCCAAAACCATACAAATATCTGCACCACTACAGATGTATTTGACTGCATGCCAAGCAGTTGAAAAAGTATACCAAACTTTTTGGTAAATTGCACTTAGGGGCTACTTGTGGGACATTTGTCCTGTTATAATGTGGCCACATAAAATAAAATAAAACTCAATATCTTGGCAAGACTATATTAAACCAACACATGAAATGAGACTGCCACATTAAAAGTTAAGCTGTGTGTAAATTAAACTGAGGAACACTGTTCAAACAATACACACTTTGAAACGTCTCTCTTCAACATCAATCTCTTAAAGGATAATGGATAATGCAACCAGCATTGAATTCACTAACCTACTCGACTGATTCAACCTCACACATACAGTCACAATCACCACCCCTCGTTGCGATACAAAAGCACATTTTCTAGGTAATAATGAAAAAAACACTTTCAAGCTTCAACATCCCACATTACTGCTATATATAGCTTGACATTTGCAAGTTGTATGCGAAAAATCTCCTAAAGTCAAATATCTCATCAATCACAAACAAGAGAAAACCATAATGTAATTCCAAGAGTAAACAAAACTCTATCACAGAAGCAAGTTGCTTTCTTATGTCCAAAATTGTATAACCATGTTCCACCAGAAATAAGAAATAGTTCAATGTCTATTTTCATTATAAAATACATAAGTGGATTTGCTCTTTATACCGATCAATAAGTTGTAGTAAAATTTAAGTCTCAAAGCTCTACGGTTTTACCGAAATGACTAAATTGACAATGGCCAAATAGTAAAAACGAATCAGTATGTCCTCTTATAGTGTCATGTCTGTCTCATTTCGCTTTCCCCTAATCTTTAATAAATCATATTAAGTTTAAGTCTTCTCTTCTCTTGTGTATGGTAAATGAATTGAATGTTTAGTTTCATTTTCATTTTCACATTGAAAGTTTGCATGATCCGAAAGATTATCTAAAAAGTTATTAGTAATTTCATTGATTAAAGAAGGCTATTCTTTAATCAATGGTAATTTCTATGTTTAGCTTCACCAAATAAGTTTAATTAGCTAATCATATTTTATTATAATTTAATGTTTTTTTAATTTTTTTTTAGATAGTATACTTTTAAGTTTTCCATGTAATTTAAAGTATAAATATTATTAAATTATATCTACATCATAATATGTTCAAATTAAAGTACAATAAAAATAGTTACTACATAATTAACATTCTACGAGAACTATAAAAAAGATAAGTTTTTAGTTTTAGTTAGCCTTTAGTCGAAAACGCGTAAGTCCCGCCGCGTTGTTGGATGAGCGTAATTGGTGCATTGAGCTGCCATGTGTTATGCGGATTTTCTGTTGTTCTGTGAAAAATCATTACTAAGTTGAAGATTTTGTTTAAATTAAATTAAATTTAATAAAATATTAACTTAAATTTTAAATTTTTTTAATTAATCGTAATTTAAAAAACGGAAAAAATCGTAATATTGAAATTTTCATAAGAAATAATAATTCGATTGCGCACAAATTTAACACGAATATATTAATTCAAAAAATTAAGGTTCTGTGAAAAAATCATTACAATCGGATAAAGCATGTACGCGGCAGTTCTAAGTTCAGAGATTTCGAAGGCCGGAATCGTGTTAACTAACACACAATAATACAAACAGAAAAAAAGAAAGAAAAACATTCCGGATTTTTTTCTCCAGTGTAGTGAAATGGAATCTTCGCTTCGCTCGCTACGCTCATCCAATTAATTAATAAAGACCAGATGGTATCCACGAACAAGTATTTTTTCCTTATGTGGTTGCCCTGCTTACGCGACAGAACCATATGAAATTCTGTAAGCATATTAATTTTGACCATACTCTTTGGAAACTGTATCTATGTGTGAAATTGAATTGAATAATATATTTTATTTTTAATCAAGTTAACTTTGTTATTAAATTTTATTAAAATAGTAATCATAATTCATTTTACTTCTTTTATTGTTCTTATTATTTTGTATTGTAAAGCCGCCACTACATTTGAATTTTTGATCACCGCCTTTAGAGTAATATTTTTCCGTGTCCGGGGGCTTATAGTTTTTAAACGAAAAATATAATTTTGTACTTTATGCCAGCCAGTTTTTAACATAATATTTTTCAAGTTTCACCCTTTTAATTTTAACTGGAGTTTTCAGTGTGATTTGAAAGCTAAAAAAACGAAATTTGAAACTTTTCTTCCACACTCCAATTTATAAGTTTAGAAGGCAGTGTCGGTACGGTACGTCACAACGTGGCGGACACTTCCTTTTCCAGTGTTTACAACGCGCTGCGTATGTTCGCCACATACATTGAACTATAAATCAAAGGTAATCGGCAATGTAGTATTGACATAATGTAATTATTAATTTAAATCTGAATTGCCAATGATCTTATCATTATTTTCCTGTATAGTTGAGATCGCCTATGGCTCCGATTTACATGAATATGACAAATCCAAAGCGATATTATTTACGATTGCCAGGCCTTTTAGAAGCCAGGTTTGCGAAAATAGCTTTGACGGAACATGCACCAACAGTCATTTATTGCTATTTTAAACAGTTTTAATTTGGTTTTGATACAAATTTCTTTAAAAGTTCTAAAAAGTAAATATATCGTATTATAAGGTACTAGAATATACCGCCTAGTAACTCCTATAATCAAATTAACCTAACATAACCCTGTTTTTCTTTCAGCAATGGTGCGAATGAATGTTTTGAGTGATGCGTTGAAATCCATTAACAATGCAGAGAAAAGGGGGAAGCGACAAGTTCTGCTTCGTCCTTGTTCGAAGGTGATCGTTAAATTCCTGACCGTTATGATGAAACACGGTAAGAGTAATTTGGTTTTGCTAGGGTAGGGCCTAGGGCTAGCCGCCTAGGGATATTTTAATAGCTAGGGCCTAGGCGGCCTACACAAAAGGCTTGCTTGGTATGGTAGGCCCTAGGCCCTACGAGCTCAGTCCGAACTGGAATGAGACTGTGATTGGATGATTTACAAAGAAAGATAGGCTAGGTAGGCCCTAGTCACTAGGATGTAGGGCTAGGGTCAGCTATGCAGTTCTCGACCACCTTTCGTCTTAGCAAAATAATTTGTTCTATGTTTTACTGTATTTCAGCCATTGTATCTCGGAAATAGTTGGGGAATGTCTCAAAACGTTCCGGCGATCGAGGCTGTCCAGGGTAGTGTACCAAAACGTATCCTAATGTTTATACTTCTGGTCGAATCAACTAACAATCGAAGGCTGCATCGAATCAATTCTCGACCTAGGCTTTTATTTCGTAACCTATTCTCGACCGCCCATGTAACCAATTCTCGACCGCGGCAAATCCCATGTTAAACTTCGCCGAATATTATCAAAATCAGAAATCGACCCAGAGTTTAATAGCATTATAAAAACGGTATAAATGTCCATCAAAATACATATTTCGGTGCAAAACAATCAATAATGAGCAAAATAGACCATTTCCGACCACGTACGCCACGGCCCTAAACCTAGGTCGAGAACCCATTTCCTTGCGGCCGAGATCTGATTACGTTCCGCCATGACAGTTGTCCCGTCACTGCCGTGCTGAATTCAATATTTGAGGTGTAATTATAAGTTATATACTAAAAGTAAAGGCAATTAACGTAAATACAATGTTTAATATAGTCAACATAAATGCAAACAGTATGTCCTGAGCCCTAATTAAACAGGAGAAAACCCTTGTTGAAAATGTGCGACGCCGACGCTAGCCTTGTTAGCGCGATCTATTTAGGCCACATTCTTTGAGTCAAACCTATAACGACCTATTAAAAATGCGATAGTCGATACATTTTAATCGTTTACGACGTCGATTTTTGTACAGTCTTCATGAAAACATTGTTCCCGATCTAATAAAAGCAATCCAGAGCTGTCACATCAACACAACATGGTTTTATTTGATAAATAGGTGGCGTGCGCGTAAGGGTGGTCGAGAACTGGTGATGGTCGAGAACTGCATACCTTACCCTAGGCCTAGGCCTTGTTAAGTTCGCTTGCGTTTATCACGCATATTTCAGACCGCACAGACCAAGCTGGCCCTGAAGTGTTCAGCAGGCGATTTCAGTTTGGGCTCGGGTCAGTTTGTATATTTCAGTCCGAACTCAGCTCACATGATAAACGTGGTTATAGAATCAAATAGGCCTAGTGCAAATTATTTGTTCGGTCATAGATTTTAGTGGCCATAGCCATAGGCCTAAGCCTGACATGATAATAGGCCTAGGACTAGCTAGGCTAGGTAGGCCTAAAGATATTTTGTATGGTCATTGGTCACTAAAGAAAATGGTAGGCCTAGGACCTAACCGAATAGTGTTCTTCGTCGTTCTTGGTCTCATTACCTGGTCTTGTTCTTATTTTTGGTCTGATTCCCTGGTCTTGTTACTAGATTGCTTCATGCATTTCGACTGTCGAGTTATCGATTATCTAATCGTCGGATGTAATTTCGACTGTCGAGAGATCGATTATTGAATCTTGTGATTAAATTCGACTGTTGATAGATCGACTTATCGCATGATGATCGATTATTTTCATAAACAAGCGCGTAGTTACAAACATCGCGAGCTTGACACAATTTTTCAAACTTGATATGCCATCATGTCATTAGAAACCTTGTTGTTTGTTTCCAATATCATTATTGTGTTTTAAAAGCATTAGAATGAGTGACTATGTTAAGAAAAGCCTTTGTAAGGCTATATTCTTGCTTAAACTGGTTGAGGAAAGTGAGGGAGCTATATCTGGAGCAAAGAAACTGATACAGTCAAGGAGGCAAAGGAGGATTGCCATGGTCATTTCTCGACGGTGCCAGATTGCGAATGTAATACTCCTATTAAAGGCCTGGTTCTTAAATATAATAGGCCTACATATTTTGTATTGTCTATTAGCAGCCTCACCCAGTTAAGTAGGCTGAACTGATTTAAAGTGGGGATACCAACATTTTGTTACATGAGTTATGACCCAGGCCTAGGCCTAGGCCTGGAGTTCTCTCATCTGACATTAAACTTTTTATATTCTTTATTTTATAGATTCGAAACAGAGTTAATTACTGTTTTATGGATTTTGTAGACCCTATTGTGGCAGCTATACTGAAATGGGATTTAATAACTACTAGACGACATCTTCGGGTGACGCCAGACTCGTTACATATGTTTTGCCAAAAACTGAAGGCGAACAAGACTAAAACCCATGGTTGGGCTATTGAGTTTGAGGTTAGCAAGTTGAAGACCTATCTTATAATACCATTATATTTGGACTGGCTATTTAAACTTGGGCTACCGTACTGCAGGCACTTCAATGTTTGGATATCTAACCTTGTAAAGTTGTAGGTCTCAAGCCGGGGTGGGATATTTCTTCCAATGTATTACATACAGCTGTTGTAAGGTCATCTACGCTAACTCACATAAGCCTAAAGCGAAAGCAAATACCTTAGCCTTAAGTTCAGTAGGCCTAAGTTTGTTAGGTAACAAAATAACGTAGGCCTACTATAGCTACGGTCAAATAGCCATAGGGATTATTATTTGGTTTGTACTTGTATGCATGTGACTATTTTAATTAAATAGTCTAATTAAGCGAGCGAAGCGAGCGTTTCCATTTGACTCTGCCGGAAAAATTTGTCACTCGTTTTGTTTTGTTTTTTTTTTTTTTTTTTTTTTTTTTTTTTTTTTTTTTTTTTTGTTTGTATGTCTCGCCATAACGTTCGAACGGAGGCTCGGATCGAGTTGAAATTTTGACCATCCGCAAGCTTTGTTCTCGATTGAATGCCATTAGTTTTGTGGCAAAATCGTTCAAAAAGTTAAAAAGTTAGGCCTACATTAAAGTTAATCGAAAGTTTTTTTTTCAAACTAACCGGCGACAAAATCTGAGATAGCCAAATCATTTAGAATGTCCGTCCGGTCACGAATATGTTAATTTTAGTTTGATCCGATAAGTAGTGTAGATGGAAATTACATTATAACAAAAGTAACGTTGCCATGGCAACGAAAAGACGCGCGAAGTTTCTAATGCACTGCCACCTAGAAGTAATCAAAATACTTTCGAGGAAGCAGTCTATTATTTGTCACCAAAGAGTTTAAATATTTTTCCCAATGAGTCAAGGTCCTCTAGATGGCGGTGGATTTTATCCACAAAGTAAAGATTTACATACGGGTTTACCCCTTGGTTTACCCAAATACCTTGGCAATAATAAATAATATCGGAAACATGGCCCTGTGGACAGCGAACGTCGCAAATTTTAAAATTTAAAAAAATGTGCATTGTGGGTCTAGCTATAGCACGTGCTCGCTTATCAACGCGTCCAACTGAGCGTTTCCTAGTTTACTTTATTCTAGGCAATGGTATTTCTATACTGGCTGGCCACATGCGTATGTTTTCGCGTTGTTGCGCATTGTTTTCCACTGGCCACGTCCACAACGCACCTGATATGCACCAACATTTTAGATCAGACAGTTAATCTAGTCAATGATATAATACGACTCCCTACACCCGAAGAGTTGCACGACATCGGATTGGGCTTTGAACATCTTTCTGGTAGTCCAGTGTTCCGCTGTGCTGCAGGCGCGATTGACGGTTGCCAAGTGAGAACACTTGTTCCTACAGCACTGCATGACCAGTACATCAACCGCAAACTTTACTACTCGTTAAATCTCCAAGGTTTAGTTGACCACCGAGGGCTCTTTATCGACATAAACGCCGGGTTTCCTGGATCCGTACACGAGATGCGGGTTCTGCGCCACAGCTACTTATGGCGCAGTGGCACCTATCCTCCCGAAGGTCATTTTATTCTGGGGGATGGGGGGTATCAAACCCGTCTGCACCCCATATGTATTGTCACTCCATTTCGGGCACCATTGACCCCAGATCAGAACAACTTCAACCATCACCACAGCAGAGGCCGTTGCATTGTGGAAAGGGCATTCGGAATGATGCAAGTGAGGTGGCGGGCAATTTACACAAAAGCATTGGAGGTTAAGTTGAGGACCGGTGTTAAAGTCATCACTGCATGTGCCATAATGCACAACATCTGCATCACCGCTGGCGACATTCTACGGGTTGACGTTGACAACCCAGTACCTAACAACCCCAGAATGCAACTTAATGAAGTTGAAGGTGTTGCCTTCCGCAATCTACTTTTAAACTTGCATATGTTGTACCGCAACCAAGAGCGACTTGCCAATGCGTAAACTCCTACTAGCTGTTATTTCTTGCTCCCTTCTTCACTGCCTGTACACGTAACATTTTTTTATTGTAGACATGCATTTGGAATAATTGACCTCAGGACTATTCTATGCATATTCTGATCTAGGCCTATGTTTAGTGATGTGAAATTACCGGTAATTTATAATTTGGTAAATTACCCGGTTCTTTACCAATGGTCGGCAATGAAAAATTACAAATAGAAATGGTACAATTTAGGGTGCCTGGTTTAAGGATCTTTTTTAATGTTTGGTCATTTATTCAGTACTGGTAGGGTAACTGGTATTTTAGGTTGATTAATTATTAAATTACTAGGCCAGCGGTCTTCAAACTTTCTCACCCAAGTCCCAATTATTAATCAATCAAATCGCCGCGTCCCAGCACTCCTTCGGTATAACCCCCCCCCCAATCGTCAGGACCGTTGTTACTGTCACTTGAACATTGCAGCTCAATTTTTGTTCAGGCTTGGGGCCTATATGGCAACGGTACACAATGCCACTGCTTAATCAAAGTTTCTACTAACCACACCTACAAAAATATGTCAACTCGGTAAAATATTTTCATTGCGTTGCTGTACCCCCGGGGGCTACTGAGCAACTGAAAACCTAGGCCTGACGAACCAAATGGTATTCTACTGCCACCTTTGTAATTGGGGGCGGCAATATGGACCAAAGCAGCAAGGACATTATTATTAGCAGTCACACAACGAACCTCCAGTAAGGTGGGGTTGCAGTTCTGAGATTTTCATGGGAGAGCGTCATTTTCCACGTGTGCATCCTTCATACATATCTTCAAAGAATGAGTCATTTCGACTTCAAAAGATCACAGTCAAAAGATCACAACAGGAGTTGTGCTTATAACGGGACAATGCAGGAAGTCACACTTTATTTGCAAATTTACTTGTTAATTTTGTGAAAACAATTATTTTTATTATTTATTGACTACTATTCTTCCATTACCCAATTTCCTTGGTGTCCCAAAAGCAAATCCTCACTGTCCCGAGTTTGGGACGCGACCCAGACTTTGAAAACCGCTGTACTAGGCCTATGTGCATCTTCACTTGTGCAGCCTATTTGATTTGTAGAGTGGAGGAACATTCACAGCTAGAGGTACACACACTTAGCCTAAGATAAGTGTTAAATGTGCCATTTGGCTTCATAGTAGTATAGCTAGCTCATGTAGGCTAAATGGGTATAGCCACCTACTATTGAGTCAGTGGGCACAATGTAGGCCTAAGTGACTGTGACTGTACAGACCACTTAAGTTTTTGCCATTAAAGAATTTTTTGCTAGGCCTACATCAATTAAAAAAGTTGTAGGCCTAATAGCAGGCCCTAATACAAAATATGCAGCTACCTTCATTACCCTAATTACAGTAAGATCCCTCTTATCCGATCTCCTCTTATCCGATATTCCGTGTTAACCGAGCCGCCCCAAAAAAAAAAAAAAAAAAAAAAAAAAAAAAAAAAAAAAAATAAAATTTTTAAATACGTAAATAAAACATAAAAATAATTACAGACGCCGCGCCGCACTTTTTTAAATGTACTCGCATACATTTGTAGGCATGCCTTACGAGTAGGGATGACATCGGGTACCCGGTTCCAGAAATTACCCGGAGCCGATTTTAAGATCCGGGTATATTTCGCGGCCGTTTATAGACTAATTCACCAGTTTAAATTACGCGCTACGTGGTTGCGGTCTTTCCCGCGGAGCGTGCCCGCTGCCTAAAGAGTAATTGGAGTTGACGACAGAGCGCGTTGTAAGCTATCACGTGCTTCCGTCCGTCTCGGCGAGTCGCGCCCATGCCACGAGTGAGTGCAAGAGAGAAAGATGCGGCAATAAATCTTGGACACCGCCGTCTGCGCAGTACGAGATGCGCGTACGATCCAACCAACTCACACTCACAGCTGACTGACAAAGATGGTTGGGTGTAGAAGTAGAATTCGCAATGCAATCATCTTTCAACCGATTCACGAAATTCGTTATCACAACGCATAGGATTGTTATTCCTGGGCTTATGTTCTTTCTTTCCCAGGCTTATCTTGCGACGAGAGCTTCAGCGCGGGATATAGTAGTGAGAGGTTTTCCCACATGAGAAAGAGAGCTAGGCCTAGGCCTAGCCTAGGCCTATGTTTGCATTGTAGGCCTAGCCTAGGCCTACTGCGTCGAGTTTAGGCCTAGACATACGTTTTTATTACGACATGTAGGCCTAATTGTGTACGTGTGTTTGTGAGCTTGATTTACAAGCTATTAATTCATTTAGTATACCCTGTATGAAGTGTATCGTGTGTATTTTATGTTCCTTTATCCATTACATGTGTGGCTAGGCCTATGCTAGGCCTACGAGAGCAAATAAACAAATGAAACGCGCCATCCGAGTTTTTCGCAAATCCGAGGTGCCCCCGGTCTCATCCAACTCGGATAAGAGGGATCTTACTGTAATTGACAAAACATTAAGAAAATAATGACAAATGTTTTAAAAAGATAACTACTAGCAAAGCAAGTAGGCTCTACCTAACAAAGAAAATGTCCCTCAGGATTTTGAAGTATGTAAATATTTCTAATTTACGGTAAATTACAGTAATTTTGGTAATTTACCCCATTGTGATTTACCACATAAATTACTGTAATTTGTAAACGGGTAAATTACCGAGAATTGGTAATTTACCAACTCACATCACTATCTATGTTATATCTTGATTTGATTTTAACATTTTTCTGACCTTTGCATAACTGCCATCTTTATTCCTGGTTCACTGATTTGTTGTCACTGTAGCATTGTGAAGGTGCGTTTAATGCTCGGCGTTGCTCGCGAAGCGAAGGCGCGTTGACCAATCAGCGTGCATTTTCAATCGAACGCGCGAGGCCTCGCAAAAAACATAAACTCAATTCATATTTTTGCCTTTGCGACAAGGAAATAAATTGCTCAGCCCATGCCCAGACTCCACATTATATTTATATACTTGACAATAATACTCGCAGGTCTAATGACGATTAGCCATGTTTTTCTTTTAAAAAGGCGATATGCATGTCATGCAATGTAAGTTTGTTAGTTTTAGTTTAGTTTTATTTTAGTTTTATTAACGATGGATGCAGGACACAAATGTGTAAGGACTTCAGGTTTGCTTCCTGCAATTTCTCTCCCCAGCTTTTCAAATAACCAATTAATTTACTAAAACAAACTAAACTAAACTGAAACATAATATATGTAATGTTTGCTTATGAATAAATAAATAGCCTAATAATAACAATAATAATAATTAATCTGTGAATAGAACAAGTGTTGCTGACTCGCGGCTAACTTGCCTTTGCCTTTGCCAACTTTTCTCCTTCGCTTCGCGAGCAACGCCGGACAGTAAACGCATCTTTATTGTAAACAGTAATATTATAATAAAGGAAAGATGGTACTTGCTAGGTTGATAAATAAATATGATTATAGGCCAATAAATGGTAGTAAATGTTAATTTATTGAACAGTCTTATAGATGATAATGTTTACCTTAAAGGTGGCACTGAAAATGAAAAATTAAATTATTAATGAAATGTATCCATGCACAGTGTACCTAATACGCCCTAATACGGCATGGGCTTCAGAACGAGAATTAAATAATATATAGAACATGAAAAGTAAAGAAAATGGTTTAGGCCCCCAAGTATAATTAATGGAAGAGGAAATAATTACATGCACAGTGTAATAGGCCCTACTACGGCATGGGCTGGTCGTAACTAGAATGGAATAATAAATAGAAAATGAAAAGAACAGAAAATATAGTAAACATGCCTAAGGCTTTGGCTCTGGTTCCCTTTCGGGTTGTTTAAACGCTTCCGCCATCACTTTTAACATGGCAGCAAAGTTTGCTGCGCGTTCCGTACGGGCCAATGCCGCTTCTGCGCGGTCCAGTGCGGCCTACTCTTGCAGGAATGTGAGAAATGGATCAATGGTGGTAGGTAGTACTTGATCAAACTTGTGGTCCACTTTTTGGCGTTTTCCACGGTTGGGTGTAACCTTGGCGTTACCTGCAGATGGGTCTATGTGGATTGGGATGGGATCAGTAGGAAGGGTGGGACTGGGTGATGGTATAGCAGATGGCCTGTTGATGATTATAGTGGGCGAGGGCAAGGATGTAGGACCAAGATAATGTGATTTTTGAGATGAGTAGGAAGATGGGCGATGTGGAGCTCCAAGTATAATACTGTTGAAGTCGAATGGTGATAAATCAGATGATTGTGATGGGGATGTGACTGTTGAAGAGGGTAAAGTTAGTGGTACAGCACTAGCAGTGATAAGCCTAGGCCTAGAAGAGTCAATTATAAATATTGGCTGTATAATGTGCCTGTCTCCCAACACAGCATCCATGGCGTTAAAAAATTTCCATGTTATTGGACCTAAATTTCCAGCTTCTGTGCCCTTTCCAGATGGAGGAGTCTTGATTTCCTGAAATAATGGCCAAGCTACTAGTTAAAATCAAGGCCTGTTTTTCAAAACAGGCAAAAGTTATGGAAAAGTCAATTGACAGATTGCACTTCTCATTGACTAGGC
The DNA here is from genome assembly GCA_024449915.1 of Sweltsa coloradensis. Lineage (NCBI taxonomy): Eukaryota > Metazoa > Arthropoda > Insecta > Plecoptera > Chloroperlidae > Sweltsa > Sweltsa coloradensis. The sequence goes on from JAMZAV010000526.1 coordinate 48,776, forward strand.
CTACTGCAGGCCTAATGGTCATATCTCCTCTCATTATTGTCCTAAATTCTTAAATACAAAAAAATACAATACAATACCTTATATTTGCTACATAAATTGAACCATTTCTTCTGTAACACATTGGCATATTTGGGGTCAAGCCCCATCTTCACTGCCACCTGCCTGAAACATACCTAACATTAACCCTAATAGGCCCAGAGTTTTATGGAATCGGGGGAGGGGATGGTGAAAAGCGTGAAAGGAGATGGAACTTGCTTTCAGATTTGGGGAGTTACTAATTAATAGTAGCAAACCCGCAGAAAGGTTGCAAGTTGAAAGAATTGGTGACAGGATGCCTGTTTACGTCAGCCCCAGCCCATAACCTTAAAATATTAGGCCTATGACACTACTTGAGGTTACTTACGTCCAACCATCTTTGGAAAACCCACGTTTGCCTGTAAATATTGCGTTCACTTCATCTCTCACATTTATCAAACGATAAACTAAATCCTGTGTCCCTATTAAACATAAAAACAAAATGATAAAGGTTGTGTTTACCACCTTGGCCCACAGGGGTAGGCCATGGGCCACGTTTTGAATGAACAAACCGGAATATATTTATAGCCTATGACCGAATTATCCAGTCATATTTTAAATTTGTATCATTTATTGATAGTAATTGCTTTTTCGGGTACTGCTGACCCTATAAACTTACAAATAATCGTTAACTTATCGGACGTATCGTCACAATCGTCAACAGCCGCCATTTTCAAGTAACAAGATCAAAACGAGGTGAGCTTTATCGATTCTCGTTCTCATTCCCAGATTTCGGCGAGTCTCGATCGTGCGCTCGACTATTCGGATGCTACTAGCTACGTCACGGATGTCATGACGTGTAACGATGACGTAAAACGAGAATAAGACCAGGGAATGAACGCGTTTTGGCACTATTCGGATAGCTCCCTAGCCTAGCCTAGCTAGGCTACGGTTAATATTTTGTAATATATTTTTGTGACTGTTAGCTAGCTAGCCTATATAAACAGGTTAGGCCTACATTTAATTTAGTAAAGTTTAGAAAGCTGGTGTGACAGATTATTTGACATCATAATAATTGGGGGAAAACAGCTTGGGCCTACATTGTGGGTCGCGCAAAGCAAAGGAATAAAGGGGGCAGCTTCTAATTTGTGTTTGTTTTACTTACGGTACCTGCGCAAACACCAGTAGCACTGTAGCTAGAAAAGACTGCAACCTTCTTTTTTAACATGGAAGCTTACTCAACTGGATAAAGTAGTTTGCCTTTACAATCTTTGTGGATATGATAGCTACAGTACTGCTGGTGAAGTCGTAGCCTAGCGTCATATTACAAGGCCCACTGGACTGGATTATGTAGCTTGTCTTAGAGAGTCTACATACAAGGGCCAAGGCAAGGCCTACATATATCTAACCTACCTTGTATGTAGGCTCTACTTTAGGTTATTGGTCTTCTCTTTATGACTACGTTGGTTTATACGCGTTTCCAAGCAAAGGGGCTGCTACCTGGTGGCGAAAAATGCAACTGTCCGATCAGTGATAGTCGGAGGAGCGCGCTATGTGCTTACCTGAAGAACACATGTCATTCCGTGTTTGTCACTTATAAATATCTACAATCACAGGTACATTGTCGTTGCTCTCCCAAAATGTTGTTAATTGATGATAATCAAAAGCATGGGGGTGCACCAAAATGATAAAATCGCTCTCCAATATGCGGGATTCGAGACCATGTCCACCAGAATAATATTACTATATATATTCAGTCCTGCGCCCCATGCACCCATGAGACACCGAGGATGGCATTTGTATCCATTTTACAATTCTCTAATTGTAATATCATAATAAACCATTGGTATTTATAGGCTCAATACTAAATATAGGCAAACAGGGTATGATAAATACTAAATCAAATTCAAACCATCAAGAATGTTCACAACTCATAGTAAACCCACACATACATAGCAGTATCGCTCGCTTCTTATGGCACTTTTAATTGAGATATATACTTCTTCAGTTTTATTATGATAATTTAATATAAATAAAGTCATAATAATAATAATAATAATAATAATAATAATAATAATAATAATAATAATAATAACAAAACAATAACAAAAATAATAATAATTGTATTAGGGCTTATGCACAAGTCCCAACTCCTTTTCTACCTTATATAATTAATGTAGGCCTACATATACCATTTACCGTCATTGTTCATTTATTACATAATATTATACATAATATCATAATAAATAAACTGACTACAGATAGGTACAAGATTTTAAAGCTGTCTACAGAATGACGCGTCATGCCATTATTGACATACAAAACAATAATAAAAATAGGCCTACTTTCAATAAAAAGTATATTAAAAAAAACAGAAGTCCTAAGTGTATAGAAGATGAATATATATACAGGCCAACTCCGATTGCGTTTACATGGTAAAACGATGTAGAAAACGTGCAAAACAAGTGTAGGGCTATAATTTGCTAGAAGCTCTTTTGATTTTTAGATACTATCAAGTAAATTATTGAAACTATTAGTATTGGTGGGCAACATTTTCTTGGCAAAATATCATCGATTTTCATCATTCAACATTATTTGATACACTTGTTTCTGTATTTAATAGTTTAACAGAGTGGTTTGTTCTTTTCGAGCTAATATCATCAAATAATCTCAATTATTTGTTGTAATTTAAAATGCCATTAAATTCACGTTTTTAATAAAGCCGATCCCCAAAACTTACGAATTTTACTAATAAAATACGTGGACGATATGACATAATCAACAATGTTTTTGCAAATGATTAGAAATGTAACAAAAATCAAGTTAAACCTATAACTGAATATACAGCGCTCCCGTAAGCAGCTCGCCTCTATCACCGATCGGTCCGACATGTTGCGTTTTAGTGCTGCCATCTATCTTTGTTTGGAAACGCGTATAGCTACAGTGCTGCTTGGTGTGGGCCCTCTCAACTATAGGAAATGCAAAAGGCGCTATCTGGATCTTTGCATCGTGGGTATCGGGTACCATTGCGCAATGCTTTTTAATGTTCTGGAAGTTCCAATGCAATAGCTTAAGCCTACTATATACTAGGGCCTAAATGATGGAATTTCATGGTGAACAACCTCAAAGCCGGTGGCTATTAAAATTACCTGAAACTAGCTTGGCAAGCAGATGGCAAACCTTGTATTTTCGCCAACCTCGTTGCCGGTACGCTCTAAAAACAATTTCCTGGAGCTAGCTTGGCAGATAGTCTAGAATCTAGATGTACATTCTCCTGTTTTTTTGCTACCACTTGCCATACCTGTGGGCTGTGGGTTGTAACAAGTGTAACATTATTTTGCCTTTTTATTGAATTTTCCTGTGCCTATGCGTCCGAATTGAATTTGTGACTATAATTATATTGTACATCATTTTCCTCTTGTTGCTGCTCGTTGGTCTTGTGTGTGGCTCGTTGATCTTGATGTTGGGCCGTTGGCGTATCTGCTTCCAATGCAGAAGGTCCAGGGTTCGATTCCCGTCAAAGTCAGAAGTTTTTTAACTTCTGATTTGGACTTAAGTCCATCAGTTCGTGTCTTAGGAGTTTGTAAACGGTGACTTTGGAGCCGTCTTCTTAGCAACGAAGCACATAATAAATTCCGAGTTGTTCTGAATCGGCCTTGTTGATTCTGGCGTATATCCGCGGGTGTTCGCACTGTCCATACCACTGATTGCTATATTTCCTATTAAAAATAACGATCTTTGGTTGGTTATCGCTCATTTGTCGATTGCGTCGGGGCCTACAGGGTAGGCTTGGTTGCTTTGATTTACTGTCCCCCACTGAAAATCAGTTATATAACTGAGTGGGTAGACTCTAAATACAATTTATTTATTTATTTATTATTTATTTATTATGTTGAAAATACACTAAATGTGCAGCATTATCATAGAGCCTAGGTGTAATTAAATACAACATTGGCCATAAACACTAAAATTCAAAGATTTAGGGGCCTACATTTTATTTATTGCTATACTAGGTACCACATATCCAGCAATGCATTTAAGCAACCACCAGATATATTTATCTTGAGGAATAATGGTAGGCCTATTAGTTTAGGTACTTCTTCGGTTGGTATGCCCCAACGTAGAAAAGTAGGTTATGGGGGGGGGGGGTAGGGCGCAAAGCATGTATGTTTTAATAATAATAATGATAGGCTAATATTGTAAAACATACGTGCTTTGTGCCCCCCCCCTCCTCACCCAACCTACTTTTCCCCTAACATCACAGTGCTAAAAAGGTTGGGGCAAACCAACCAAAGAAGTACCGTAGGCTTACCTTAGTTTGGTATTTAAGCTTTGTCCCAAAGCTCCATAGGCCTAGTATACTGAATAGTGTAGGCGTACTAAACAAGTGGATGTGACGTCAGAAGTGCCAAGCGCGTACCGATAGCAGTCGAAAATTTAGGAGGCAGCTTATTTAGGAGCCAAAAGTATAGCCTATACTACGCCGCGTCGCCGCACCAACTCTGGACGACAAATACTATCAAGAAAACGCGAAAGCTACAATATGTAGGCCTACACCATTATTATTAGACCTACTGTAATGTAATTCTTGTAGTAAATTAAAAATAATGTTGTGGACTTTGCAATTATTAGATTGGATGCAATCTGACGGTTTTTTACCTCCCAGGCGTGAGACGCCGTAACACGTCCTCCCCCAGTTCGGCGGCTAGCGTGTGGGATGTCCTACAAGTTCAATTTCAAATAGCCGCGCTTCTAATAGGTTCATCAAGTTGCTACTTGCAGCACATGCTACTTATTGTTCAGTGTATTAAAAATGTATTCTGTAAATTTAGTTATTGCTGTTCCTGTTATTGTCGATCTGTTTTTACGAAACCCATGTTGATTGGTAGATAGATTATATCATATTTATCTAAGTAATTTGTTTAATTGTTGAGTAGCCTATTTAATGCATTGTTTAAATAGCTTTCAATAGTTACATAATGTAGTTCTTGTTGTGTCTGCTATCTTGTTATTAGATTTATTAGTTGTTCTCCTTTGTAAATCAGTTTTTATAACTGAATAGGATAGACGTTAAGTAAAAATAAATAAATAAATGTATTGAGCATAACACAGGGAGAAGTGAAATAGGCCTATAGTTATCTGGAGATCTCCTTGTCCCCTTCTTGAACAAAGGAATCACTTTTGAGAATTTTAGTTCCGTCGGGGAAAGTGTCAGACTCCATTGGAGTCGTTGCACAGTTCAGCAAGGGATTCAAGTAAATGATTTGAATATTTCTTTAATAAAAGGTTTGGAATTTCATCCAGGCCAGAAGAAGATTTGTTGCCTTAATTGATTAAGTAAGTGACTGAATTTCTATTTTTGTCGCTGGATAGAGAAATATTGAATTGTTTGCACCGGTGCCTCACTGCATTTTCCAGAAGTTTCATAGATTCTTCATCATTTAAATATTTAGTTGGAACGTTCAAGGATGCCGCCGAAAATGAACGTTCGTCTATCCATAGTCATCATAATTATAAAGTATAGAAAAATATTATGTTTTGTTAAAAAGTTATTGGTGGTATCACCAGTTTTAGAGTTACCCCTTCTGATATCGGTGCCGGGGCACCGAATTTGTATGTTCGCCACACCACTGGTAAATACTCGCATAGTAACCTGAGGGCCGAGGCTACCTGTAGCTATTTATGTGTATGTGGCCTTTGCCTACCATGTAGACTAGGTCTATTAATCAACTGTCAACTCTAATTCAAAATAAACTGAAACAATGAGACAGCACAAATATAAGCTTGGCTTGTTTTACTTTTCTGCCATAACTGTAAGATGAGTTTCAAGATGCAAACACCAGGTGGCAGATAAGTTTGAAATCTTACAAGATTTTGACAAGATCTTGTTTTGAATCCAATATCTTGGCAAGACGTTGACAAGATCTTGTTTATATCTTGTTTCTCTTCAAACAAGTTCTTCTTCTTCTAAATGTCAAAAAAAAAAAATGATAACAACAGAAACGCTAAGCAATCCAAATCAACAAAACACAAAAACTTTTAACAATTGAGATTTAACCCTGATGTGACCGTAGAACATAGATAGGCCTATACCCTCCACCCCCATAGAACATGAAGACCTACATGACATTGACACAAACTAATGGCAGTCCACGTCATCTATTATACATGGGCCTAGGCTGGCTGCTGTTCATAAAGTATTTGAAGGCAATATAGGCCTAGGCCTAGCTATTGGTGCAATGGTGCTGCACCAATAGATTCCATTTTAACTAGGCCTACCTCCTCATTGCTGGAGCCTAGGCTTGTATTTATGTTCTCTTTGGATGGGTAGAAACCCGATTAAATCTATAAGAAGCCATAATGCTTATCTGTAACTGTACACTCTACAAGAGTGGATAATAAATCCTCCAAACCCATTTTAGGGGCACTTATATTAAATTGTATATGCAAAAAAATTCGCCTGTGGCGAATTTGCCTCCGGCGGCTGGGGCTTCGCCCCAGACCCCAGTTTTCCCACGCAACGTCCCTGGCTCCTAACTTTCTTCCCCTGGCTCCTACATCTTGAGATATATTTTTCAACCCCTGCTCTAATGAACAGATTTTCACAATTAATATGTAGTTTTGCTGAGTGATTGAAGAGAATTGTTAGCAATGAATGAACATAGCTATCGCCCACTCTCCTATCTAGAGACACTTGTTTTGGCTGGTCGGCGTGAAATTACCAATGCTTCAGTATGTTTTCTAGCGAGTCCGCTGTTGAGAGATTTCGAAGCTAGTTAGACAAAACTTTTACTCTTTTCAGGTTACATTGGGGAGTTCGAAATTGTGGATGACCACCGATCCGGGAAGATTGTCGTAAATCTTACAGGAAGGCTCAACAAATGTGGTGTTATTTCTCCACGATTTGATGTACCAATCAATGACATCGAAAAGTGGACCAACAATTTACTCCCTTCACGTCAGTTTGGGTAAGTTCTAATGACACACTCAAAACAATCAATCTTAAATGTAGACATAAGCCTGGCCACCTGTCCTGCTCACTCTGGAAGCTCACAATTCTCGTTTAGGCCTACCGTTTGACTTGATTGTAGTCAAACCCCTGTTTTCACACATTCTAGGCTAACCTATTAAAGATATATTTTGCTCGTATAGGCCTTTTGTGACAGGATACTTCCGACACATTGTCTGCAACTAAGTTAGGCTAATCAATTTTATATGATCAATGTTCAACATCAATGGTGACTGATTATATATTTTATAATTATTGCTGAAAATTTGTGTTTACAAATGAGTAAATTTACTGCCACTTTATCTGCTCACTGTAGAAAAGGATTAACAGCAACAAGAGTGAATATTTTAATTTAAAAATAAATAAAAAGGGAATGTAACAAAAGTTTGAAGAATGTGTGATGCCAAATAAAATATTGATTGCATGAGCGAAGCAAAGACTTCAATTTCACTGACCCTTCAAAAAATTTAGCTCCAATGTTTTTTTTTTCTGTCTGTTTGTTCGCACGATTCCGGCCAAACGGCATATGCGATCTTGATGAAAATTGAAGGGGACCTTCGAAATCTCTGAACTTAGACGTGCCACGTTTTTGGGTACAATCGAAGAAATATTTCTCATGAATACTGTATCGTACTTTTACGATTTTATTTTATTTTTAGTGCGATATTTTCGTGACATTTGGTCCGATTCTGACCAAACGAGTGGGGCTACAACGTTCATATTTTAAATGGACATTAAGGTTATGGTGATGTAGTACCTTTTGAAAGAAAAAGATGAAAAAGTTAGCCAGAATCCATAGAAATAAAGGTTTTAATATGAGTTTTTTGAGGTTTATAATTACAATTAACAAGTAACAATAGATAGGCCTACTTGACAACAATCACCTACAATGCATTCAAAAAGCACTTGCAAAGGAAAAGTGGTCCTTCGCAAACTAAAAACTTACAAAAACGCTCATCCATCAACGCGGTGGGACTTTAGCGTTTTCCTAGTTAAATAAACAAAATATTAAATAGAGATGGGATATGACCGGTCAAATTCAAATTTGGTCAATTGACTGGTCAATTGACGGTCAAATGTAAAAATCATAAATTTTATTTTATTAAATAATTAGTACGGTATAGTAGTATATTTTTTTTTAAATGTTGTGACAAAAGCTTTTTTTTATTTAAAAGCTTGTTAAATGCATATTAAGTGGCATATCATCATCGTCATCATCATCGTCGATGCTGTCATCAGTCCCTTTCTCCGATTCAGCTTCAGCTTACCCAGAAGCTATTATATTCTATTTGTCTATTATAATTCATAATATAACTACATAATAAATAATAATTCAAATAAAAATTACCTAATCAAAACTTTTTTCATTGAAAAAGAAAGAAAGAAATGTTATTGTTTACATAACAATTCAATTCAAAATGAAAATTCAAATAATTTTAATTTTTAAATGCAATATACACATGTTATCTTTAAGTCAATTGACTGGTCAATTGACCAAAAGTATTTGACCAGTCATTTGACCGTCAATTGACCATCAATTGACATTGTGCAACCCTAATATTAAATATTACTTTGGTCAATTATTTGACCGGACAAAATTTGTCCGGTTGAATTTGAATCGGTCCAGGTCTAACAAATTGACCAAGTAATATTTAATATTACTTGGTCAATTTGTAGACCTGGACCGATTCCACTTTTTTGCCGATGCTGATTCCAATTATTTACCGATTCTTACTGATGTCCAGGAATACTTTTTCAGTCCTTTGTCAAAAAAATGGTAAATAAAAATTTATAGGCCTAATTGCGCTAGGCCTAGTTGTTCATTTATGTAATTAAGCGAGCGAAGCGAGCGTTTCCATTTGACTCTGCCGAAAAATTTGTCACTCGTTTTGTTTTTTTTGTTTTTTTTTTGTTTGTATGTCTCGCCATAACGTTCGAACGGAGACTCGGATCGAGTTGAAATTTTGACCATCCGCAAGCTTTGTTCTCGATTGAATGCCATTAGTTTTGTGGCAAAATCGTTCAAAAAGTTAAAAAGTTACATTAAAGTTAATCAAAAGTTTTTTTTTCAAACTAACCGGCGGCAAAATCTGAGATAGCCAAATCATTTAGAATGTCCGTCCGGTCCGAATATGTTAATTTTAGTTTGATCCGATAAGTAGTGTAGATGGAAATTAATTATAGCAAAAGTAACGTTGCCATGGCAACGAAAAGACGCGTGAAGTTTCTAATGCACTGCCTCCTAGAAGTAATCAAAATACTTTCGAGGAAGCAGTCTATTATTTGTCACCAAAGAGTTTAAATTTTTTTCCCAATGAGTCAAGGTCCTCTAGATGGCGGTGGATTTTATCCACAAAGTAAAGATTTACATACGGGTTTACCCAAATACCTTGGCAATAATAAATAATATCGGAAACATGGCCCTGTGGACAGCGAACGTCGCAAATTTTAAAATTTAAAAAAATGTGCATTGTGGGTCTAGCTATAGCACGTGCTCGCTTATCAACGCGTCCAACTGAGCGTTTCCTAGTTATAATGTATTGAGTATCCTCACTTTAATTTTTTTAATTCACAACCTACAGGCCAAAGTAGGCTCACATTAAAATTGAAAACATTTATTTAATTTATTTTAATTTTTAATACATATGCATATCCACCATACGCACTCTTGCATTTTGGACGATTTAAATAATAAATATACTTTCGCTGTGTAAGATACGTTTTTACCAGCGGCGCTGCACGTTTGTATCAGCCTTCCGTCGGTCCGTCCGCCGCCCAGCGAAAAACGCCCATGCCTATGAGTGCGAGACAGACACATGCACGAACAGCCTAGAAGTTGCAGCGTCATGCCCAGATTTGACTCGCGTTCGATCCAAATCACAGCTGGCTGGCCTATGACGGTCGATGGCCCATTGGCCCTACGTTGGAAGAGAATGTGAAAATCAAGCTAAACTGGAGTCTACAAAACGTTTTGTACATTGCAAAAAGTGTCAAGGAGTCCGTCAATTCACCCAACCATTGTAAAAAAACTTGCAAAATGGTAGCTTTCGACTATTGACCTTCGATCGATTCTTCCGCGCGCGAAATTCAAACAAAGAATCAGCATCAAAAATCTTCAAGACTCGGAATGGGCGATTCTGCGAAGACTGTATCGGAATTGGTGCAGCTCTAGTCAATTGACAATATTTGACCGGCTTTCCATCCCTAACTAGGAAAAGGTGATCATTTTGACCTGTCCATAGTGCATAAAAATTGGACCGGGTTGCCGTTTTCATGGATATTTATTATTTAGTGTGCAAAACAATTTTAAAAAGTGGATAAAAAAACCTCTCATAAGCATGTAGATGGCATGTCTAGTTGTAATCAGGGTGTCTACAAGTCTGAAAACAATGGAAAAGTCGGGAAAATTGTTGGTTTCGGGAATTACCCGATTTTCCAGGCTATCCCCTCAAATATCTCGGAAACTTGCCACCCAAATCAAATCTATAAAAAAAAAAAAAACGGACAAGCCCTCGGACCCCCGCCATTATGATTGTGCCACCACTGATAGTGTCATCATATCATGAGTATGACAAAACCAGTTCTCTTATTTTCAGTCAGACAAATTTACAGCCTTGAAAACATGAATAAGTTGGGGAATTTGGTAGACAGACCTAACCTAAAATTACTTGTGTCAACAGTCAACGTAGCAGTAGTTAACGTATTTTATCTGTCTCATGACGGGACAGGTCGGCCAGTGTAGTGAGTTATGTTATCGGTAGTTAGGTAGGTAGGCCTACAACCACTTGAATGTTGTGCTCACTTTCTTGTGTAGTCCTCACAACAAGAACATACATTCTCATTAGAAATGAGTCAACAAAATTGGTATGTTTTAAGTTTGTTGTAGGCCTGCCTTATAGTTATAGCAACATTTTTCCATTCTTCCTGATTTGTAGATAAAGCTCAAGGGAAACTTGTTTTCAATTTTCAATCAGAAAATTAGCGTTCAGTTGACTCAAAAGTTTTATTTTGTTTTGTAACTATGTACTAAATAAATAAAGTTCTCCCATTAAACCCTAATTCTCATGTACTTTGCCAAATGCTAGTTCTAATGTTCATCTGTTCGATTTTGTGTTTCAGCTATGTCGTCCTGACAACAAGTGGTGGTATCATGGATCATGAGGAGGCGAGGCGAAAACATCTCGGGGGCAAAATTTTGGGATTCTTCTTTTAATGTATAAAAATCCAGTACCGTTTGCATATTAAAAAAATGTAATTCCACAATGTTTGTATTTTTCTTTTTAAATTCCCATCTTCATTTAAAAGTATAAAACTACTAACTAGGTTAAAAAAATCATAATGTTTGATTACAAACTAGCCTGCCAAACTCTGGATGTTGCAGAATCCACCTTTCTCCTGTACAACACTACTTTTTGGATGAGCAAAGCAAAGACTTCAATTTCACTGACCCCCCAAAAATTAGCTCGGGTGTTTTTTTCTGTCTGTTCGCTCTCGACCTGGCAAACGGCATAATGTGATCTTGATGAAAAGTGGAGAGGACCTTCAAAATCTCTGAACTTAGACCTGTCACGATTTTGGGTACCTACAACAGAATAAATATTTATCGTCAATATCGTACTTTTACGATTTTTCCCCGATTTTTAATGTGATATTTTCTTGATATTTCATTTGAGACCTGGCAAACGGCTACTCTGATCTTGATGAAACTTTATGGGAACGTTTGAAATCCTGGATTTTTTTTATTTTGGGGACAATCGAAAAAGTATTTCTCATAGAAATCTTGCTTTTACGATTTTCCCGATTTTTAATGCAATATTTTTGGTCCGATTCTGACCAAACTGGTGGGGCTACCACGTTCATATTTTACATGGACATTAAGGTATGAAACAAAAAGTTGGAAAAGTTGTCCAGAATTCATAGAAATAAAGGTATTAATGAAAGCCTTTTACAGGTGTAATTAACAAGTATCTATAGAAACTTGACAACAATCACCTACAATGCGTACAAAAAGCATGTCTTGGGCCTCGAGATTTTTACATACTATTAATTGGTAATACCATATATTTGTAGGTCTACTAGTACTTTATAAAAATTATCCTCATTTAACAAAAATAATTTTTAGACGAGGGAGCGAATTGACGTATCTCCATTCAACTCAAACCGACCTCATTCTGTGAGTGCGTGTGTTCATCGAAAATCATCCGAATTGCTGAACAGACTGCGCTGAAATTTAAAACAGACATCCGGTACGAGTTTACTGAGAACTGTTAAAATCAGCTAGATCTATTGCGATTTAAACCTACAAGAAATAATAAATTGATAAAATAGGCTGCGAATGGGTAGGAATGATTTAACCCATCTGCACCCGTAAGGGGACTAGTCCGCGAATCATAGCCTGGCCGCGGAAGCCATAAGTGGACTGGTCCGCATTTACGCGCGCTTCCATTCAAACGGGCAGTAGTATCAGCTCCTATCGGCCAAATTGTTTGTACTTTTTGTTGCATTTCCCGCGTCAAGCATGTAGTGACTCTAGTGGTGTTCTTTGGTACTCTTACGGAAAAAACCTGAAGCTACAATCGACTTTGTTATCGACGTGAAACTAGTGCGCCTGTCTTCTGTCAAAAATGGCAGATTGGGATCACCAAAGCGTTGTTCTCGGCAAAAACAATCCAAATCAGTCAATTTTTGGATTTTCTTGGATCAGATTTCAGTGATAGTGATGATAAAGGTTGTGATTTTAATCGTATGCGTGAACCGGTGCAGATTTAGTAAGTGAAAGTGACAGCGAAGAAGAAATGTGCGTTGATGTGCGTGGGAGTAATATTGAGGTTAGGAATGGGCGTGATCAATCCGCGAGGGTCGTACTTGTAGCCGTAAAATTTCGTGTATTGTTAGTTTAAACCCAGGCCTAGGCCTAGAAATAATGCTACGGTAATAATAAGTGATAGTGACAGTGATGATGTTGATAACGTTTTTTCTTACGTAGGCCTACTACGCTGCAACTTCGATGTGCAGGGCAAAAGTGCGGGGTTTCCGTGGCGCGCTAGCGTTTGGGGCCTGGTGCGGAGGGGTTTTAACGACAATGGTTTTGGTTTTGAAAAAATATTTTTTTGTTGGTTTGTAATAATAGTACGTACATATTTAGTATTACAAAATAATAAGATAGTATTTGGAAATCCAAAAAATGACGGTAAGATTAACCCTGCATTACTCGCGTGGGGTAATATATACCCCAGTGCTACAAAATCCTGTGTTTCTCAGTAGTGTTCAAACTGACCGCCCTCCCATTTTATGTATTCTCAAGTTACTCTTATCTTTGATGTTTTTTTACAACTACATGTTAGTTGGGGTTCTTAGTTTTAGCAGAAAAAAATACTAGGAAAACGCTTAAGTCCCGCCACGTTGTTGGATGAGCGTAATTGGTGCATTGAGCTGCCATGTGTTATGCGGATTTTCTGTTGTTCTGTAAAAAAATTATAACTAAGTTCAAGATTTTTTTAAAATTTAATTTAATTTAATAAAAAATAATCGAATTTTAAAAAAAAAATTATAATTTTAAAAAAAGAAAAAAAAACTAAAAATTGCGATTTTTATAAGAAATAATTATATGGCGCTCAAATTTCACACCAATTAATAAATTCATAAAATTAAGGTTCTGTGGAAAAATCATTACAATAGGACAAAGCATGTAGGTGTTATTGGATGAGCGTAGCGAGCGAAGCGAAGATTCCATTTCACTACACTGGAGAAAAAAATCCGGAATGTTTTTTTCTGTATTTTTGGCTGTTTGTTAACACGATTCCGGCTAAACCAATACTCCAATTGCGATGAAATGTTATGGAGGCCTTCGAAATCTCTGAACTTAGAACTGCCACGTTTTTGAGCGCAATCGAAAAATTATTTCTCATGAAAACGAAAATTTACGATTTTTTTCGATTTTTACAAATTTCTTCGACTTATAACATCTACATGTTTAAATCCGATTTAATGATTTTTTACAGAACCTAATTTTATGAATTAAGATATTCGTGTGAAATTTGAGCACAATCAAAGAATTATTCTCATGAATCGAAATTTTACGGGTTTTTTTCTTTTTTAACAATTCTTTGACTTATAACACCTATATGCTTTATCCTATTGTAATGTTTTTTTTTACAGAATCTTAAATTTTTATTAATTATTATATTCGTGTAAAATTTGAGCGCAATCAAATAATTATTTCTTATAAAAATAGCAATTTTCGATTTTTTTCTTTTTTTAAAATTACGATTAAGAAAAAATAAAAGAATAAAGTAATTTTTATTTAATTTAATTTAATTTTTAAAAAAATCGACTTAGTAATAATTTTTTCACAAAATAACAGAAAATCTGCATAACACATGGCAGGTCAATGCACCGATTACGCTCATCCAACAACGCGGCGGGACTTAAGCGTTTTCCTAGTAAGTCAAACAATTGTTTTAAAAATGAAAAAACCCGCAAAATTTCTATTTTCATGAAAAATAATTTTTCGATTGCGCTCAAATTTCACACGAATATCTTAATTCATAAAATTAAGGTTCTGTGAAAAAATAATTGAAATCGGATAAAGCATGTAGGGGTTATTAGTCGAAGAAATTTTTTAAAATCGAAAAAAATCGTAAAATTGCGATTTTCATGAAATAATTTTCCGATTGCGCTCAAAAACGTGGCAGTTCTAAGTTCAGAGATTTCGAAGGCCTCCATAAAATTTCATGGCAATTGGACTATTGGTTTAGCCGGAATCGTGTTAACAAACACAAAAATACAAAGAAAAAAAAAACATTCCGGATTTTTGTCTCCAGTGTAGTGAAATGGAATCTTCGCTACGCTCATCCAATTAAAATTGGTTTGGTGTAGTAAAAAAAAAAAAAAAAATTGGTATCAAAATTTTATCTTATCTCTATAATAGTACAAGATATGTCAACAAATTAAAATAAAAAATATTTCAAAATAATTATCGCACTAAGAAAATGTAATATTTTTCAGAAGGAGGACGTACTAAATAAATTCCAAGCGAATTATGTTAAGGTTCACTAAAATACCAATTTCATTCACAAACATTCCTTAATTGATGTTTTTATCTTAAAACAGTAGTCAAGTACATTCCAATTAAGTGAAATATGTGAAGTTACACCATCACAACTCCAAAATACAGGTATTTTAACTATGGGGTTACCCCACGCGAGTACTGGCGTTAAATAAAAACGCGCGAGTAATGTAGGGTTAATAAAACCTGGTCTGGCTTGGATGATGATATTATTATATACGGTATCTAATGTATTGTATTATTACAGTACAGTATATCATAATAACATTTGTCATTATTTAAAACTAGGGTTGAGAATATGTACAATACTAATGCCTTGCACTACAAGGTTAGTTCTCTGGTGTTGTAGAAGGCTTCGTTTAGGAGATACTTGCGGAGTTTCTGTTTGAGGATCTCTCTGGTCGGAGCCTGCGCAATCTCGTGTTGAAGGCTGTTCGTTACTCCACTCCCAGGTGAAGCGAATTCTTGTCAAGTTTCTTCAGCCTGTGTCGTTAGATGAAGATTTTGTCAGCAGATATAGTGTTGTGGTTGTGAACTTCAGCACCTGTGATTGTTAGCGCAGGGTTGTCTCTGATGAACAGTGCCAATTGCCTTGATATGGATTTTGGGTAGGGTTAGAATTTCAAGCATTTTTGAAAGCTTCTCTGCCACGTTGTGTTGAACTCAAGGCTGCTAGGGTGCCATAACAAAATAAATCCCAATTTCTTATATGTTTTAGAAATAACAAAATATGTATCATTCTACACTTTACCAAAAATTGACATACCAATAATATTGTGTTGGTATTGACTGAATGTTTCCCCAAGTTTTCTTCCATTCAATGAGGCAGATGCCTGGGATTTGAGCTTGTAACAGAAAGTTTAAAAGGATATGTTATATTATAATTGATTGATAATTTGATATTATACTTGACTTTAACGTCATAATTATGCGCTCAACTAGACGCATTGATATATTAATGGAAAGTGATCTTTGTAGATGAATTGTTGTATGTGGCGAGTAAGGTTACGGAAGCAAACAGCATGAAGATAAGTCAAGGTAAGACTGAGCAATATTGGCAAAGAAGGTTCAGCTGAATTAAAAGAAAATAGTTTTCAGATACAAAGAATTACACAGAAAGCTACATTTTAAATACATGGGTAGTATCAATTATTATTTTAGGTAGACATGATCTAAAAGGGTTAACCTTGCAGAAGGTTTCAACCAATAGTATGTCAGGGGACTATTGTGTAATGAGAAGATGCCCAGAAAATGCATATTTTGTCCCAATACTGACGTATGCTTCAGTTGTTTTGGAGGTAGGGCTAAATAAAACTGACAAATTAAAAATATGTAGTGTGATAAGGAAGATTAAGAAACTAGTGTTGAAGGTTAACCTTCAAATTTGAGGTGGCGTGTATTTGGAAGAGAGCAGCTGAGATGGTTTGGAAATGGTTGTATCTATGGTTTGGACTTTGGACACATGAAAAGAAAGGAAACAAAATGAATACCAAGTTTCTGGAGGTAGAATTGGGAAGATTGAAAGAAATGGAGAGACTTAAGCAGCCAAATATGAAAGAGGAGGAGATGTGCCAGGTGTGGCTAAAGAGCAGCTAAGGAAGCCAAAATAGCCCGAGTCTATGGAGCTAACGCTCTCCCCATTTACCCCTATGTATGGATTTATTAGCATCCTGTTGACAATGTACAGAATCGTGAGTGAAACAAAGATTTGACCTATCATGGGGAAACTCTTTTGTTTAATTTTTTGTGTTTGTTTGCTCTCTACTAGACAAACGTTCAACGTTCCTCTCCAAACTAGACTACATTTTCAGGAAACTTTCGAAATCTCTAAACATAGACCTGCCACGTATTCTAGTTTGATCGAAGAAATATGCCCTTAGTTAAATGCTTTCTACTTCTACTAACAGCTGCCTCAAATCCGATTATGGCCAAAGTCCACCAAATCTCCACACACTCGCAGGATTTTGACAACATTTTTAGTGAACCTTCACAATCCCTATACGTACTTTGATCTTTTATCACGAAAAATTGTTTTGCTGAGAATGGAAAATTTCCAGTTCCCATACATAAGGTACATAGAATGACGATCTAAAGTCAAAGATTATCATTTTAGTTTTTCCATGGTTTCACTTTCAGAATCAGATGCAAACTGATGCAAAACAACACTGTATTGTATTCTGTATATAAATCTAAATAGGGCTTATGGCGTTTGAATACAGCGGCTTTTTTCGCCGCTGTGTAGTGCTGCTCTCTGTGGAGTGCTGTAGAAGCTCAGTTTTTTGCGGCTCACAGCCACCTCACAGCGATGCCGTTACAGCGCATGCGCATAACCTATGGTACCAAATTCCAATGTGAAACAAGACGTCGTTGAATGTTGAGGTTGTCGGATGTGTTTGTTTGTCTGAGTGAATGTTTTATTTGAATAACCGCGTGTGAGTCTACAGATAATTTAGAAGATGAGGTGAATATAAGTGCGGTCAACTGTTTTGTAAACGGTGTAGTGTTTAAGTCATCGCTGGTGTTTTGGATACGAAATTCGATTGCAAAGTTTAAATCCCCAGCGACAGTTTAGTTGCCGTTGCAATGTTGAAAAGGTAGCCAACTGGTAGCTACAGGTGTCTTCGGATGCACAGTAGATTCGCCGGAGTAAAGTGGAAACATGCCGAGTGTTTGTGGATGTTGTGATGTTGCGATGTTGAGGCGAGTTTTGTTTAATCGCTAGTGCGTGTTTGTGCGGACGGACGCTTGCTTCAGGTGTCCGGGTGGACAGGTAACCCCGGGATTCCGCCGTGGGCGTCTGTGCGGCCGTCATGGTTTGTGGACAAAGAATAGGCCTCGCAGCCGATGCAGCGACGATGGAAGAAAAGGAAAGGAGCTTATTTCGTACCCTTACAAACACATTTGGTAATGCCGCGTCAACAATACGATTTGGGGATTATTCTTCAGTCATCGGCGCCTTCTTGCTGTTATATTCGGTGTCAGTTTGTTTGGCAGGTAAGATGTAATTTCGTTAATTTGCATAAAATCAAAATCACTGTTTCACATTAATAATAATTTGATAAGGTGGTGACCGACCCCCCCCCACGACCCCTCCCCCCCACGACCACCAACCCTTCCATGCCGCTCCCACAGTCCCTCCATACCCAAGTGACGGCTGACGGGCAACTATCAATTTCTAGTTGCGACTGTGAAAGACTGTGAATAATATGGTGGATGTCTAGCTGTGCCTGTTTAGTGTGTGTGTGAGATAATGAAACTGAAAGGTTATTTTTAAAAAACTATAGTATTAAGAAAGTACTTACTAAAAGCTCAAGGATATTTAGTTGTTGACATTTTGTATTTAAATTATTTTTTGTTGTTTAAAATTAATAAAGTTATGTTGGAACAACTTGCTCGGAGCTCGGAAAGAAACCCCTGAACCTTGAATCAAACTTCAATCAAAATCCAACAGGCCTAGGTATAATATTTTTTAGTGGCGGTATTGAAAGTTACCCAGGCATAAGTAATGAAGGGCGGCCGCCTCAGCTGCGACTGTCTGTCTTATCTTTCACACCGCGGCACCAGATGCCGACAAACACAAACCGATTTGCGTTTGCCGACTGCATTGAACTCTCCGTCAGCGGCGGTAGCGTCCCAAACACGTTTCGCATGTTCAGTTGTTCACATATTTTCATTCCATCAGTCGCGCGCGTTCCTTTTGAGAAGTCTTAGCAGGTGCTGAGTGCTGACTTGTGGCGTCAAATGTCCAATCATGCAAAAACAAACATAAATAAGAATAAGAAAAAGTTCATATGTCCCCCCGCGCCGCCCCTCCCCAGCCCAGAAAAAGAGTTCTATGCACCTCGGCGCCTGGTTATATTGGATCGACAATATTGGTTCCTGTTGTGTGTGGTTGTTGTGTGTCGACGTTTTTACGACGACGACGACCCATCATATTATCCAGGAACGTTGACGTTCTGAGATGAAACAAAAATGTATAAAGATTGGACATTGATGTGGGACTCGCGATCTCGACCTACGGAGATAGGTAGGGCCTACTAAGTAGGTATTACCTCTTTCATGAGTATTGAGTATGCGCACAGACGATTGACGGCGTTCTCGTGCTATTTGATTAACTTAGTTCAGTCAAGCTCTATGTACATAGTAAAAAGTCACTACACCGGTACCCGGTATTTTCTAATGAACACGAAAAATGTCCAAAGTTCAGAATGTCACATTAAATTTCACAATTAAACTTGAAAAACAGCCCCTAAACGTTAGCCCCTAAATCTATTTGTGTCCTATCTATTTTATCGAGTTTTATTTTCCGGAAGATTGATAATGTTGTAGTTGTAGGCCTCCTACCTGTTACGTATTCCTGTACAGTGTTCTTTAATCTGCTGCTTATCACCTTATCAAGTTATCGACAAGTCTGATTAGCCTAGAAATAGTGCAATAGATAGGTAGGGCTCACACAACCATTGGTAACCAGGAACGTTATCTCTGATAACATGCAATCAATTTCTCTCGCAATGCACCGCTACTACTTGATTACAGGGGCAACCGCGACGCTAGGATCTTACATAAGGGCTGGGGGCGTGTACAATGGTTGGGGGGGGGGCAAATCTAAATCTCAATGTTGACGTGTAAATCTCCCCCCCCCCCTCCCCAGCACGATCATAATACTAATCCTAGAGTTTTCGTGCCCAGCATCAAACAACCTCATTGGCAATGAAACTTAGCCACTAACTCCGCAGAAAACATAGGAGTGGACAAAGATAAACCAAAATTGTGCCTCCACGTTAAATACAGAAATAAAGTAAAAGAACAAATTAAAGAAAATATGTATGAATTGTATGTACACTTGCGCCATTGTGCTTGCATAATTATTGGTACAGTAAAAAACAGTTTTACACGTTGGTTGGGGGGGGGGGGGGGGGGGGGGGGGGGGGGGGGTGGGATCTCCCCTCGCCCCCTTTAGAGTCGCCCTTGCTTGAGTAGGCCTACCGGTGTGCATTTTAACTGGGCCCACATGCACATTTCAAAAGTTCTTACAAAATGCATCAAAACAAAGAAAAGGCCTCGTAGCCGATGCAGCGACGATGGAAGAAAAGAAAAGGAGCTTATTTCGTACCCTTACAAACACATTTGGTAATGCCGCGTCAACAATACGATTTGGGAATTATTCTTCAGTCATCGGCGCCTTCTTGCTGTTATATTCGGTGTCAGTTTGCTGGGCAGGTAAGATGTAATTTAGTTAATTTGCATAGAACTCTTGTGGCCTATAAGATAATTTATTCGCCAGTTGACACATGTAGGGGTGAGGAAGAATAAAATAGAAAAGCATGACCTAGGAGGATAGGGAAATAGAAAATGAGTTGATTGAATGAATGCAATTAACATCACTCTGCGGGCCAGTAATTCACATATATATCTAGTACAATGTGTGGCAGCAAACAACCAATAAGAACATTGAAATACAGAAGTAACAGACTAAATTAAATTAAATTGAATTAATTTAAATGGTGAGGGCACAGGATATAGGCAAAGGCCTGTATGGTTGAGTTTTTTTATTAGGTAGGTCTAGCATCTGTATAACCCAATAAACTATTTTCAAAAAAATTGCAGTTCCAATAAAAGTAAAAAAAGTAGACATTCAAATTAATGGCCAATAGCAATAATAGCAATAAAGATATAATAAGTAATTGAGCCCCACGTATGGAAGTTGTACATAAATTTACTTACAGTATGTACGGGAGTGTTCCCCGAGTCCGACTAATGAAACCAAGAAATTGTCAATTATTATTATTGCCGATGTGCCTCATAGATCGAAATTCGTAAGTACGCCTCTGTACAAGTAACATGCGTCGTATGCCATGTTGAATTGTGGACATGGGATGGATATAGAATACTAACGTAAACAAGCACATATACGGGAGTACTAAAATAGGGAGCGAAGCTTGGTGTTATTCTATCGCGCTTGGCTTCTTCGAGCGTTCAACTCTCCTTGGTGGAAATATCGAGTAGCCCTAGGCCTCAATATTTTTCAACTTCCTGGGGGTCTATTTAATCAAATACATCATGTAGACCTAGCATTTATGTTGAAGGGCAATGTGAAAAAACTCTAGCCAATCCTAGGTTATTTTTTGTTTTTGTTGCGAGATGTGAAATGTGACGTCATAGACATTCCTACAGACGGACGGATAGAACATGTTGCATAATATGGGGGAACTTCGCTCCCTAAAACTGTGTGACTAGTGATCTGATAACTATTGACTAGTCCGCTTCGCGAACACTTTCCAGTCGCGTTGCCTGGGTGGGTGGATGGTGGATGAGCATTTTTGAAACATATCTGCTTGTGCCTTCAACTATGCGAGGCGACCGACTGAAATCCTGCGAGTCTGAGGGAGAGAACCGACACGCACCTCGTTGTGCCAGCCGCGAAAAGGTGCGGGGCGGCGAGGTCATATTATAATAAAGGTACGATTTTTATTGGATATATTTCTTCGATTGTACCCAAAATCATAACATGTCCAAGTTGGAAGTTCAGCGATTTTGAACGTTCCCATCAAGTTTCATCAAGATCGGAGTAGCCGTTTGTCCGGTCGCGGGCTAAATATCACGAAAATATCGCATGACAAATAGGAAACAAAACAATCGTAAAAGTATGATATTCATGAGAAATATTTTTTCGATTGTACCAAAAAACTTGTCAGGTCTCAGTTAAGAGTTTCGAAGGTTCCCTGAAATTTTCATCAAGATACCAAACTATGCCGTTTGCCCGGTGGAGTGCGTAAGTCAAATTGAAGTCTTCGCTGCGCTCATCCAGTAAGTCAAATTGAAGTCTTCGCTGCGCTCATCCAAAAATTTGTGAAAGTATTCGAGTTTATTATAGATTAGCAATGTTTGACTTTTCAAGCAGCAGCGGTTAGGCCAACGCCAGTAATGATGGCGTTTTACCGGAAGCTATAAGCGACACAACACAGTGTACAGTCCCAACATGCACAATAGAAATAATTGAACATGAACACACTGGCATTGTGGTGTACGACTGTACGCGACGAACCATTCACTCGTGCTCGGAACTGTTTTATCGCGCATCATTTAGGTAGGCGGTAGATGTCATTACTCATTAGTGTTACAAGAAAACATCTGACCTTATTAGGTTACTTCCAAAATATTGTTTGTTGATATCATTTCCGTGTTTTGCTAATGCTTTCGTTATCGTTCGTTTATTTGCAACTACAAAACCGACAACTACCTACAAAACTTACACAATTTGATCATGGTAGGCCTACGGCTTCTCTCACTAAAAGAACTAAGGTGGTTAAAAACAACACATCGTAGCCTAGCCCGTTGTAGGATAGGATAGGGTAAGTAAGTATAACTATATAGGGCTATCAGTTTTGCCTGGTGGTGTGAGTGTGACCCTTTTCAGGTGACTAATTAGGGTGCTAGGATAACTGAAGGGAATCCCCTACTCCGAGGACTGTTAAAAAGGACTCTTCCAGCATTAGGAAAACTTCGGGTAAACTTTCAGTCTAGAATGTCTGTAGCGGGGTTCGATCCCGTGACCTCCTCAATAAGTGTCATGCACTCCACGTTATGTGTGAACTTCCTGAGTCTAATTATATCGAAATAGGCATAGGGCCCAATTAGAGCATAACGTTATGACAAAACTCAAAAATCACTTGAAATCCATTTAATTCAAAAGCGCGTTTTGTTTTGTCAGTTCATTGTAAAAGAAGCATTTATCACACGCCGTGTTCCCCCCCCCCCCCCCCCCCAGATTCCAGGCACGCGAGGTTAATATTCGTGATTGTTACACATTGATACGGACGGAAAGAAATGCCGGTATCGACTTTTCCGTGGTAACGTAGCCTGCAGTCGTGAGCGAGGTTGACATTGACAATCGGCGCAAAATTACGAGTACGGACCGCTTGCCCGGACCGTCCGGCGTCCGTTCTAAGGGTACGCGGCAAACGTGCTATGCGCGAAGTGAGTGACAAGTTCTCTACAGATCCAGACCACAACAATATGTAGGCCTACCCAAAGTATACATAGGCTCACAATCACCGGATAAGCACTGGACTAGACCCTAAAATGTAATATGTATCTAAATATAAACAGGTTGATAACTGGACCTTCATTAAGATATGTTACTAGTAATTTGCTGATAATTGTCTGTAAAGAAACCGAGAATTAATTCATGTTAATGATCCCTCCGTCCGTCCATTTTTCCGTAAGTTCGACGATAAAAAGATGTGAAGTGTCAGATTTATCGGTACAAGCTCTACATTAGGAAAATTCCGTATTGTGTTATTTAATTATATTATTATCCTATTATTATGTACAAGCTAAAGCTGCCAAGTTACTCCAACCGTGCTACAGAAAGTATAATTTTGAAATAGCCGATGAAAGGTGCTCCCAATCTACCCGATATTTTACTGTGGAATGAGTTCTTGCTCCTACTCCTAACTCGCTGCTAATCGTTTCTTATTCAATATTTTATTTAAAGTCCGATCGAAGTAGCATGCCAGTCATGCAGATTATAATATAATAATAGCACGAGCACATGGCCTCGCAGCTTGCGGGCAAACGGAAAATCGATCATTTTCGTATCAAGTGGTTTAGTCTTCAAAGCAGCGATGTCAGCTGCGCTAGGTCTAAATAATTTAGGAACAATGGTAAATGCAGCACACTGTCTCTCTTGGTCCTTTGTGCTGTGCGGTATCTACCCCACTAAAGCTCTTGAAGATGCAGGGACCTGCATCTACGGGAAGAGGAGAGGACATGTGGACCCTGCATGTCTAGGATCTAGTAGGGAGTACTTTGACTCTTCGGCTTGTACCTCTTGTATCTCAAGAGTAGAAGACAAAACCACGATAAATTTCGTCCCTCCTATATAGTAGGCCAATGCAGAAAGCATGCAATGCAAGTATGAGCTATGAGCTTTTGTACATGCTCCTATAATGTTTATAATGTGTTGTCTTACCATTTTTGTTTACTAATGTAGGCCCGGTATGTCCTGTGACCTTGTAAAAGATGGTCTTTCGTCTTCATAGTAAAACAAAAAGCTTTTTAAACGAGTATTTTCACCACACGGACTCACCCTCTTGTTTTTCATCACATACACATAGGTATTCAGAATCTACTTCCTGCCTACAATAATAGCCCATCCCATGTTTCAAAACTGGTCAAGTTGGTGAGCCGATCAAATACTTTCTTTCACAAGCGTTTCAGAAATTCTAACTAGACATTTTTTTTGCCTACCTAGTAGCTCAAAATGAAGAAAAAGTGCACGTGATAAATATATTTATTAAATTAATCATTTTTATTAAAATGAATCATTTGATTGATGATCATAATATTGTAGATAGCGATTGAGATTTATAGAGGGTACTATGCTTTAGCGGTTAGCCCCGTTGATAACACTGCCGATATATTAATTATGCTTTGTGGTTTTAGTAGTCTACAAATATATTATACGGCCGCCATCGGTGGGACTAAATTCGTAAATTGTGAGTGCTAAATAGTCACTGTCTCATATCCCTAGGGTATTCCACAAAAGAGCACTTTTTCCTTTTGTTCCTCCAATCCTGACACTGACAGTACGTACTCTCCAGTCTCCACCGCTTCAAGCCCTGCCTATCAGATGGCTCTCACCCCACCCACCTAGCCCCATTGTTAGACGCACGGCTTGGTGTGGTGTGCACGCATGTACGCCGTTTGACGCCGTGTGTAACAGGAGTTGCCACGGACAATTACTATTGCTTCCTTCTAATTTAAACTAACGGCAACGCAATCATTTTATTTTAATTCGAACTATTGTCATGGCAACACGAAATGCAAACCCCCTCCCTGTCGTTGTTCAAATCTACCAACCTGAGAACACGAAACAATGCTAATTAATGAGTCTCACTGCAAAGACGTAATTAATAATTAAATTTATGTAGATAGTTCCAAAAAGAGTAAACGGATGCTCGGTTCTTCACACGTACTGGTTCTGAAGTCGCGTTATCGCGTGTATAAATCTCATCGCGTGGGAACCTCAGAAGTCGGAACAGGAATTGGCGTTATTCTGAGCTGGTTGTTGTTGTATTATCTGATTTGTAGGGTTTCGTATGGACGGTTTGGACCTAGTTGTGTGAAGTGAGAGTTGTTTTATGAATATCACACGTGTTTGACCCAGTGTAGCGCTCGACACACGTCACTGAAATTTGGATTTTGGCAGTTAATATGCTGTTAATTTTCAGACTATTTTTGTATCCATACGCTCACGCTCTTTTCAATAGATAATAATACATAATGGTGCCATGAAACCAAGGTATACTTTCTTTCTATTAGCCTATGGTGGTTAGAAAATGCATTTAGCACGTACCACGGTACGGTACCCTTGTACCCATATTATTTTGATCAATTTTTGAATCGCTTGACAAATTACCAAAAATTGTGCAAAAAAATCGTGAAAAATGAAAATGAAAATACAATAATTGTATCAAAAGAATAAATGTGTGGCTAAAAAGGGTTGATAAAATATCGCAAAAAGTTCATATTTGTACTTTCTCAGTCTACACTCGCGTTTAATGACCCGGCACCTCCACCATATTATCTAAAAGTTACGACGAATTTACTACGGGGGGGGGGGGGGGGGGACCCTACCAGGCACCTCCACAATAACTATAAGTATAACCACGCGAACCAAAATTTTAAGAAATAATCTAAGTTTTCTTATGTATTTACGCCTAGAGCATGGGGCTTACACATTTACACTAGGAAAACGCTCAGTTGGACGCGTTGTTGAGCGAGCACCGGTACGTGCAACACGACCCGAGTACGACATTCCCATAATGTTACATACCAATAAGTCTTTTAGGTCTTGACGGATTTAGCTGAAAATTTGTAAAATAGGAGAGAATGGATAAAATCCACCACCATCTAGAGGACCTTGACATCATTTCTTTGGGAAAACTATTTTACTCTTGATTTCTTCTAGGTGGCAGTACATAGTGACCAGAATTCTTGTGCGACTTTTCGTTGCCATGGTAACGTTACTTTTGTAAAAATGTAATTTCTATCTACACTACTTATCGATCAAAATAAAAATAACATATTCGTGACCGGACGGACATTCTAAATGACTTGGCTACCTCAGATTTTGTCGCCTTTTTAGTTTTTTTTTTAAACTTTAGATTAACTTTAATGTAACTTTATAACTTTTTTGAACGATTTTGCCACAAAACTAATGGCATTCAATCGGGAACGAAACTTGCGGATGGTACAAATTTCAACTCGATCCGAACCTCCGTTCGACCGCTATCATGGGCCAAAAAAGCTGAGCGACTTTCCGTTGCCATGGTAACGGGACTTTGTTATAATGTTTATTTCCATCTACACTACTTATCGGATCTAAAAAAAAATAACATATTCGTGATCGGACGGACATTCAAAATGATTTGGCCACCTCAGATTTTGTCGCCGTTAAGTTTGAAAAAAAAACTTTCGATTAACTTTAATGTAACTTTTTAACTTTTTGAACGATTTTGCCAAAAAACTATACAGCAACCCGCCTAGGTGGTATGTACATGTGTGCAAAATTTCAGGTCGATCAGAGAAACGGTGCGACCTGTATCGAAGCAGTAACAGAAAAAAAAAAACAGACATTCGAGCCATAAGAGTCAAGTGGAGACGCTCGCTTCGCACGCTCAATTAGGTACTAAAAATTCGTAACCTCGTTTTTCCTCGTTCGTTCGTCAGTTTTTAACATAATTCAGACGTTTTTATTGTTTTTTCCCAATATTGACAGGCCTGGCCTATGTAGTCCAAATATCGATAGTAAAAATTATATGATTTATCGATATCGTATCGAAATATCGATTTCTTTAACCAGATCTAATTTGTAACCAAACCCTAAATCGTCATCATTTTTATTAGGCCTATTATTTTAGGCTATACAATGTACTATGTTCCATTTTATGACAACACAATAGTGCAATGTTTTGAACATTGGGAATGAAAAGCTTTCGGTATTGTTTTGAATTAAAAATTTATTAAAATGTTGCGCTCTGGAGTCTGGGGTGATCCGGTCTTCGCACCGCGTAAATGTCCGTGTTCAAAATGGGAATTATTGGTGACATTTGACATAATTGAGAAATGCTGTTGCACATGTTGTTTGGTATTTTTTAACGTTGCCTATACCGTACTGCAATTAAAAGGCTGGAATGACAGCAACATTGGAGAATTGCATATTTAAGAAATCTAAACAAACTTTTATGATGAGGTCTTTGCGAACGCGTTGTGTGGCGAGGACGGGGGGGGGGGGGATGTAGCGCAGCCCTTGTCTGGAGTGGTCCTTAGAACGAACACCTTTATACTCTCTTTATCTCTCGCAGGCGTACTCAGCGGCGTCGCGGCACTCCTCTCCATCGCCAACACTTGCAGAAACATTGCTTTTGCATTCATAACAGCAGAGTGTGGTTTCTACTTTCTTTATAGCTTCGGCGTCTAAGGTGAACAAG
Source organism: Sweltsa coloradensis (assembly GCA_024449915.1). NCBI lineage: Eukaryota > Metazoa > Arthropoda > Insecta > Plecoptera > Chloroperlidae > Sweltsa > Sweltsa coloradensis. Next base: position 76,365 of record JAMZAV010000526.1, read on the forward strand.
TATGATCTCATGATGTTACAACTTACAAGTTTGGGCAACGTGTTTACGAGTTTGTATTGTCTGGGAGTCGCCGACTTGCCTCTACCGACGCGATCAGAATATTCAAGTACGCATTCTAATGCTACGTACATCGTTAGCATGACACGGCCGTCCTCAGCCAAAGCGGGTGGCTCAGGCAGAGATATGATTTGCCACATCGTTACAGCGTCAGATGAGATTGTGTTGATGTGATTGAGGTGTAATCCGTTGCCTAGCGACAGCCACCGCTCGACGAGATGTACGTAATGGTCTCATCTTGTTAGGGTGGCAATTTGATTTATTTCCGTTATTGGGTTCCGTAACACGAAATGTGTATCGCTCACATCGCAGGCAGGCCCTGCCCGGCCATCGAGGTTTTATGATTGTCTTTCTCATTCAATATTACGGAAATTTGTAATGCACGAATGCCAAAATTGGTAGAGAACAACCGAAATTCATTATGATTACTAAACTCCTCAACTATTTTTCAAACACGTGGGCTTGAGCCAAGCTTTTTTAAGGTTCTATTTGTATGTCAAAACTCTTTCGAAAGCCAGCGCAGCTTGAGTTTTATTATGTATGACGTGACGTTACGATTTTGGTTTTTCAAGAACATTGCCGGGAGGTACCTGACAAATATTTTGATCTTTGTAATTTTTTTTGTCTTTTGCATCGTGCAAAGTTTTATAAAGAACTAAAATCATAATTGATAGTCCTAGAGGTACGCTGGCCACCTGACCCCCCCCCCCCCCCCCCCCCCAGCGGCGTCGGAGCCGGGGGGGCAGGGGGGTAGCTTGCCCCCCCTGAGCTTACAGAGGGGGGGGCGAAAATATCTTCTCGCCCCCCCTAGAAAAATGACAAATTAACCAAAATAGGTGCGTTTTTCGTTTTGATTCATCTATTATCTTTTCAGCAAAGCCCCTCAACTACTTCCAAAAACATAAAAAGCACTTTTAAAAAATGTATTTTCAAAAAATTGCCTGCGGCGCTATTGTGGGTGTGTCAAATACGATTACAAACATTAAAGTCTAACTAGCCTCGCACTTTCTTGTAAATATGGAAAAGTATCTCAGAGATGTCATTCAGATATTGTATTATTTTTGGGGTTTGGTGTATCCGTAGACGGTGGACGTCTCTTGGTACAAACAGCCCCCCCCCCCCTCCCCGGAAACAAGCACAAACCGAGAGAAAGAGCAAACCGCTAAAACGTGTGACAAGGGAAAATCGTTCTCAAATAAGATCATCTGCTACTACTTCATAAGAAGCTAGCCAGCCAGCGTGATAGATATAGAGCTAGACCAACAAATCTGTACTACTAAAGTTTGTAAACAAACTAGTGGTCGACGCAAAGTGTTTGGTACTTTTCACCACAAAAAGCTACCAATATTCAAGGCAGGGGCGTCGCGTATCCGGGGTGGGGGTGGGGGCTTGAGCGCCCCCCCCCCCCCCCCCAAATCCCAGCTTAAATGTTATATTTTTATAAAAATCATCCAGGTTTACTCAAAAAATTTAATTCATCTTATCTTTTCTTTTTTTTCTTTCAGCAAACCCTTAACCGCTTCTAAACACGTAAAAACCGCTTCAAAAATACGTATTTTTAAAAAGTTGCCTGCGGCGCTATTGTGAGGTGCACCCCCTCCATTGCGTTGTTCGTCCCAAACCCCCCCCCCCCCGAAATACATTTCAGTATACGCCACTGACTCAAGGACAATGGTTGCATATAATTTTAAAAAATGTATGCAAGAATGCATTTTTCCTGGTAAAGTTCGCCCCCCCTGAAAAATAGACTTCCGACGCGCCTGCCCCCCCCCCCCTGTAACCAGCATGCCCTTGGGTGACCCACTATCTAATAGGTCAGTAATTAGTCGGTTGTTTCAATGTGGTCTTGGTTTAGCCCGTGCCTTCAGCACCAAAGCCTGGTTTGCACGAGCTCACCCAAGTCTTCCGTAAGGAAATGGCCAGTTCACGAGTAGAGTTCAGTACAATGTAGCCTACACTAGTAAGTAATACAGGGTATTATGTTATTATGCTGCATACTTTTAATGACTATGTGTATGAGAATGGGGGTGGGATCGCGTTAACTTTAATAACAAGGGGAAAAGAAAGTAGGTAGTTAATTAGTTATGCAAACGAGGTGTGCATTCAAATAATGACACCCCCGTTAACATTTAGATGTACGACTTGCAGCGTTACACGGATACTGCTTTTCGAAATATTGCGTTCATATGGAGTGATCGTATTGTTATGATTGATTGTGCTAATGACCACTTCATCTTCATCGCATCGGTTGCTGGGTTGCTGGCATCCAAAAATGAGCGCCATTTTTATCGACCCACATTTTTCTTGGTAAATTATAATTTTTACAACTCATACCTGTGTTCGATTTGATTTGCCTTTATTTGTAAATAGGCACACAAACTGGTTGATTAGTCTGAGAATGCGTGATCCCTTCTTGGTAGACAATTATGGGCAATTACATAGAACACCAAGTAAGTAAGCGTTTCATCCAAGGTAGGGCAAGAGTTGGGCATTGCATTCAGTACAATGGTTGCATTATAAACTCATTCAGTCGGTGTTTAGGCGTGACGCTAACCTCGACCTGCTAACCCTATAGTCTCCGTACATTTTACCTGTCTGTATCATTAGTAGCTACCTAGAACATTAAAACTCAAGACCTAAGCTCAAGATAAAACAAAAAGTATACGTTCAACAAGCTTTGAATTTTTTAGTAAAGTTTTACAGTGGCGTCTTAAAAAAAACTTGAATGAATTATCCACAGTGGTGTTTAGGTGGTCTTCTCGAGGTTTTACTTGTTATTGGAATGAAATGCAAGGTCAGCAAGGAGCCTGTTATTAAAACATGCTTATTTATTATGATGGTCACGATATTAGTAATCAATAATTCCCCCGACCACGTACATGCACAAACACACAACGATAAAATATATTTCTTTACCGGTAAAGTAAAATGTTACGATAACAAAATCGAATTCTGCAAAAGCATTGTATGGTAGGCCTAACTTGGTTTATTGACCGATACTAAGTTCTACACTACCTGCTCGAACCGCTTTCATAATCCATTTAATGGGGTTTACATTGACCGTCGTGCCCAAAATGAATATACTCGAGCTCGACTCGAACACATGTCGACAATCTAGCATCGGTTTTCGTGTGGTTGATGCGGCTAGCTTCACACAGCTTTATGGTCTTCACAAAGCAGCTGGTGGGACCATGGATTTTAAATAGTACTCTCGTGGGACAAACCTGTGCAAGCTAATTTATGTAAGTCTATGTAAATATATATAATTAGGAAGTATGAATGAATACACATGTTTTAGAACTAACTGTGGTGACCCCACATCTTATTTTTGTAGGCCTACGTAAAAAGAGTGCTGCACTATTTATTTGATATATTTAAAAAAAATGTGTATGCCTATAGGCCTACCAATGAAAGAAGACTTCGATTAGGTCTGTATTTTTTCAAACTCTACGATTACTGGGCCTCTAACATTGTGATTTTAGGCTTTTAGCAAGTCCAAAAAATTAAAAGAACAAACATGTTCGTGTTCATACTTCATATACAGATTACACGTTGAGTTCCGGCGTGAAGATTATCCAGTCAATATTGCCATTGTTGGCACATACTTTTCTCCTTCGACAATGGTTTCAAACTTCCCTACATAAGGTGCTTCGGGGATTCTATCCCTCAGGAGATATAACTTGCTTGTATTATATTTCTTACTTCGAAAATTGAAATGCTAATACAAAACATTAGGCCCTCCCCACAGTTGGATAATTATTCATAAATTTTATTTGTGTGCTTGTTCTTTTTGAGAATGGTGTTTTAAATGTAATTTTCTTCTTAGATATGATTCTTCCCCCTCCACAACCACCCTGGGAACCATTGGGACACAACTTTTACAGACGCAATGTTACAGGGCATTAGCTAGTGTAACTTTTGTAACCTTCGTGTAGGTGCAATTTTAAGCCAACACGTACGTTGATAAAGATACAATGTTCTCACTGGCGTTGCATAAACTGAGGTGTTATGAGCTATGACCACTTTAAATAGGTCCTGCATTTGTTTTACGAGTACTGACTATGTTCATGTTCTCTTTGAACAACAGTAAAAGAACAACCTCAGCCAAATTTGTGGATTAAATAAATATAAATCCTCCCAAGTTGTAATTTAATGTCCACTCGCAGTCTGCTATTACGATATCAATTAGTTCCCCACGAAAGAACTAAACGTTTTATTTCGAGCTAAGGATGTACACGCATGTTATTTCTGTACAGCTTATTTTCTGTTTCTCACGGCTGTGGAGTGAAATGGCCCTGGTGTTGGTTGGCCTAAGGCTTCGCATGTTGGAATCTGCGTCCGGTGTCGGGTCGGTTCGCCCACCGTTCTGCTGCTGGTGTATTGCAAGAAGAAGCTTGGTCAGGGCGTCTCCAAGACTGGAAAACCTGGAAAAGTCGGGGATTTTTTTCTGGAATTTTACTAGAAATGTAAAAAAATCATACTTAAGTAATTTCAATTCAATACCTTTTTACTTTTTAGCTGCTGAAAATAGAAATTCTCAATTTAAAAAACAATTCTTAAATTCTTATTTTGCGTTGTCTGGTGTTTAAAATTCCCGCCGAAAGCGAAAGTAGTGCGCTTATTTGACCGTGTTTCCGGATAGTCATATTTGAAGCCTGGAAAAAAATAATTTTCCATCTGGAAAACCTGGAAAAGTCAAGAGAATTTTGTAATGGAAAATTTTTCATCACAATGGACAATTTTTTAACACCCTGTTGGTGGTTAAACATGTTTGTGATGCCTGTACTTCGCTCACTTTACCGAATATGCAAAACCACCCTCTCCCCTCCCCTACGATTGATACGTCGAAGGCTTTTAAAACTCCAAATTCTGACTTCTAATGTTTCCATGGATTTGCTGGATGCTTGGTTTGTAAGAAAATTGGGGGGGGGGGGGGGGGCTAAATGAAAACCGTGAGTTTGACAAAATTTGTTTATTTTTTGTAAGGATGAAAACGAAAGGAAACTTTGCCGATGGACGTCTGGGGAAGGGTCAGGAAAAAGAGTTGGTTGGCTAAATGGAAAACTGTGTAGTTTGTCACAGCGCCATGGGCAGATTCTTTTTTTAAAAATAACTAGTCGTTTTTAAATTAAATTTTTTTTTTTTTTGTATTTGCTTTTGTATTCGTTCGCTAAAATTTTACCGAATAAACTTGGCGAAAAAACACTTACATAGGATAAAGCAAGTTTAAAAATATTGTTAACAAAAAAAAAACCGTAATTTGACATGAGAAATTTCGTTGTTCTCAATTACAGAAATTTTAAATAAAATTAGGTTGTAAAAAACTATAAAATCAATTAACTGTAGTGGTATAAGTCGAAGAAATAACAGATAAAAGTTTTGGGGTTTTAGCACCTTTCGCCGAGTTTCGAAGCCCCATATTTGCAATGGAGTATGGGGACCAATCGTGTGGCCCAAAAAATTAAAAAAAAAAAAATACCCGGACGTTGTGTTGAAGGGAAATCTTGCTCCTCTTTACTCATCAACAACACAACGGCAAGGTTGCTTCGGAAGAGCTATTTTACATATTTGGAAAAAGATCGTCTGATTCCTTTCAGCGCACCTAATATTAATATGCGATTTTCCCCTCCGTATGTATGTGTGTCAATTACTAGATTGCTACTGCCGGCGACGTAAAAACATTATTTTGTAACGATCTGTTATCTCATTCACATCTCACTCTCAGATAGGTAACCGTTTTCATAACAAGTAAGAGCTGCGCAGCTACAAGTTATAAATATACGTTCTCTGACACTGACACAATCTAAACATATGCACGTGCAAAGCGTAGGTAGGTACCCATGGAAACACTGTTGTAAGAAGTGACGTACCACGTCCCTCTTGTCAGAGTAGTGATCGTGGCTGAAATTACACGTGGGTCCGCTAAAAAATCTTAGTTCTGGGCTCGATTTCCTCTCCCCCCTTTCATATTTTCTTCACTCACTCTTCACTCGTCTCATTTAGCAATCCTTGACGAAAATTCAAGTTGTTCGTTATGTTGTTTCCATCGTAAATGTCCTCGTCAGTTTCATACCGGTCTCCGATAGTTTTGAAATCAAAATAGTTACTATAAATGTGTGTATGGGGCCTAAACGAAACGAACGAGAGCAGGCAGGCGCAAGCGGTGAACACTGTGTCTGCCTGGGGCTAATTGATACGGAAATCTGGACTAACTGTAGAAACGACTTTGGGTCACCATCACTCGCAACATCGAATCGAAACTCCTTGAATAGGCCTACACTTCATTTTCAATGATATCATTCAACTTTCAAGTAGCCTAAACACCAAAGCTGGCCATACCATTTAGTAGAGACCTGCATAAGAAGTTATTGATATTTACGCAGTATATTCCAGAAGCATATATGCCTGAACTGGTTGGGTCAGAGATACAAAATCACTGTGTAATATGTTAATGTTTAATATTTATAATTTGCATTTTTACTCTACTTTGGCCCATAAGATAATATAGTATTGATTCTTGACTATACGACCTTTGACCCTATTTTTGAGATATCAAAATTTAAAAAAAACGTGCACAGTCAAAGTAAACTACAGTGATTTATAAATTATAATCATTCCGAATGTGATGGTATCCATTCAGATCCTACTACAAAAACAACGTGCTGACTTGCTCTGCACAGGATTACCTAGGGCGGGAGGGAGGAAGCTATTGATGCAGATGACATACATATTGGACCTAATTGGTATTACGAAACAACATCCTATCCTAACTGGGATTGTCCCTACACCATAGTATTATCGATTCATGTTATTACTTACTCCTATTAATTTGCGTCACTTTTCTTTGTATTCTTTCCGCTTGGTCCGCCACCAACTGAATCACGGTCTGTCAGGTTTCTGCCACTACATTGGGTTTACCTGGCCATGCTTGACACCTTCTGCAGTGTTATGATTTCAGTGGAGCGTACAATACCTGTTTTCTCTTGTTTTTCTGACGAAGCAGTCGGTAGATGGTCGTATGTTGTATCTTTGTGGTAAGTTGGTAATCAATTGCTTTATATGGATTGGACTTTGGTCTGTACGGTAATAATAGAGAACACTTCTTATAAAAAAAAGATGAAACTTACAAGGTACCTTTCAAATTTTTTGAAAGCTGTAATACAAAGATAAGATTCCTTGTTTTTGTTAGCCACATTGCGTTAATAAAATAGGCGTAATTATTCTTGCTTACTTTGCTTAAAATAGAGCCTCGGGCCGGGGGATCAGGCGCGTAGGAACGTTTTGAAAGTTGGGGGGGGGGGGGAGGCAAATTTATTATCACATTTTACGGGCGGCAGTTGGGGTCTGGGGCGAAGCCTGGGCCAAACTTGGGGAAGGGGGCAGTGGGCACTGCCCCCCGGTTCCTACGCCACTGGACGTGATTGTCAGGATGGAACTCACTCTCAATAGTTCGAACATAGTTTTACAAGACGTGCCCCAACCAACGTTGTGTGATGAGATGAGACGGAGAATAAGTCGAGACTGGTCGACTCAAGTGGTTGGCCATGCAGCTTGCTGGACCCGTAGCTGTTTTATCCGGCGTTGCCAGTGACCTTTTGGCACTAATCGCTCTCTTCAGTTTACTGCTCGTCCCATCCCATACCAGCCCACGTCATCAATTATGCTCGTAATTAATTGTCTCGTGGTATTATTGTCTCTTGTTTGCGCTCCTGAAGCCTCCGTACCTACCTGTGCTGTGCCCGTCATCATCAAGTACAGATGCGGACGAGAGCTGTGCACCAGCCTCTCGGAATGCTGCAGATATTATGACGAAACCGAGAAAGTGAACAAACGTGTTCTCGCTGCAAACTTACCTATGTTAAAAGACCTGCAGTTAGTAGATACGTCAAGCAAGTTTTTGCTAAGTCAGCACATCGCCTTGATCAAGTGGGCGTATACACAAAGTGCACTGGCAGGAGAGGGCAAGCTAAGAAACAGTCTGGACTCCGATTCTTGCATATCTTGGATAATGAATTCGTAAGAGATTCACATACCACTTGGTTCGCTGTGAAAACGAGTAGAATCTTGATCAGCATTCCGTTAGTCGTTTTCTTAAGATTCACGTGACATTTGCATGTCTACATTTGTAATGCAACATGCAGTGCACATATTGGATTGCATCGCATTGTGTTGTGCACCGTATGCTTTGTCTTATAAAACCTAGCCGAGGTCTTCTGCTGATGCGCGAAGCGATGAGCTAAGTAACGGAACTTTACTCTTTCTCGTAGGTCACTCGTTCGTTCGTGAATGTTTAAATAGGGCAGGAAGTTTCCTCGCTAAATTACAACGACAAACAACAAATGTTTTTGACAAGTACACCTCCTCGTCCCGTCTGCGAACCTCGTGACAGTTTCTTGAACTTCACTAACTAATTAACGAAGGTAAATTAGGGCTAATTGCTAACAGCGACGGTAGGTTACTAACGAAGTGGTAACCAGCTGTGTAGGTGGAAATTAGGCTGGAATTAGAGTGTCCCTCACCTCTTCAGTAAGTTATAATATTTTCCTATAAGATACATTTTGGAGATGTCATATACGTCATAGTTTTAATTAAAGCCGTCTGTACTGTTTATTTTGCGCACACACTATGACACCGTACATTAGTACATAACCTCGGAATTGCTTATTTGAAAGACCTTGAAATCGCCTTGATGCGGTTTGTATGTAAAGTAATGCGCACCTTGCTTTTATATTGCATGCACAAAACTTACCTAACCAACGAGAAAATGTGTTTATATGCAACTTGTTGCTTGTTAATCTTGATACTCGAAGGCGGTTGGTATATCCATAGGGCATAGTATAGTAGTAACCCACAGCTTACTACTATTTTGATAAAATAATGTTCAACCATGATTCGAGTCCTACTTTGGACATTTTATGTCAAGTGGCGTTTCATCGTCTCACTTGTTACAACAAGTGAAACGTTTAGCCCAACCAAATTGCTGTGTTGTGCCCATGGGTAATTGGTGTAACGAAGTTATGTTTGCTGGTTGTTACCACACTAAATATCCTTGTCGATGATATGTTTCGTGATAACGTGTTACACTGCAAGTGGGATGAAATCGAGATTTTATTGTTGTGTAACCAACTAATAGGTCTGCAATCTGCTGAGAAAGAAAACGAAATTATCGAGTTTCGATAGTTTAAACTTTACAGACCAGCTTCCACTTTCCCCTCCGATTAATTCAAAGTGTCGACTTGCGGTTGCCTACGTACTAGGAAGCTTCGCAAACACTTTTTTTAGTCGCGTTGATGGATGAGCTTTTTTGTAAGTTTTTAGTTTGCGTGGGATATCTTTAATTTTGCAAGTGCTTTTTGAACGCATTGTAGGTGATTGTTGTGAAGTTTTTATTGTTACTTGTTAATTGTTATTATACACCTAAAAAAACTCATATACTAGGAAGCTTCGCAAACGCTTTTTCAGGCGCGTTGTTGGATGAGCGTATGTTTTTTTAAACGAAAAAAGCGTAAAATTGCGATTTTCATAAGAAATAATTTTTCGATTGCGCTCAAATTTCACACGAATATATTAATTCATAAAATTAAGGTTCTGTGAAAAAATCATTACAATCGGATAAAGAATGTAGGTGTTATAAGTCGAAGATTTTTTTTTAATCGAAAAAAATCGTAAAATTGCAATTTTAATGAGAAATAATTTTTCGATTGCATTTAAAAACGTGGCAGTTCTAAGTTCAAAGATTTCAAAGGCCTCCAGAAAATTTAATCGCAATTGGAGTATCGGTAGCTGGAATCGTGTTAACAAACCCACAAAAATACAAACAGAATAAATTTTCAAAAAAAAATAAATTTTAAATCGATCTATTTTTCGCACGTGGCAGTTCTAAGTTCAGAGATTTCAAACAGACAAAAATACAAAAAAAAGAAAGAAAAAAAAAGAAAAAAACATTCCGGATTTTTTTCTCCAGTGTAGTGAAATGGAATCTTCGCTTCGCTCGCTACGCTCATCCAAAAACCTTTATTTCTATGGATTCTAGCTAACTTTTCCAACTTTTTTTTTCAAAAGGTACTACATCACCATAACCACAGATAATAGAGTATAGTGCACTCTGTTATCTGTGCCATAACCTTAATGTCCATGTAAAATATGAACGTTGTAACCCCACCCGTTTGGTCAGAATCGGCCCAAATGTCACGAAAATATCGCACTAAAAATCGAAAAAAAATCGTAAAAATACGATATTCATGAGAAATATTTCTCCGATTATACCCAAAAACGTGGCAGGTCAGGGTCTAAGTTCAGAGATTTCGAAGGTCCCCTCCAATTTTCATCAAGATCTCATAATTTATGCCGTTTGCCCGGTAGAGAGCAAACAAAGTACAATCAGACAAAAAAAACGAGCTAATTTTTTGGGAGTCAGTGAAATTTGAAGTCTTCGTTTCGCTCATCCAATACACATATATCCATATCCAATATAGGCTACATTAGGCTTTGGTCAAAGTTTTGTTCTATGTTAATCAGTATTGAAGGAAAGTGTAAGATTCTCTTTCGTTTATGAAACTTTTGCACCCTTATCAAATAGATCATACTTATAAAGAAGCGTAAGTGGCTCATCATATTCTTGGAGTTGATTAATCGCCATTATTGCGTTTAAGGAAATAATTCTGAGTATGGAAGATTATTTTTGCGCGATTTACGCGATATACGCGATTCCCAACTACTTTTCTTCAAAAGTATCTCCGCTATACGATTTGCTACGAAAGGATTGTGATCGAAGACTGAACAATAGAAATACTAATCAATTACAATGTTGATAACATTCTCTGAAGTTATAAAACGGTAATTGGAATGTGTAACACGAGTTTCCTTTTGTTGATTGCGTAATTTTAGCTCTTTGGAATATTATTGAATCCGACTGGGCGGTTTTGCATGTTACAAGGTTCCTCCCTCTTTTCAATCTAAATAACGCAAACCTTGATTAAGTCGTTAATTACGTCATCCCACTCCTACCTAACCGAATCACCCAGCTATTAATTACCGTGACACATATTGAATGGAATCTCGTGCTTTAAACAGAATTTAATATTCTGCCTACACACCTTCAGTATTAATTTATTGTACTTTATTCACCAGCAAATTTGATATCTTCGAGACATTAAAATAATTTTAAAAACGCAATAAAATAACAATGAATTGGTTGCGGCAGAATGTTGTTTTACTCGCTTACACCTGAAATTCTTATATTATACCGGTAACATTGACTTAATTTATCCCGAAGATTGACCAGTGTTTCTCATGGTCATCTGCCTTCGTATTCGGTGGTTCCATGATTCAAAATGTGTAAAAAGCGCCTTAACTAGAACTAATTGAAAAAACCTTCAGAGTTATTCAACTGGCCTTTCAGCTGGAAGAGCTTTTCACTATTTTAAATTTAATAACATGCTAATTGCCTGTGAGTAAAAAAGTCCATCTCGCATGCTATCCATGCCCATGGCCTGGGTGACCAATCTGCACACCGTAGGCTAGTCAGTACTCTGTAACTGTGTTCGTTTTTATCTGGCTTTCAGGACTCTATTATGCCAAAGGTTATTTACAATAAAAACGCCATGATTATGATTGTTACTTTGTCACCACAGTTTTATTTTAGGTTTTCGCCCGAGGCAAATGGCAGAAGAAATAGTTACTTCACTATATAAGAACATGTTTTATAATCGTTATTAGAGATGGATGAAATTTGCATTTTCGTTATAAATGCTGAATCAGCAAGTTCGTGATTTTTGTAAACGCTACAAAAAGCTACTTTTAAATTAAAAAACGAACCCATATAACTTTAATGAATTCGTTGGTTAAATAAAACAACTCTTGTATTCATCAATTTCAAGGGCAGATAAACCTCATCATACAGTTTTCAAAGAGGGGAACCAATTTTGAGGTTTTTTGATTTTGAGATTTCAAAACACCATAAAATGTTGAATTTGACAATCAAATTGCTAAATTTGTTTTGAAAATGCCAAATCTCATTTCTAATCATTATCCATATGACATGCTATTACCCATCTGGAACGACAGGCGATATCTAGACATTGCTGAAAATCACACGTGTTTGTGTTTCAAAGTTATCTTCACACTTGGACGCTCACGTTAGCTATGTCCAACGGCGGAAATGTCTCGTCACTCTCGACACTCATTGGCTGAACTGAGCAACAGAGCAAGTGCATTTTCCGTTCACCAAACACGTGGTGTTTATGCTCGATGCAGTTACAACACCTTCTGTTGTTCTCGTGCACTTCTCGATATCTTACAGCTCGAAAGGAGCAAGCTTATATTATAAAGAATGCAGGTTGCTCGAGATTGTTTTCCCAACATAACAACTTTGTCAATTCTATTCACGCTAGCTCAGCGTGGATCTTGCATACGGAGGAACTCTGTGATCTAGCGTAGATAATTTTTGCCTGCGTTGGTAAAAGATATTTCTCTTTCACACACAAAGGCCACTACCAAGCATCTGCATTCTTTCGTTGGAGCAGGTATATCAGAACGATACGCTGATATATCCAGTTGAGTAGAATTTTAAAATTGGTACGTGTGGAGGGGATGAGTGGTCTCTAACTTATCTCCATCATGTAAGTGTAAATTCACGAATTTTATACAATACCGTCCTGACGAAAGCTTAATTTTGGTATAATTTCGTTCGATTCACTTCCAGGTTCAGTTCATCCCATCCTACGTAATATCTTCGCTGATAGAAGGCTGTTGAATGCAGAACGTGCCCGCTCATTTACCCGTAAATAATCTTTAATGTAATAACTGAGGCGTGATGGACAGCGTTTTAAGTACGTCCTGATAAACGCGGACCTCTGACCTCACAATACACGCCATTTTGCTCTTGGTCTCGTCCCACTGTTTCGTAAACTGCTCATGCCTACCATACTGTAATTAATCACACTCATTTCTTTCCACAGCTCACTCAGTGTATGTTGTTGTGCTCAGAGTAGGCCTTCACGTTTCTTTTGTATTCTGCATTTACCTCGGGTTGGTTCCTAATCCTATCTCAAACCTTCACACGGATTGCCTGACGAAAGTCAAGAAACATTTTGTTGCGGGGCTCTTATTCAACACTCTTTCTAAACGCTTAGACACTCTGCGATATTTATCACCTCTAATGAAATATCAGGAGAAGTTAATGTGGAAAAGACATGCAGTCCAAAAGCCATAGTAGTGCCAGTGCGTCCTTTCTAATCAATACCCATATACCCACCTGCCATCCACCTATGAGACAGGCAGACTATGGCCAGACCATTGTGGGCGTAACTGAAAATGACGGTTAAACAAGTTTCGTGACGTCATCGTCCTAGAACAGGAAGGACCGGTGTAGTGTGGGCACAACCTCCTCCTCCGACGGAAGACGTTCACGTTTTTTAATACCAGTTTGATGGCAACGACTTTTTTCAGCTGCAATTAAATCACTATGCGTTTCTTCTTGAACTCGGCTAAGTGAATTTACCATTAGCGCGAGTACATTCGTGCGTTACGACGTGAGTTATTCAGTTTGATACAGGAGATTTTATTTTATTGTTCTGCTGGCAATTTATTCCGCATTATTTGTAGGTTTACGTTCGTAGTTTTGGGGGCAGCTGTCAAGCTCATCCGGAGATATCTCCCGCAATTCTGCACCATAGTCAAGTTGTCTCTTGGAGGATATCACTTGATTTATTTACAGTTATGATTTTGATTTTTAAAATTTATTATACAATATAAAATGAAAATTATTTCCAGAAAAGAGGGGGCTAGAGCACTCCTGGCCTGCCCCCTCTCTGGGTACGCCAATGACGACATGCAATTTAATACACTGCTTCGTTTCCACTCTGGAGTGAGATCGCGGGCATTTGGTTGAAGAGTTATAATAGAATCAGCTCCACTAGTGAAGCCCCCACAATAATACGTTGTAATGATTTCAAACATGCGTGCAGTATAAAATTGAACAGGTGCAGTTTGGGGGTGATAGTCCTGCCCTCCCCTACCCCTATAGTCAGTTAGGGCGGACTGTTGAGAGAACCCCAAGGGCGTGTAGGGTTTACGCTTCACGCGATTTTACGCTCGTTCCCACTTACGAGTGTACTTTTCACAATACATAATTCCATAATAGGGTCTTCTTTTAGCTGTGTTAAATCAAATGAATGTATTCACAAAAGCTCCTATTAATCAGGAATCATAGCCAGCTTAGCGACGAATTGTGTAAGCTGCTTACAGCACCCCTACCTCTGGCGATTGCGCAATATCACTGGAAATATATTTTCGATTAATTCCTTGTTCAACTAATGGTTTTTCCTGGCTTTACATTTGCAGTGAGTTGAGTTATAGGGACCGAGGTTACAGGTACACACCTGAGCACTGAGCTCCAATGAGTTATATTACATAATTTAAATTTATAGTAATTTCACAACTAATTTTTGAATGCGAAAGTTTATGGTATAACCTATGCACCTAACCGATAGCTCTCAACGCAGAAAATCGCTTAGTGAAGGCGAAGGACCCGGGTTCGATTCTCGGTCGGGACTGATCTTTTCGAACATTGCTGTTTTATGACTCGCCTGTTCTGGCCAGGTTTCGATTCCCTGATTGATAAGATCGAAATCTAATCAATTGTCATGCTAGATATACGCTATAGCCTATAGCACATTTGAAATTAAAACATAATACGAAATTGTGTGAATTTCTGGTTAAAATCTATTCAATTTCAAATTCCAATGTGTTGTCGAGAAGAGTTCCCCCGTCAGTAAAGACTAGACAATGCAATGTATTCATGTTTCGGGCAGTGTTTACGTATAATCGTTTGTAATGTGTGTTTTGAGTTCTGAACTAAGCTAACGCCCTCCCGCACGTTTTCTTTGTGAAGGCGCCCTAGTGAAGCCTGTTTTTTTATCTCGCGCATGCGCCTGGTGTGTATTTAGTAAAGTGTTTATCTTTCCCCCTTTGAAGGTTGTAATGACCCGAAATAAAAGAGCCCTCGATATTACCATGAAAAATCACGAAAACCAACACACGGTCTGTGAGACAGCCTCTGGCTCTGGGTGAGGTGTAAACGAGGCTCTCCGACTCCGCGCCGCACTCTCGCCTCTGAGGTATGATTATAGATGAGAGTTCTGTATCCATCTTGCGTGATTGACCGGAAAGAGGGGAGGGAGCAGGAGGAGGAGGCAGCATTCCTCATCCCAGGCAGGTATTTCCTTTGTCACGAGAAATGAGAAGACGGATTTGTATTCGAAAGACATTTTTAACCTGCCATCTTTCAACTTCAACTAAGTATTTATTTTTGTTCCTTCGACTATCAAACAACAAAAAATGAGTGAGGAGTCATAATTTATATTCCGGTAGGCTAAGGTCTTTTGTTGTACACTTCTATGCAAATTTATACAAGACGATGATGATGCAAGTAAAAGCTATTCAAAATGAATAGAGTGCGAGATTTGATTGGACCCATGGCTCTGTCGTAGCTGGTAAGTTAGTACTGCGTGATCGAAATTACAGGGCCAACCAAACTGGGAATTAATGCCCCCCCCCCGTGTCGATTCAATTTTAACAATTTTAAATTATCTGTAAGAGCTTTTCTTTGCTTTCTCTCGTCCCTAGCAATATCTATACAAATCTCTTCATTCGGGATTAGTTCATTTCACTTTTTATGTAATAAGAATAAAACACATCAGAATCTGACTTCTGACCAGTTTTTGTCTCCCTTCTCAAGAAACTTTTAACTACACGTTTCGATTATTAAATACGGCTGATAATAACTGTCGCGTGAGTTGAAATAGGTATCGAAGCACAGTGCCCAAGGCATGGTCTTTTTTAATGTACAAAAACAAGGTGTAATCACAAAATGAAACGAAAATAATAACATTCAAATAATGGCTGAAAATATTTGATTGAATCATTGAATGTATTGAACATGATATGTTTCAAGGACAACACAGCTTAGCGGTAGCCCCTTTACACTATTGTTAACATGTCTAACAAATATTATCGAACATTTGTATAACCATAATTATTAGCTTGAAATATTGCTTTTATTGTGTTGTGTTTTCACAAAATTAGAGTCGTTGTGTTGTTGAATTTGAGTGGGATATTTTGGGAATATGTCATTGCAATTTACTTCGACTCTAGGTTTCCATGCGCCGTTTACCTTACGTTGTTCAACTTCAAAGCAGGCTAATTTGTCACTACACGCTTGATTTTACAAATCAATACACACAATATTAAACTAATCGTGCAGCTCAATATTTTGCAAATTTTTGTCTCATATATTGTATTCTTAAAAAAAAAATGAGTGATACAATTAATGATCGTCAATGAGAATTGAGAACACAAATTCAATAATTCAAGGACAAAGAAATGCGTGAGAATGAGAATGCTCTTCGTTTTGGTGTTGCCGTGTGACGTAGTAGCCTACAGATGTCGTAAACCGCTCAGTCATTTCATATCGTGGTTATGCCCTTGTGCGAAACAGTGCCACCGTGTCTTCGTTGGCTACGCTTATGCGCTATTGTTTAGCTTGATCGCACTCGATTCGACACTGCCGGGACTAGGGTTCGAAATTTTCCGGAAAAATTGAAGTCGAGGAAAAAAACGGATATTTTCCCGTTTTTTTCCCGGAAAAATTGGGGAAAATTGAATTTTCTTTACTTTTCATAAAGTTTATACTTCCTCGTAGTTCATTTTAGATTAATGGCATCTTTATGGTAAATTATAAATTAAGATTATTATTGTTAGTTTATTTTCATGTGTTTTTCGTACGCGTGTTTACTATTGATGTTTATAAATGACAGCAAAATGGCAGCAATACTACATCTAGCATTTTCCAAAATCCCTTGCAATTATTACTATTTATAGCCAGGGTCGAAATTAACTTTTTTTGCAACTAGCACTTCGGGCTAATGGCAACAATAGTCCTCTAGCCCAAGAGCATTTTTACAGTCGGCAATCAAATAGGTTATATTGATGTAAAACAATAATAGGGTATATGTGAATGTTTTAAGTCACAATATTTGCCGGGTTTGACTGTGTAGGGGGGACTAGGGAGCGACCGGAAACGAATTTTAACCGTAATATTAATAATCTTAAATTAAGCGATTTTTTATTTTGTTTGCATATTTAGGCTACAACGATTTTCTAGGTAGTGCACTACTACTGGAAAACTCGTTAGTTTAGGCCCTATTGTTGCGAAATTGAGATTTTTTGAACGGCAATTGGGAACTCTGGAAAAGTACTCGCCTGTTGGACTAGAGTAATTAGATTTTTACTAGCGCGAGCAAAGTTTCACTAGCCTCGGGCGAGCATTAATTTGACTCCTGTTTATAGATATACTATGTTAAGCTTTAGTCCCTCCCACGGGATGCCCTATTACTTTACAATATGGTCACAAACTGTCTTTGAAATGAGAATTCCAATCATAATTTTAGTCTAACCTAACAAGAACAACTAAGGCATTTACCTTTCATTTTACTATTTAAAATAATGAATTAAAAACTGTGAGATATGTAATTGGGCTACCTTATTGATAAAAATAATCATTACTACATTCATATCAATTTTATTTATCCTATGCACCTTAAAACCAATTTTTTCATTTTTTCCAATTTTTCCTATTTTTCCGACGTGCCCGGAAAAAAACGGGAAAAAACACGTTTTTTTTCCAAATTTCCGGAAAAATTGGTACCTTTTAAATCCCTAGCCGGGACACAAAACTATTCAGAGGCAGCCATTTCAATGTTGTCGCTAACCACGCCGTGTGGTCGTTAGGCCCTACCCCGACAGCGTGTCATACAAGACTGGAAAACCTGGAAAAGTCATTTTTTTCTGGAATTTTACTAGAAATGGGAAGAAATCAATTTTTTATTTTTTTTATTTTTTTTTGCTGGGAATAGAAATTTTTAATTAAAAAAACAATTCTTAAATTATTTTGCTTTGTCTGGTGTTTAAAATTCCCGCCGAAATTGACAAAGAATTTATAAACAATTTTCCTCCATTATAATGAGCGGGAAAGCCAAATTTGCAGCCTGGAAATATATAATTTTCCATCTGGAAAAGTCATGGAATTTTGTAATAGAAAATTTGTAGACACCCTGCCCGAGCATAAGAGGTCAATTGACCCGAAGGTGCGTGGCGCTACACGTGGCGGGATTCGAATGTGGACTTTGAGTCGTTGTCGCTGGTCATTTCCGAACGGATGTGACTGCAGTCATTACACGATTATGTCTCAAAATAAATACCCATCTAATAATGCTTCCATTGTTTCGAATAAATATGTTACAGTCGACCGCAGTGGCACAATTACTATTAGGGCGCTGGTCCGAAGGGTGTGGGCTCTACCAGGACGTGGGCTCGAATCCCGCTAAGGCATGTTTTTTTTGTAATTGTCCTTCATCCGTCATCTATCGCCACTCATCATCGTGATTGCATACATTTACGTAAATCTTAGCTGCAATTTTTTACATTTTGAAACTTAGGGCAGATATTTCCAGTTTCTCGAGCTGCCTTGTGTGGATGAGCGAGACAACATCAAACCAACAGGTAGCCTGGGAGGCTGCGCGACGACTGCGACAAATAGTGAATAGTAATTATTTGGCTTCGGGACCAAGTAGCTAAATAAGGATCGCTACATTGTTAGTTATTCCAAAATGCAACTAATGCCAACCAACAACGCGAATCTCGCCAAATATGGTTGTCGCTAGTGAGTAACAGTGAAGGTTTTTTTCCATGTGATGTGAAACGGGATCGAGACTGTGGATTTTATGTCCATTGTATTTTTATTGTACTACTCGTTGTACAGCACGCGAATAGGCCTGCTTCAAGTCTTGTTGTTTGTTGTCTACAATTCATTTTATTTTTTAATTACTCGAGAAACAATGACCGGACTCCATTATTGTTATAAATGTTTCCCACACTTAGGCGTCTGACACTACGAGTAGGGTGGGGGAACGTGTAGTATTTTCGACATTTAAAATTAGTTAGGGTATGTGGACTACAAAAGAAAAGGAATGCGCATATCTTAAATTAAAATACGAACTCTGGTAATTATCTCGCTTGTTCCCCTTGTCGTATAGATATGATCTCACCGAGAGGTGCATTCCTGAAATATTAATCATCATCGTGGATTGTACTTCCATGACGGCCATGCTGCTCGAGTCGAGTGTACCTGGATTGGAGTGGAGTGGAGCACATCTGGCAATCCAGCTCCTCGTTTTGTTCGTCTTGTACACGATGGAATCAGAATCACGAGAGTCGAAGTAAAGTGGTTTACGTGCGAGGTGGAACAGCATGAAGGCCGTACGTTCAACGTGTACATTCGGTCGCAGATTGTGCAACGGCGCGAGACACCCTGCAGTCTTGAAGCCAGCTGCACTGCTTGCTTGCATCCACCCTTGATGTGGAGCAGGGAGACACATCCGCCCGCGCTGACCTGGTGACGAGACGATGACGAGACTTGAATTCTGGAACGAACGAAAGAAAGTAGGCTCCGGTGTGGTGTGGTGAAGTAAATATTATTTGCTACTTGCAAAATCTGTTAGTCATTGTTTTGACGTTGACAAAGTTGAACGAACAGTCAGCATTTCTACTGTCTCCCAGGACTCTTGTCCACGTGGACCTAGTCAAGCCGCATTATGGTCAACCACAATTCGTGACGCATTATGCACCAATATTTCGCTACCCACATATTTGTTTATCGTGTTGGTCTAAACGTTCCATGTATTGCTTGCACCCACCATTTATACAATTTGTATGTGAAAAAAGAGGCCTTAAATCGTTCGACACGAAACTGTTGCATGCATGATGAAGTTTAACATATGACACACTAGTGACAAAATAAGAGCTGGGTAAACAACTAGGACAGATGACTGAAGCGCGACTTTTGCATATGAAGCTTGAAATTCCACGTACATTAAAGCCGAACCTATGCAAAACATTACTCAAAATGACAGCTTGGATTCGACTACTTTATTATCTTAAATTCCTAAAAATTACCGTAATTGTAATTGTATTGAGTTTGGACATATTTTAATTCTAATTGTAGCTCGAGGCGGTCCGGGTTCTTGCTTGGGTTGGACACTTCCCGGCCTGGCCAACAGCTGCACGTGCCCACGTGCGTGCAGTGTGTTTGGCGAAATGTGCAAAGTGACTGATCTTCTTTCAAGTTTTTAACCATATTTGGCAGATGTATTTGACATTGTCCCCCCCCACGAAAAATATACAAGGGGGTGGGGGCAGGGGTATACACTAGACTAGAGGTGGAGGCCTACAGCGCATAATTAAAATATCACATATAAGTAGGCCCCTACACATCTTCTCACAGTTAAACACTGTACATCTGATTCAAGAAATTTCAGCTTGACTTGACGGTCTTTACCGAGAACGGACATTTCCTGACGTCACAAAACTTTTCAAAGACGACGACAGCCCCTTCTCAAGGCGTCATCCTCAGTGCATTCACATGCTGGTTTGGTTATCAAATCAAAGGCAACTGTTACTATCTGTGCCGAGTGTCAAATGATTGGTTGTCAAAGTTTTTCGCACCAAAGGTTAACTGTGCCTTGACATCGAACTGCCAGACTCCACGTGTCTTCCGATGTCAATTGCCAACGAGAGGTCACGTCACGAGTGGCTCTGTGATTCGACTTCGTTGCTATAACAACTCGACCATCTGTCCATTTACACCACACAGAGCCACCGCACTTATATATAGGACGCCATATTCCGGCATTCGGATAAATATTTGTTTTCGATCTTCTACACACAGCTACAAAGATAAATAAATACACGAAAGCCAGAGGAACTCCCAAATGTAACCCAACCGTAACCCAATAAACAAAAAATAATCTAACCATCCAGCATCGATCCTGGCATGATATTTATATTTATAACTTGTTTGGGCTCCGGAGATCTAGTTAATAAAGAGGGCCGGTTGGTTTGTGATAATAAATAGCTAGGGACGGGTTACATGGGATTAGGGTTGTTACGCATTTAGAACAGTTCTCGTGAGTGTTTCGTGGACCATGTGGTGTTGGAGTGAAATGGGATGCGAGGCATAGTCACCCCTGCCTGCCTGTATGTCTGCATCTGCACAACATGCGCCTGTCTGTCTTGCGTTACAGACGCTATTGTACTGTGCGCGTTCGACGTATAATTGGCCAATTGGGAGCATCCGACACGCACACGGGTTTCGACGCTCGAATCGAATGTCACCTCAGAGATGGGAAGGGATGACTGAGGAATTAATGTATTTGCCCGAGGTGTGGCGTGTGTTTCGTTGTAAAGCTCACCAAACGTCCTTGCAATGGCGTGCATGAGCTTTTGTATTTATTAGGCGTGTGCCGCCTACGGTCTACAACTTGTATTTTCTTAGCTGGACTACTTTCACGTTAAAATAAAAGCAAAATTAAGCTCCAGAGACTCGAAACAAGTGTGAAGAAAGTGAAAATAAAATAAACATTCTCTAGAGTCTAGATGTTGGGTCGGGATGTATTTTTTGTTTGTTTGTACGTTTTTTTAAACCTTGTAAACAATATTATACTTAACATTTAGTTTTTGCGGATGCTTTTGGAGCAGCTCTGAAGTACCCTTACCCTCATTGATCGTTCTCATGTTGATATGACCCAAGGAATTGCACAAGACAAACTGCCTAAGTTCGTATTCACACCGTACTCATTAGTTTTTAAAGGTCTGGTGATTCCGGGTGAATCTACTCCACCAATCACATTGTTCAATTGAGATCTGTAACAATCTGGAATCGAATACCGGTACACAACTTTCCACACAGCAAGTAGAAATAAAACCACCGTGATTATACCAGAGCCCAGCCTTGCAGCCACACAAAGGTCGTAGGACGTGTTTTCTCGTATTTCTCTCTTGTACCACAGCATCGCCACTCTTGAGTAAAACCACTCTTCACACACAGCTCGGGATACCATCATAGTGACCGCAAGACAGACAGTTCTTTGAAATACTAGAGGTGATGTCTTGACTCATAATGGATGACTGTGGTGGAAAGAGGCGTGGTCGCAAGATTTTCATTCTGAAATCTGAAATCATGAGTGCGCTCTCGATAGGTGGTGACTGGTGAGTGTTGACCACTGAGGTGACTCGACTCGATGACACGATGTCAAAGAGATATAGTCCTAGGCCGGCCTAGTTTAAGATCATTAATATGCACACATCTTCTGATCGATTATTAAATGACGTACTTCCCCTTTTCCGTTCCTAATGCGATAAGTTAGACGGATGGATGCACATGGATAGGTCGCATTATTCTCGAGATTGGCTGTAATTGCAGTACAATAGTTACTGGATTTACGCAACTTTGTGTATAGTACAGTTCGACCAGATGAACGGTATTCCAATGCACTGACGCCGAGTAACGGCAACTGTAGGGTATGACTGGGCTGGGTTGGACGGGGTAGTTGAGCCTAGTTGTGCATTGAGGCAGACGTAGGTGAAGTGGATGCATGCCTGCCTTATCTTCTCTTGCAGTTCCCATAAAGCCAGAGACGGAAAAATGCGATAGTCGGGTCTCTGTGTACAGGTTAGTCCAGGAACCCATGGGAAACTCACTTGTCTAGGCTAGGTTCCAGTAAATTTACTCTTTCAGTTTCTTGTCACAATGATGATACGCCCAAAGGAAGTTCTCTTCATTACATATTATGATTGAATCATGCGGTTCCTGTTGATTGGATCGAATCCTATGTGTGTCATACGTTTTGCTGCGATAATAGATAACATGTGTTATGTGAGAGAGATAGTGGTTGTAAAGATAAGATAAAGTGTAGTGACGTAATGTGACCGCGTGCGTGCGTGTACAGAACATTGCTTTCACTCGGTCGGCTTCCCTAATTCACTCATTCTGTGCCGAGATTAAGGCTATTCAGAGCACTCTTAACGATACTTTGAAAGTCAAAGGAAATGGGCTTAAAGTTGGTTTGGGTGAAAGATGAACTTTAAAAAAAAAGAAAGAAAAAAAAAACTTTTTTTTTTAAATGGACGGGACAAAAGCTCCATTTTGGCCATTATTTATGCAAATTTTGAGTCAATAAGAAAACCCTGTTCTAGTGCAATACTTAATTTAAAGCTTTGATTTTTTTTTTGTTTTTTAAACCCTTGTCTCGGCTTTGGTATAAGGAAAAATAATTTTCTGAAATAACGTTTGATGTACGATTTTTTTTGTCACATGGCACAAATAAGAGTTTGAACCGGAGGACGAAAAATATCGTACTAAAAACTATTTCAGAAAATTTTTTTCCTTATACTAAAAGCCGAGACAAAGGTGGTTTTTTTTGGGAAAAAACAAAAAAAAATAAAAGTTTTAAAATTTAAAGTATTGCCCAAAGGTTTTTCCTTTTATGACTAAAAATTTGATAAAAGGCCAAATGGACTTTTGTCCCGCCCAAAAAAAAAAGTTTTTTTTTTCTTTTTTTTTATTAAAGTTCATCTTCCATCCAACCAATTTTAAAGCCATTTTCCTTGACTTTAAAAATATCGGTAAATCTCGGGAATAGCCTTAATTAAGATTTTAATCTGGGGCTGCTGAGCTCTGATGAGCTATCTCGGCAGAGAACGGGAAACCGTCCCCCCCGTCGGGGGGTTAGTTGGGGTGACCTTTTTCAAACGAGCGAGCACCTTCACGGGGCAAACAAACAGCCGGCCGGCCGTGCTCATTATTCAAAGCGTTTTGAGATCATGCTGGGTGGAAAGAAACTGGCTACCGAGCCGATGAATGGCCAACTAATTGGATATGGCGCTTGAAACACGCGCGTTTTCGATTGCGAGCTGTTGTCCATGTACTTGAATCTCCTTCCCGGAAGGACCTTCCGTTTCGGTGTAGCATTGGCATTGAGTATCACAGTACAGTGTTGATTAGTGAATGTAAAATAAAGAGGGGATGTAATTAATCTCTTATCACCAAATACGTATTCTCCCTGCCCTACACGGTTTGAGCCCATGGTCTCAGTAGCCAATATTCACCGCGGGGGGTTGGGGCACGGCCCAAACTAGAATCCTCTCCCAAACCAAAAACAGCCTATTATGTAAAACCAGAGATTAAAATTTATTTCAACGTCATTGAACTTATGCTATTCATCTCGCACAAATGTAGAATGTCAAAACTGAGATAACTAACGCCGATAAACTTAATTTTACAAGTAATACAATCGTTAATTCCTCCTTTTCCCAATTACGATGGTACTCGGACAACGAAAATCCCACTTCATTAAAAAAAAGAGGGGGGGGGGGGGTAACAATCGATTGGTTGTAGACGTGTATAGTTTATAAATAAATAAATTGGGTGAAATACACACAGTTCGGTAGGAACTAGGCCTTAGGCAGCTAGAAGGCTCGACACGTGTGTTGAAAGGTTTGTTTATCAGATTAATGTCTGTCGAAGAGAAAATAATCCACAGGACAATTTAGTACACGATTATATGGTGAATAAAAACAAAAATAGTGTAGCTGTTAATACAAAACTTCCATTATATACGGTGAAAGGGTGATGGCGGCCTTAAAAGCATACTGAGGATGTTTACTTTGGGGCCAGATAAAATTGAGATAAAACACAAGCTATCAAGAAAACAAAGTGACAGTGTTTACTTAGCTTTTTAAAACGAACAACATTCTACTAGCATGTTATTCTGAGGTTGCAACACGGGCACATCGAGTTGTGTGGTGAGGTTCTTGACTGGATGTCGGCCCTTGGTCGACGCTCCGGGAATCATTTCTGACTGACAGATCTACGTTGCCCCAGTCATAAGCTGACTAGCTTTCAGATATTCATTTATAATTGCATTTATACTAGCTCCAACGAAAGAATGCAGATGCTTTGTAGTGGATGGGGTAGTATAGAATGCGCGGTAAATGAAATGTCGTTTTGTGTATGAAAGAGAAATATATTTTACCAACACAAACAAAAATTATCTGTGCTAGATCACAGAGTTCCTCCGTGTGCTAGATCCACGCTGAGTTGACAAAGTTGTTATGTTGGAAAAATTATTTCGAACTATCTGCATTATTTGTTGGGACCACTCTATACAATGAATTCGTTCCATCATTGAGCGAGCGTCTCCACTTGACTCTTATGGCTCGAATGTCTGTTTTTTTCTTTCTGTTACTGCTTCGGTACAGGTCGCACCGTTTCTCTGATCGACCTGAAATTTGACACACATGTATATACCACCTATGCGGGGTTGCTGTATAGTTTTTGAACAAAATCCAATTGTTGGTTATAAAAAATAAAAAATAAAATAAAAATAAAAAATAAAAATGTTCCGATCGTTATGAAATTTTGCGGGTCAAAAAGTACAAACATTCCTTCCTATTTTACAAATTTTCATCTAAATCGGTCAAGACCTTAAAGACTTATTGGTATGTAACATTATGGGAATGTCGTACTCGGGTCGTGTTGCACGTACCGGTGCTCGCTCAACAACGCGACAGGACTTTAGCGTTTTTGATTAGCGTAGCGAGCGTAGCGAGCGAAGCGAAGATTCCATTTAAAACTACACTTGGAGAAAAAAATCCGGAATGTTTTTTTTTCTTTTTTTTTCCTGTATTTTTGGCTGTTTGTTAACACATTCCGGCTAAAACCAATACTCCAATTGCGATGAAATTTTATGTGGGGCCTTCGAAATCTCTGAACTTAGAACTCCACGTTTTTTAGCGCAATCGAAAATTATTTTAAAATGAAAATCGCAAATTTCGATTTTTTTTCGATTTTTACAAAAATTTTTCTTCGTCTTATACATCTACATGCTTAATCGATTTTAAAGATTTTTTTGCAGAACCATAATTTTATGAATTAAGATATTCGTGTGAAATTTGAGAACAATCGAAAATTTCTCATGAAATCGAAATTTTACGGGTTTTTTCTTTTTTTAACAATTCTTTCACTTATAACACCTACATGCTTTATCCTATTGTAATGATTTGTTTACAGAACCTTAATTTTATGAATTATTATATTCGTGTAAAATTTGAGCGCAAACAAATAATTATTTGTTATGAAAATACAATTTCGATTTTTTTCTTTTTTTAAAAATTACGATTAAGAAAAAATAAAAGAATAAAAATTAAATTTTTTATTTAATTTAATTAAATTTAAAAAAAAAAAAAAAACGACTATAAGCAATAATTTTTTCACAAAACAACAGAAAAATCTGCATAACACACGGCAGGTCAATGCACCAATTACGCTCATCCAAAAACGCGGCGGGACTTAAGCGTTTTCCTAGTCCTAGTTAGGCATAGCATACACAAGCTGTTAACTTGAATGTGCAATTGGAAATCCTTTATGTCTTCTGTTCTGACCTATTGTTGTAATAATTTGAGACTTAATTTAGAATCCCCCCCCCCCCCCCCCACCATCGCCCATTTCTGTAGTAAACACGCACACGAATTACATCTTTGCCGAGTCACGTGGGATCTGGTGCGGCGGGAAGCACCCCTGACCCCACTTCCTCCCGGGGAAATGCGAACGTTTTTTTAATGAAGGCCTTCGAAATAAAATTGCATTTATAATTTACTAATGCAATGCGTCTCTACTAAACCAAGTTGATTTTACTGTTCCGGTTTCACAGTGGTTCATTATGAATTCTAACTTCTAATGACCAATCAATCAAGAGGACAGTCCGGAGAGTACTCTTGTCAATCAGCACTGCCCTTGCTGTCAAGCTCTCTCTCTCTCTCCAACACCGACCCTTCTATTCTATACGTGGCTCACGTGAGTTGGCGTATCAAATTGAACTCAATCAAGTTGAAGTTGATGAGGTTTTTTAGATCTTGTTTTTATACAGGTATAGAAACGAGCGGACTCGCACAAGCGCTCGCCCTAAAGTCCATTCGGTTTTGTGGTTTGGCTCGACGAAGTTTCATGCAGACCAAGTGGCTTTTGTTCATGGGTACTTTTCAAGACTTTGTTTGTGGTGTAATTTATGCGATCTTGTGGGAAAAGGAAAACGCAGCAGCTATTCATAATCTTGCGTGCGAGTTCAGTCCAATGACCTTACGATTTTAACCACCTGAAAATACTAAATTGCCCTTTAAATCAGTAAATTGAGGGTGCTATAATAATGTTGGGATGGGTGTTTTTCCGAATTACAGTTACAGTCTCGAGCTGTTGACATGTAAATATGACGAGGAAAAACTACAAAAACACTGACACAGCGTTACAACAAAAAACATGAAGTTCGATTTTTTGTTTATGTCTACCTTTAGCTTGTGTTTGTATAGTTAGCTGCTAATGTTTATCGCGTTTGTCACGAACTTTTGCAGCCAGTAAACTAGAATGCCTTTTTGCAATACGGATAATCCATAACATTTCGGTAAAATACGTGATTTTTAATGGTTTGATCTTTTATGTGCAGAGTGCACATTTGCATTTCTTCCAGACACTCCCCACTTTAGGTGTCGATCTCTTTATCCAAGTGAATGCGCGTTTTGGGTTCCCTACCCCTGCCTCCTGCACAGAGGGTTAAACTTCTCTTCTTGACTACTTGACTTGACTACTCTTGACTATTTATTATTTATTATCCCAACTTTATTAAGCCATTAGTTGAGTTAGCCTACTTATTATGCAGTAGTCAATTATTCAATTGCATGGGATATTATCGCAATTGAAAACTAAGCACTTACGTGAGCTGCTAACCGTTTGTATTTTCAACAGAGACCTTGTTACGTCGCCTCCCCAAAACCCCACTTTCGTTAGGCCTAAAGTGACCCTAAACAATGTTTAATCATTGTCGATTACTTGGTCAAAACATACAAAACATATACTTATAGACATTAAAATATACAATATACACAAAAAATACATGTTACCGGTACTCTTTAAACATATTTGAAACTAGCAATTTAAATGTGAACATAATACAATGGAAGTCAACTACCTACCTGAATTGTTATGATGGCAAGATTTAAATTCTGTATTTACTACATAACAGACAGACAGCCACAGGCATAAAATCGATCACGATTTCTCATCGTCGTAACCAACTCCCTCTACATCTATGTAATTTGTCATGTTATAGAGATTCACATTCTTAGCTGATGTTAATTTAATATTAATATTTTAGCAAATATGCAAAATATAACGACTAAACTAAAGGAAAGGTACCTGAAAATGCATACCGGCAGATAAGTCCAAAAAGTCTGTTTGGAAAAGGGAAAACCTGTCTGACACGGGGCAAGTTAAAATTAGTCAATTGGGTTTTGTACCGTGAATGCAAATGCGAAGCGAGTGAGTTCCATTGCTTTCATCGAATTAGATCTCTTATTGTGCGAGACGTCGTCGCCAGACTCTGAGAGAGCATGTTAGTGAAGAGAAACACATGCACAGCGCAACATATAATAAGACAGTGACATATAATCACCGATGATGGATGATGACACGATCCAAGCTGCTTAATATGTCGCTGGTAAACTAGAAATACAGGTGTTCACCAGAACAGAACCCAGCCAGCCAGCCATGCGATTCCTACGAAGCGTAGAATCACTCATTTTAACTCACTATTGCAGCATTGAGCCTCTCCAATCATGATTGAATCGGGTGCATTGAAATTCTGCGCTACAATGACTTCGTTTAATAACAGTTAATTAAATAACACCAAAAGTAAATGATAAAACCATACCATCTCGGGACGGTTTCAATTCAGTGCTATTCACCGAGCTATTCACATCTCTTTCCAAGTTCCAAGTACTTTCCTTTTCCTCTAGTTTTTCTGTGTTCTGTACTTCTGCGAACCTGTGGTGCTGTATTCAATAAATTAATTGTTATAAACATAAACACAACAATTCTTAATTCATATAGTAGTTATCCGAAACGTTGTAGGGTCTAGTTGTATCCGTCACGGCATTCGGGCATATGATTATTTTCGTGCTTTGTAGTATAGCGAGTGAATGAGTAGATAACTGAACAAGATGTATATAGCCTAAATTTATTTATTTATTTACCAATAGCAGATCTAGCCCCGATTTTTGTGTGTGTGTGTGGGGGGGGGGGGGGGTAGTTTCTAGTTGAAGAGTGAACGCAATATCAGGGTTGGTCCCTGCCATTTACATAACTGTTTTCGGCTATTATACTAATAATCAACATTAATAATTGTAAAACTAATTACGAGGCGAGGGATAAAGTTACGAAAGACATTGCCAATGCGCAACTTTTAAAAGCCTAAAAATGCGTTTAAAATCTAAAGTGACAATAGTTGTTGGTGATAATTCGCTGTGCAATGGACGCCGGAGTCTCGTGGAGGGGGGGGGGGGGGATGCACTGCAATTTGTGTTTTAATTTGGTTTGTTTATGCACGACTATTTAACTTTCACACATCTTTTATAAATTCGGGTGTTGGTTCACAAGTTACCGTTCAGTGCGTTTTCGAATGAATTTCACGCTCTTTGCTAGACCGCCACAGTAAAACTTTTAATTTTATCTAACGCGAGCAAGTGTAAAACGCCACATCTATCTTCCTTTCTTTGTGTTTCAGTATTTATGTCCGTATTATCTTACAACTTTCACAGAGTGTGATAACTTATTTCCGCCATGTCCTGACCTTTGGATAATTCTGTTCTGTATCTCGTAGTAGCTACTTATTTTTAATCACTACCGAATAAATATTAGTGTGTTTTATCTGTGGAAAAAGAATATGGGGCATGCCAGCCAGACTCTTGCGATAGGTCTTATCTTCTCACAGACTACAAACAAGCTCTCTTCTATGGAAAACATAAAAGCGATGGCTTGATTGGCGAATTCATTATAGAGCAATAATGTTTCCTTAGTGTTTGGTGCACGGCAAAAATGATTGGTTGCCTGTGAATGTTAACAACTTTAGTAGGGAGTTATAGCCTACAGATTATTAATATCGAAATGATCGATCTTCTCCCTTCCAAAAGTTCCAAAAATATAAATTATCCTCCCTTCCCTTGTACGATTGCAAGTTTCGTGGTAGGTCTAGTGTTAATTTTAGTGAGTGCGTTGTTCTATTTTGTCAGTTAGATTTGATTTTTGTTGCTTGGAAACGTCTCTATTATTTCTATATTGTTATTCGAGACGATGAATGGTGATAGATGAGGGTGAAGGACAATTACAATAAACATGCCTTGCACGGTATTCGAACCCCCGCTTCCCTCTACTAGTGTCATGTTCTCGTCGGAATCGTATCCACCGCGGACGGCTCAGAGTTAGGAATTGCAATTGCAATGAAGCAGTTTTACGTATTTTACGCATATCGATTACCTATCGATCTTACCAACATTGATTGATTGATTGATTGATTGATTGATTGATGAACATTCAGTCACAAAACTGATTTTCAGTGGGGGTCATTCAATGTAAAATCCTTGTAGGCGCCGACACCATCGACGAGCGAACAATGACCAACTAGAGATTGGCATATTTAAGTAGGAAACACCGATCAATCAAGCTGGACACGATTCTCCCCTCGGACAGTGCCAGAATCAGAGTTGGGGAAGTTACCCAAAAATAGTAACTTTTTAAAAGTTAAGTTAGTTGACTTTAAAAGTAATTAGTTAAAGTTAAAGTTAGTTCAAAAATAAAGTAACTTGAAAGTTAAGTTACCATAAAAAGTAACTTTTAAAAGTTAGTTTTACGGCAAAAACGCGTAACGTAATACGTACGTACGTATTTATAACACACGAAAATCCAATCTAACACAGAACAGAACACTACACTACACACTATAGCAGACTGCAGACTAACACGAACAGTAACAGTGATGAGTGAAAGGGAATAAAAATATAATTAATTAATGATAAGATAACAAGAAAAACGCAGGCTAAAATACAAACGGGACGAAGAACACTGAATGGAACGCACAAAACTTTATGACGATTTGACCCTAGTGGAAACACGGGCTCTGCAAATTTGCGATTGAAAGTTGAAACAAAAATGTCACCAGAGTAAGCAATCTTGCTGCCGCACGTGATGCTAGGATCCCTACCGGACGGCTTTGATGCGAGAATTTCTCCCTCGGAAACGAGGCTTTGACAAGAATTCCTCTTATAAAAACATTGCATTATTGGGAAAACCGGATTCGAGATATATCCTCATGAATGCAATGGTCATTTCTATGAAGTACAGGCTGCAAAACAAAAGTAACTTTCAACTTAACGTTTTTTGAAAGTTACTGAAAATAAATATCAGTTACTTTAAAAAGTTACCGATTTTGAAAAATAACGCGTTACCCTAAAAGTTACTAAAAAACTAACGCGTTAGCGCTAACGCGTTACTTTCGTTAAGTTACTCCCCAACTCTGGCCAGAATCGAGTTTATCATTACGATTGGCGTCATCTTTCAATTCAACGATCAACACGGCCGCGAGTTGACGCCAATCGTAAACACAGCCCCAGGACAATCCGACAAACAAAGTGTGATTGTGGTTCTATTCTACTTGCGAAACAAAAATGATTTTATTCCTCCTTGAATTTCAAACCATAAATAAACCCATTCACTATTTCTGGGATAGAAATATTCTGAACTTTTTATGTTCGTGTCTTGCAATGAATTTAGATTGGCGAGCCAAGACACCAAGTACAAGATTTCAGCTTGCATTTATTGAAAACACAATGGATTCTCACGCTTTAATAAAACTACACAAACACAACCAACAAAGAAAGCACTTCCGTACCTCGGGAAAGCCTCTTCAACAACTACAATTTTAATTTTATTACATTTCTCCTATTTCTGTATTTTAGCTAGACTTGGCTAGACAGCCTTGCATTGTAGAGTCTATTATTTCTTCGTCAGTTATCAGTTGTCACCAACTTGTGGCTGTGAACATTTCTGCCTTCTGGCCCAACAAAACAAAAAATCAATTCGGCTAATTGCCCTCACCTGAATCTACATCTATCGACTAGTCACTATAGTAGCGACTGTAATTATTTATATCGCATATCGTGCTACATTACACTCATTATTACGTACACCACCACAAATGACAAAACACTGTGGGGTATTAATTATTCCGCGTGTGTTGATTCCTGGTTCAACAGCCTGATCGTGACGCGTTGTTTGTTATCACGGTTCTCGGCAACAGCTGGCCGGCCACTCTAGTAAAATAATAATATGCACGTAGGATAGGTAATGTTGTACCAGTCGCACACACGAGATGTAAGGCCCTACTCCTACATCAATCAATCAAATCGATAGAGGTAACTACATGCTACATGCGATGAGTCTCTTTACTATAGGCAGGTCAGCAGTTTGATACTGGCCAATGGTTATATGCACCGGCAAACGCGACTGAAGGGTTTTTCTATGGCATTTCTGACAAAAGGTAGCCTTTTAACCCTTTAATTAGAAACAATTACAATATTTGTTAGATTATGCTTACTCGGTTTAAATTAAGGGCGCGCCAACCGTTGGGTCATAAGGCTCCGCTCTAGCAGTAGGGATGACATGTGGGGAGGACATACCCGTGCCGGCGTGCAGAGGGGAGAGAGGGGGGTTCTCATGTCATCGTCGGCTCTTTCAGTGGGACGACGGCGAAGAACGCCAGAGCTCGCCTCTAGTTTAGGGGAGTAAAGGAAGACTGTCTTCTATCTTTCATATCCCGTTTACATAATTATCGTGTTGACGGTGTATATTTAAAAATATGATTTCTCTTCTCTCATTTGCTCTTTCAAAAACTTAATTATTGCGACTGACTGGATTGTTTTAATTAATTATCTTTCGATAAAGTATCGCCAAGTGTGTGCACTTATCAAATTCAAAGGTATGTCAGCTACATTGAATGTTATAACATTGAAGTTACATTTCCAAGCGAAAGAGGAAGCCATTGCACCAGCTTGAAGAACCAAATAAATACATAAGATTTGGACGTTCCTTTGTTTTACAGTTTCTTTTTTCCCCTGGAAGTTGCCCATTATAATTATGATGCAATCGTGCTCCAGGATGATTGTGGATGTTAATTAATTTGCTTCTTCGTTCTTAAACCGTTCTTTAAAAGGAGTTCACTCGAAGTTTCTTCGTTCAATTTAATATTTTCCAATCGTCCCGTGAACACAGGCTTCAAACAATATTGTTATATCCTTATACCATGGCTTCAACAAATCCAATTCCGTAACAATTATATTAATTTAACTTGCCTTTCTAGTTTCTGGGCTTGGGCATGAGAGGACGGTATGTCCGAATTTTAGGTTGGAAAACAAAAGCTGTGGTTTTGGGCTTGTGGCTTTTCAAGAACGGAAATCCATGCAGCGGTGTTGTCAAGGATGTGGTGTTTTAGGGGGAGAGAGAGAGAGGGGGGGGGGGGGGGGGAGGAGGTAAACTATAAACTTGTAATATATGATATTGATACGTTAAAGTTGATCTGTTTTAGCACACTTGATAACGTTCCCAATTGTGGTCTCTTTTTAGAGTTGTGAGCCTATCTTTTCCCCCTTCATATATCATATAAGAAAAATGTTGAGTCTATATACTCATAACATATCCAAGTTCAAAGGCTAGTGACTACGAAGGTGCTCCAAAAATGTAGTTAATATTGAGTTAGCCGTTTGTTCGGTACAGAGCTAACAAGTTACAGGTAACACATTTTACAAAAATCGAAAACGATCGTAGAAGGATTATTTTATTGTAAGGAGTATTAAATTCACATGACCAACGAGCCATACAACTCCATCTCTGTTTGTAGCTACTGAAACATTCGAACCGTTTAGTTTACTACCTGCAACACAAACACAACGCATTGAAGCTACATTGCGTGACGTTGCGTGCTACTGTATGGACGGATGTAATTGTCAATTCGTGATGTATATTATACATTGCCATCGGTCGATCAGTTTGCTGGCGACCGCGGAATCGTGAACTCAGATTAGAAAACAATTATATTGAAAATAGAAAATCGTTTTTACTTTTTAGTCACGTTCACTCGCGCCACCGGCCAGTAGGACGCTGTTGTCATTTTACCTAGTACCAGGAGGTCGTTTACTTAGTGCTACAGAGTAGATGTGTTTCTTTATTATTTATCGCAACACTACAATCGTAATCGTCAGCTAATTACTTTCAATCATTATACCTAAATGAACGACGAAGTTGATTTCCTTTACCTCATATTATAATATATTGCCTGAATGAATGCCTGTTATGATGCAAAAGTGTGCAGTAAATTTAAAATTGCGAAATTTATATAAAAAAATAAAAAAATACTAAATCCAAGCCTCTACCAGATAGATCGTCTCTTTATATGGGCTGTAGAAACTTCCACACTTCGTTGATGAGCCCTTGTGACTTCCCGCACATACTCGGTCCTAAAATATAACCCCGGCAATTGTTTATCCACATATGAAACCACCATTACGACTAGGCACCACGAGGGGTCGTCAACGACAGACTGACAACTCTAAACATAAACACTTTTCTAGTCTTCTGTCTATATTGATTCACTGTAAACATGTCTCTCTAAGTCTAATAAGTAGTGCATTGTGTAAATGTCTCTCTTTATCATACATAACTATGCGTGTTTTTACACCCCCGCCATGACAATTCTCCATTCCTTTAGTAATCCATATCGTACTTTGCGCCATAATCCATACCTATAATCACTCATCAACAATGCAAAAGATTAGCCAATTTTAATTAAAAACTTTTTTTTCTGAACTAGAAGAATGTATTATCTCCTAGAATGCAATTTAACGTATGTTTATTAATCTTGTTTCAGATAATCTTGTGCCACCTCGGTTCACCGTTCAATCGTCCTCCACGAGCAGTGTCGTCAGCGAGGGTCGAACCAAGATCTTACAGTGCCAAGCCAACGGTAAGCACGCCCGCAAACCTGTAGGTAGAGGTTGTTAACAATGCACGGAATACTAATACAACTTCGACGTGACGCCGTCGACCGTTGCCCATTGTCTTAACTAATTCCTAACTGACTCTGACTGACTTCACAATCAAACCATGGATCTATATTGTTCGCTTGGACTAGCCTTGCATTGCATTCAACTGAGAGTTTCCATTGACTGATGTAGAACTCCGAAACTAATTCAATTTGCCTCCCTCCCCCTCCCCACCACAACGTAACGTAAGTGCAAATTGTAAACAACCACTGTGGCGTATAAGGTTTCTTTCCCTCAGTGTAAATACGAGGGGTGACATTTAAAAAAAAAAACTTGTCTAATTAAGTTCAAAATTTGTCCAACATGATGCGCATGAAATATTCCTTTCAAATATAACATATTATTCAATATTTTAAAAAAAGTTTATTTTGATTAAGGGTGCGTCAACCGTCAGGTCATACATAATGCGCCACTCTAAAGACTAGGGGATATGGGGAGGAAAATCCCAGCTGGTCAGAACCAGCCTCGTGGTCGTGGTCGTCGTCGTCGGGAAGGTCGTCAAGGGAAAGGGCCGCCAGAGCTTGCCTCTAGTTTCGGGGAGTAATATACTCCCCTACACTTACCAGCTGATTTTTGCGAGATGGACTTATTCTCTTTTCTCGCCTTTTCGCGAAGAGTCATGCTCTGGGCCAAATTCTACCCAAACCAAAACAGTCTTGATTTGTTTGATTGAAGTGGACCCACAAAGCAGGAGTTATCAATATACTAGCCGTGGTTTCACATTTTGTTATGTACACAGTATCTACCAAGATGCAATAGCCCCACAAGTCAACGTTTTCCTATTCTGTTGCCGCTTTTACAATTACACCTCTCTTTCAAGTTTTATTTTGATCTGAATGGGCTATGTAACTTGAACGACATGAATAATCATGAATGAGCCAAATACATGCCCACATATCCTATATCATCCCCTTCCTCAACCCGCATACATATTCGATTTGCTCTTACGCTCTCCCCCCCCTGCCCCCATTCAATTCTTGCCAGTCTCTCTCGATAGTTTCCAGTCTACTCAGTCCACATTCTCCTTGGCTACTTTCTGCACTTCCTCACAATTATTATTTTTGACAATCTTTACATGTGGCATTCTACGTGCATGCGAATGCAAGCTGAAGCATTCCCCTCATTCGTCCACTTTACTTAACTTTACTCTACATTACATTCATTACTTTACTTTATTTTCTTTTACTTACTATTACTTTTCTTTTCTTTACTAATTATGTGAACTCGATACTATGTGCATGCATGTCTATGTACCACACCATGTCATTGCTGCAGTGAGTGCAAGTAAGTCGTTTACACTGTCAGTAGGCATATTTCTGTAGAACGAAGTGCAAACATGGAAGCGAAGCTCCTATGTATTCATTCTCCACTTTTTTGTCCATTGTTCGCTAGTCCGTCAGTCTGAGCATGCATCACGTCTCAATATAAAAAAGAACGACCTCTGATTGGCTTACGTTTTTTCAATTGTCCGTCAACAGTGGGGTTACAATGTTTTTTGGTGATACTGGGGGGTCAGGGAGTGGGGTTAGCCCTACCGAGAGGGAAATTTCTTTACACCCGGCACTTCCATAAAGTAGAATGAACGCTGGAACAAATGTTGTTTAGGTAGTTCGTTTTTTGTCCTGCACCTGCCGTCACTGGTGCAAGGTGTAGAGCAACTTGCACGGCCGTTAGCCGTTGGTAACCGTTCCGTTCCTTGCACGTACACTGCGGCGTATTTTGTCCAGTGTAAACTTCACTTTAACCGCGGTGTACACCGCTCCGAGGTGGGTGTGTGGTGTAGTGCAGTGAAAAGATGCGGCAACTAAATGAACTGTGTTTTAACGTAATTGTCAACATTTCTTCTAAGCTTTATACCAAAAATATTGTTTTTATATACATATCATTACTATTTCATACAACGTAAATAGAAATCAATTGTACAGAATTATTTAACTGATCAAATATGCTCACCAAGCGTTTTTTTGTCTTTCTGTAGTGTTACACACTATCGACGTTTTCGGTCTACACGTACACCAGCACCACAGAAAGTGCGGACAAAAAACGAACATATTGTAGCGTCAAGCTTCGCTCACTATTTTGGATACCCCAGTACCGCGTTCCGTGAACCCGTACTTGTTACTTTATTTTAGTGATGTCGAAACTTAGGTGGTCCTCTCGCTAGCAGCAAGTGCAGTGGTCCGTACCCGACCGGCCGGACTATTTCTTAGAAGATGCTTCATCTCATACATAAAAAGCTCGTACACGTAATTGTGTGGTCTGTCTGTGATATCGCGAATATATCCCACCCGTACCACTGTGCACATTATCCAACTCGCTACTCAAAGACAGTGCTTGTGTTTCTAAGTATATAATGGTTTGCACGTGAACTGGTAGCTGTGAACGTTTATGAAGAGGTCCTTTGAATTGCAATGAACGTGGTCAATATGAAAGATGTGCCCGTGTGTGTAGCCTCATAGTCATTCCCCCTGTTTCCCTCTGTCATCTTCCCTGCCTTCTTTTTACAATTAGCCTACAGTGCGTATTGTTCTTGTTTGCTTTCTAAGACGTGTCCCACTATCCCTTTCTGACGGTCCCGGAAACGGATGCGCTTTTGCGGATGGTGACGGTACATGGTTTAAATGCGACGTGTCACACCTGTCCGTTTCTAACGCACTACCGCAACATGCTGCCGCGAAACGGGATGAACGGACAGCGGGATGTGAGCGACAACCACGCAGTTAAATGCAAGGTGTCCACACTGTCCGTTGAAACGGGCCGTTTCAAGTTTTTTCAATGTTTTCCACCACCTTTCCATGAGTAGTCGACTCACCACGTTCACTACTCGCGAGAACTGACCAGTTTATGTCCTGCTAAAACGCAATTACCGATTGTGTGACATGGTAGAGCCATCCCGCAAAAGCGCATCCGCTTTCGCGGACCGTCAGACGGGATAGTGTGACACGGCCTAAGATACTTCCCAAGACAAAACATTCTCTCATCTCATTTATATCATTTATCACAATTAAATCTTCCCAACAAATTATAAATTGCGCTGAGCTGGCCCCTGGCCTACTTGGAAAGCATGGGACAATTTGATCTGAATAAATTGGGATTGAAAGTGGGGATTTCTGAGTGGGAGATGATTCACTTTCATCAAGGTATCGATTGCCACAATGATTGCGTTGCATAGTTGCGGATGATTGGTATTTATGTTACCTACCTGTCCGTCGTGCAGGCATATTTGTCAACGTGCCAACGAATTATGATTTCAGTTCTAGTCAAGCTTAGCAAGTAGTCTGTACTGTAGCAATTGAATAGTTATCTATTTTCATGCAGCGCAGTATAAGCCACGTATCAATCCCATCCCATCTCATTGGCATTACACTTCAGCTGTATCTTTTATCATAATTTGCAACCACCAACTTGACAATTGAAAATAAGTCGTCTTTCCTATTGGACAAACACTTCCTTGATTTACCCCTTGGCCCTTACTGTTGCTGACACCTAGTGCAATTAAGCTAAATTGATTTTTATGTCATTGTTGATGTTTGAGTTGACAGTCTTGACTGTTTTGATATATTCATAATAATTATAGAAATAAAATGTGCTTTTGATTTATTATTATTTTGCCTTATGAATTATGAAATATGATGTTTCCAAAAAAATCAAAATAATTATCGATACTTATACTCTATGGGGGGGGGGGGGGGGGGGGATGTCGTATATTAATTCCGCATCGAAAAATCAAGTAAAAAATTCTAAATTTTGTCAAAAACGTGAACAAATAAAACAGATACAAGTTTTTGTGCATGTAAATGTGTAAGCCTCTTATGCTGTAACTGTAATTATCTATTTAAAAAAAAAAAACGATTTATTTCTTCAAATTTCGGTTGTATGGTAAATAACTAAATTAGCCCTGCCTCTGACTAATAAAGTAAAAATCGGTATTAATGTTTACGATGTATTATCAACCCTATCTAGCCACACGCCTGTGTCTGTGTCTACTCTTTTGATACCATTTGTGTACTTTTATTTTCGTAATTTAGAATTTTATTTTGCATATCGATATTTTGGTTTGATAGTAGCGCGTATAATGGCCAATCACTCAATCAAAGATATTATTAGACTGTACCGAGTGGTTGGACACGATTCAGGCGTGGGCGACGCGAGAAACAGCGAAGCCAATACGTTCCTTCCACAATACAATACGTTTTATCTGACGGTGGTGACATGACAGGATACCTATCTACATGGTGTAGCTCGTTTAATTATTTATAGCTGCAACGGTCAATTAAAAGAGTGGCTAAAACTAAAACACGCACCAACCCTTTGGCGGGGTTAGCTTGAAATCAATTATCATGTCTAGGATTTATTGCCAGTACTCCAGGCCCAACCCGATTCTTCAGTGTGTAGAAAAGTAAGGGTCGCATCGCATTCCGTTTTAAGGACTTCTTTTCACTTCAACGTTGATATTATCAGAATTCTGATCTTTCTCTTGGTGACTTCCCCACCCCCGGCGTATTTTTTATAGTTTGGTAGACGAATGAGACTGGCCTGGTTTTTAATGAACGCCTCACGAAAAACTTGAGTGTGCTGCAGGAACAATCTCAATGTTGTATCATCCCTGGGGGTTAGTGAACAAGATGGCTGTTCTGTGGGTCCCAGATGCGATATTATTTACTATAAGTAAATTGATCCCTCTACAGGGCAGGCAGGCAGACATGAGGGCGGGGGGAGGGGGAGGGCGGAAGCCACAGAAGTGTAATGAGATCACTTCCGCTGCCCCCCCTCCCCCGGGCATCCAATGCCCAAGGTGCTTTTGAGTTGGTTGCATAACCCCAGACCAGACCTGAGGTGGCTATTTCGTTTTTCAACTCGCTAATCAAAAATTAAAATATGTTTAACAGCTCCTGGAACAATTGTGAGTTGTGACTGAACACATTAATTCCAAACGGTGTTTCCCACTACATTTGGTTTAGCTAGATGTTCATCATTTCATT
Organism: Sweltsa coloradensis; assembly: GCA_024449915.1. Classification (NCBI taxonomy): domain Eukaryota; kingdom Metazoa; phylum Arthropoda; class Insecta; order Plecoptera; family Chloroperlidae; genus Sweltsa; species Sweltsa coloradensis. The sequence goes on from JAMZAV010000526.1 coordinate 116,276, forward strand.
TTAATGGACCACACCTAGATAAGGGTTGGATTTAGGAGGCAAGTAGGCCTGCCTTGTTACCTGTCAGAACATCAGCCTCTAATCCCTATTTCTGTCATCCACAAAGCTATTCTCAGAGATAGGACTAGTAGCAGACGTGCTACGTAGGGAACAATACAGATATTATTATTTTCTATTTTTATATATTTGGATTGAGTTTAAATATTTATCAGCCTGGAAGTAATGAAACTCTGGGAATAAATTATTGTATTGATATGGACTATACATTTTAAAACTTAATTCAATGTATTAAGTTACAGTGAAAATAATGTACAATACCTTTATCATAATGTTTTTATAGGGGTGCATGAAACAGAAACTGTAAAAGCCTGTGCCATACAAGAATCAATGATTGACATTAAAAATGGTCTTGTATGTGATCATCTCGGCACAACCGACGCACAAAAACGAAAAATCTTATTGAGCAATGGCCGCCTGATTTTAAAGCTCTGGAAGTACTTGTTTTTATTAAAAACAAAATTAAGCCATGGCCTTTTGTCATCTACAATCTACATCATTGATTTCCACCAGTTGGGCTGACCCTTCCAAGCTCAGTATCTCTCTCTTCTTTGTCCTTTTCTGGTATCATTATCATTTTGTGTAACTAATGTTATCCATTTTATTTTTAAAAAATGTTCCTATATTGTTTATGATTTAATTTACAAAAATTTACATTCTTTAATAAATTTACTGAATTTAAATTTACTTACTTTACTTTAATTTACTTAAATCTTTTGGGGATCTTTGTTTTGGACTTGAATGTTTATCTATATGTTTTTATCTTTTAGGTTATCCAGAGCCAAAATATCAGTGGTTGAAGGATGGTATTGCATTAGGAGAATTCACCTCTGACCATTTCTACAAGATCTTGTCCACTCGTCGAGAAAATGCGGGCAGCTACCAGTGCGTAGCTCGCAATGATGTGGGATCCATATTCAGCGAGAAAATATCGGTTACAGTTGCATGTAAGAACCTTTTGTGCATTATTAGAGTATACCCAGTAAGGGAAGTGGAACTTGGAAGTAGATTTTATTCATTTCACATTGGTAAATAGTATTAGATAGTTTGACACTGATATTATCCTCTTGAGAGAATTCCTTATGAGAGATAAATCAAGTGTTGTTGTTACTCTTCTTTGTAGACAAACTGGTAGTGGAACTGAATACACTTTTAACAGCCTCGTTTTCATGGAGGCGAGCAAGAATAGGCTCTAGACCAATCAGAGGGCTAGGACCACGAGACCAACGAATGGCGCGACCAAATTTGAGGTCATTTTAGCATGTGGTCGCTCGCGCCGCACCATTCGCTCGTCTACATGAAAACTAGGTTTTAGACCTAAAGGCTATTGGTATAATATTTTTAAAAAATAATAAGATAATAAATTGGCCTCAGTGGCAAGTACAGGAAGGGAAGGGCGGTGAGGCAATCGCCCCCTCATGAATCTTTAAAAAAATGATTTGGTACAAACACTCTGAAATGTGTCTGCTGCCTCTGAAATGTCAAACGTTAATATGTTGCCAACTTGCCATGTATGCTGTGAATTGTAAGCTTGACATGACGACAAAACAAATTGATGCTCACAAACTACATTGTTTCGGTATTGCATTCAGCACACCACTTTTTTCTTAAACGCATCAAATGCACTCTAAAAATCTGATTTAAAAAATACCCCCCATGCTTGGTCCCTTTCCCACGGAATACATGCAGGCGTGTATCGCCCCCCCCATGATTATGTCCTACATCTGCCACTGATTGGCCTAAACATAAGTTCATTTTGGCCTATATTAATTTTCAAGCAAAAATACATATGAAGGAAGTCTTTTCTTGTCACACACAATTAAAAATTATTACAAATTATTGGTGATAAAAGGCCCCTAATCTTTCACTAAAGTTAACTTAACTAGTACAGTTTTCTTGAGGTTTAATTTGAGAGAGTCCAATAAAATATAAATACGTAATTGAAAGTTGATAGTAATTAATTACAAGAAAAATGTTGAAAATGTGTGATTAACAAATAATATTATTGAACTTTATGAATTTATTTATACATTGCAGTAGATGTAAATTGTGAATTTTTGGTTATATTTTGTTGATGATTTATGGTGTTATTTGTTAAGTGTTTTTTTAAATCACACTCACTTAAATTGTCCATTTTACAAAAATTGGTGATAAGAGGAGAGAAGGCCCCTTAATTTATATTTTATTTTAAATTATTCAAAATTATATTTTATCTATTATTGATCATATACCTATATTTCATTCAAGAAAATAATTATTATTCTCAGTAGGCTTAACTTAACAATTATTATAATTACACTTGAAGATTAAATATATACCCTGTGGGTTACCAGCATAGCTACACGGACACCTATTTGTCTGTGATATATATTTTACTTAGGGTGTACCTAGATAGGAAGAGTTTTACCAGGTGTATTTTTATTTGTAAATGAGATGATATGGAAATAAAATTTCTATCACATAGTAGATCTACTATAATTTGGGTCATGTCTGTAACTTATTAACGTGTCTCATTGTTGGCATTGATGCAAACTGTTTTGATTTATTTACCTAATAGTTTACTGTAATCCTGTCAAATAAGATCGTATATTGACGTTTGGAGGAAAAATTGCGATGTCGCTGAATTTTTGCAGAGACCTTCCTTAAAGGATACTTATCAACATACTAAAACTCCCCTACAATCGGACTGGAGCTTCGGCCGCCATATTGGAAAATGGCGGCCCAAAGGTGTTTGTTATCGAATATCTCCAAATTGGTTTGAGATAGACAAAATATCTCAATGGCAAAAATATATCCCATTTAATTCCCTACAAAACAGGTGTCTTCTATAGTTTTGGTAGGGGCAAAGGTTACGTCACAAAATCGTGGTTTATATGTTGCTCATTGGAGTACCAGCTTATTTCCAAATTTTCACGCCCAGCATCAAACAATGCCCGGTAAATCCGTAAGAAATCGATTTAAATACAAAAGGACTTTTGTACGGGGTTCATGAAAGCTTCCACAGTATTTTAAAAAATCAGGTCTGCGAAATCGAATTTTGCATTTACCCGGAATTTTGGTTTTTCCATTGTTGGCATTTCCTCAAAAATGCCCTTTTTGACTGTCCATTATTAAGCACTAAATAGCATTGGAGGAAAAATTCTTCCTACGCACATTGAAATGACTCAAATAACGATCAGATTACAACCAAAGTTTCAATCCAATATGGCTGTTAATTCCTAATATTTACAGCATCAAAGTGAATGGTGTGCCAAAAAGAGTGTAAAAGCAGCACGAAAACAGTTTTCACATTGTAAGTATTAGGAATTAGCAGCCATACTGGATTTAAACTTTGGTTGTAATCGGATCATTATTTAAGTCATTTCAATGTGCGTAGAAAGAATTTTTCCTTCAATGCTATTTAGTGCTTAATAATGGACAGTAAAATATGGCATTTTTTAGGAAATGCCAACAATGGAAAAACCCAAATTCCGGGTAAATGCAAAATTCGATTTCGCAGACCTGATTTTTTAAAATACTGTGGAAGCTTTCATGAACCCCGTACAAAAGTCCTTTTGTAATTTAATCGATTTCTTACGGATTTACCGGGCATTGTTTGATGCTGGGCGTGAAAATTTGGAAATAAGCTGGTACTCCAATGAGCAACATATAAACCACGATTTTGTGACGTAACCTTTGCCCCTACCAAAACTATAGAAGACACCTGTTTTGTAGGGAATTAAATGGGATATATTTTTGCCATTGAGATATTTTGTCTATCTCAAACCAATTTGGAGATATTCGATAACAAACACCTTTTGGCCGCCATTTTCCAATATGGCGGCCGAAGCTCCAGTCCGATTGTAGGGGAGTTTTAGTATGTTGATAAGTATCCTTTAAGGAAGGTCTCTGCAAAAATTCAGCGACATCGCAATTTTTTCCTCCAAAAATTCTTATTTGACAGGATTACTGCTCTTTGGCAGAAAATAGTTTTTTTCAAATTTTAATATCACAACATTTTGGAAGGTTGGACTGGCAGAATTTACTACAAAAAATACAAACATTGGATAAAAAACAATGGAGTAACATGGATAATAAAAAAAATTGTAAAGAAGTTTTAGTAAATAATTTAGACAAGCATAAAACTTACAATTGATCTATCTATCCCTAATTAAGACAGCTATTTTCTACCAAAGAGCAATGCTAAAGTTTTAAATAATATTAACCTGCTCTATTAAAAAAAAAATGTTTTATTGTTTTGTATTTCAGATATGGAATCATTCGACGAATTGTCTGAACGAACTGTTAGTGTAAACTCGGGCGAGGCTGCTGTGTTGGATCTTCCTGTAATTGAAAGTAATCCTCAACCATTGGTCAAGTGGTGGGCTGATGGCAAGACTCTTCCATATGATCGCAAGTTTGCTGTCACTTCCAGTCATCAACTAGTCATACTCTCCACCGACGATAACGATCAAAAGTCTTACAGAGCTCATGCCATTAATACACAGTTGGGCAAAGAAGAACACAGTGGCTACATCAGGCTCGTTGTGTTGGGTGATTCGTTGTCGGAGATAGCGCCCGAGATTATAATCAAACCGCAAGACATGCACATCATTAAAGGACAAGGACTAGCTGAACTTCAATGTATTGCCAATGCTCGACCATTGCACGAACTGGAGACTCTTTGGCTCAAGGATGGAGTTTTGATTGAGAATACGGGAATAACTTACGACTTCAACGATCCCTGGAACAGAACCCTCTCTTTAATGGCGGCTAATCTGACTCACACGGGGCAGTACAGTTGCCAAGTTCGCCTGAGGAGTGGAGGTTTTCCCACAGTTACTGCTACTGCAGATATTACAGTTCTTGGTACGAAGATCTACATTTATGTTATTATGCATGATATTATTCACATAGATAAACCAATAGGCATAGTATATTAATTATTGATTATAAATTTTCTTGCTTATTACAGAAAAACCACAGTTTTTATCAAATAGCAAAACAGAAACACTAGGAGAATATGGAGCCAAGATTTCTCTTCCCTGTGAGGCTTCTGGAGTACCGGCCCCCAATATCTTTTGGTTCCGTAATACAGAGAAAGTAGAAACAATTCCGGGCTCTAGGTACACTGTTGTGGAGGATGGGTCTCTTGTAATCAACAAACTTCGGATGGAGGACACGGGAATGTTTCAGTGTCTATTGGCCAACGAGGCTGGGGAAGCTTCCATTTATACTTGGCTCAAAGTTAAGAGTACGTACACAATCCTAATATACTATTGTAATTAAAGAAATTATAATATTATTGTAAATAATAATAACTTGCAATTATGTTTTCAAATGTTATTTTCTAACTTGGAACAGAAGTCGCGAGAAATGCTCGATGGATCGAGCCCAAAGTTGTGAGAGTTCGACAGTTCGGTCTTCATTCTAGACCAACGGCTTATGGCACTGGGAGTAAGATTCTATTTACCGTTCCCTTTTGCTCGCAAGTCCAGATATTAGTGCCAAGTTTTGCCTTAGTTTACAGCACCTCACCCTTTCCAGCCTGTTTTAGTTTTAAGTTGCAGATAGCGGCAGTCACACACGTAAACATCACTGGACCGTTTTGTACAGCACCCTGTAACATCACTTTTTTATTTTCTCTTTTCAGCATGGGTATTCATTCTTCTTTATTTCACATGTTATTTAAGTTTTACAAAGCTGAAATTCTGCTTGCTCTAGTGTACATATTATTAAGCATGAGATACAACGCGTGACTGGCATCACTACATAGCTAGCCGTTTTTGTTTTCAGTAATGTAGATTCAATAGTTACTTAGTTAATAAATAATAATAATGTAGTCTGTACAAACTAAGCTTTCGTTCTTATTTTCCAGCCTCTACGCCTGTAATGGAAACCCCTCCCAACAATGTTACTGTGTTGGATGGTAAGGACGCCACTCTGATGTGCAGAGCGGCTGGAGCCCCCACGCCTAACATAACCTGGCACTATCAAGGTATTGTTGCCGATAAAAGAGGTTTCATTGTGTTTGGAATACTGCCTCAAGCAATACTAACATTTCAAATCTTGAGCTTCTTCTATCAACAGTGTGTAATAACTAACTGTCATTGTTTGTTCACTGTCAGTTGTTGTGTGTATTGTCTAAATAGTATAGATTTGTAAACTTGTGCTGGATCTTTGAGCTTCTAGGATTTGTGTAGAATGCAGAGTGACAATTGTTTTCAGATGAAATGGCTGTAGAGTTGTCGTCCCGAATCCAGGTTCATGAATCTGGTGATTTATTGATTGCCGCAGTCAGGGAAGCAGATGCGGGTAAATACACCTGCACCAGAGCTAACGAGGCAGGTGTAATCAAGGCGTCTGGATTTCTTTCTGTACTTGGTAAGATTTCGATACCGGTCCTGTGAATCGACTTTACTTTTGTTTTTATGTAGATATTAACTACCTATTGTATTGTGTTGAGTGTATTCAAGTTTGAGCATCTAGCATTGATGGAAGTTCTTGAGTTATAGAGGATCATGAATGTGATTTAGAAAATTGGACTAGTGCAAGATTTTGATTTATTGAATGAAATAACATTTTTTTCCTTTGAGGTAATAGGAAGTATCAGAGATATATGAAACTTTGCAAAGTTGTCAATAAAGCATACAGGAACAGCACTTAATATTTTGCGTAAATCAGCCAGAAAAAAACCCTGAATAATATGAATAGGCCTATGATAAATTTTAGACTTAAATAACAAAATCCAAAATCATGAAAATCAATTTTTGATTAAAAAAATATTATTATTTAAAAACAAATTTTAGAAAAGTGTGACCGAAGAGCCCTTCATTTCTGCTTCCATGACAACTGTCCAAAATTTCAATCAACTGTGGTGTCAGGCCGCCGAGCGAACCGGAATTTGCCGAAAACAAATTACCTATTTATCCTCTTAAATTGTATAATAAATCCAATATTGTTTCATGGTACAAATGATTGCGTCTATAGTTGTAGAGGTCTACCTTGAGCAAAAACTACCAGATAAAACTATTTCTATAGGGAATGTTGATGAATAATCTATGTTTCTTTATCTTGTTATGCATCTACATAGTAATTGTTGCTACAACTAATTTGAGTGCCCATCCCCATATCAAAAACACTGTACTGTCAGGGTCAGCAACTTTAGGAAGCAGCTAACCTGGTACCAAAGAATATTTCCGGACCAAAATATTTCACTTGTTTACCTTTGTATCTGGTTGTTTGTAATTTTTCTGCCTCTTTCAGTGAGGACTCAAATAATTCAACCACCTGTAGACACAAGAGTTCTGCTTGGCCACATGGCTACACTGCAATGTAAGGTGTCAAGTGACCCTACAGTTCCATACGAGGTCTCTTGGTCCCATAATGACGAGGAGATGATTCGAGGTAGCAGTCAGCGAATACATGTGCACGAGGATGGCACGTTGGAAATACAGGCTGTCCGTGCGGCAGATGTCGGTGAATACACCTGCTCCGTATTGTCACCGGGTGGAAACGAAACCCGTTCCGCTAAGCTTAGTGTCATAGAGCTTCCGTTTGCACCAATAAATGTCAAAGCCGACAGGTTGTCAAGTGTATCACAGCGAGCAATTAATGTTAGTTGGACACCAGGGTTCGATGGTAACAGTCCTACCGTCAAGTTCATTGTACAAAGAAGAGAGGTCTCAGACCTGGGTCCCATTGCGGACCCATTTCTAAACTGGATCACGGAGCTGAGTAATGTCTCCTCACTACAACGTTGGGTATTGCTTACGAATCTGAAAGCCGCGGCTGCATATCAGTTCCGAGTGAGTGCCGTGAACAGTGTTGGTGAGGGGTCACCTTCGGAGCCGAGTAATGTGGTCACCCTCCCACAAGAGGCACCTTCAGGGCCCCCACTAGGGTTTGTGGGGTCCGCACGGTCCCCATCCGAGATCATCACTCAGTGGCAGCCCCCATTGGAAGAGCACAGGAATGGACAGATCCTTGGCTACGTTATACGGTACCAACTGTACGGCTACTCCGGAAGTCCGTGGACTTATAGAAACATCACTAATGAAGCTCAAAGAAACTATCTCATTCAAGAGCTCATTACTTGGAAAGATTATGTTGTACAAATCGCAGCATATAACAACAAGGGCGTAGGCGTATTCAGTGACGGCATGAAGATCAAGACAAGGGAGGGTATACCGGAAGCTGCTCCCACAAACCTAAAGGCAAAGGCTATCAACTCAACATCGATTCAGTTATGGTGGAAACCCCCCGACCCTCAAAAGATAAATGGAATTAATCAAGGCTATAAACTGCAAGCATGGCGGGGTGAAACTTTGACTAAAACGTTGACCGTCCCGCCTAGTTTATTAGACCCTCTTGCCGCACAGAATGCGGTGATGAAGGGTCTTGAAAAATACACCGATTACAACATCACCATTTTATGTTTCACGGACCCTGGCGATGGGAAAAGAAGTATGCCAATTCCTATCCGCACCAACGAAGATGGTGAGTACAAATATATTATGTGTTTAAATAGAAAATTTGTATTACAAATGTTATATTGACATTGATTTCTCACTGTTACAGTTCCTGAACAAGTAGGGAGCCTTCAGTTTGAAGACATAAGTGACCGAGCTGTGAAGGTCGTATGGAGCCCACCCAAGCAAATTAATGGCATTTTATTGGGTTATACACTCAAGTACCTGGTTAAAGACCAACCCCTTACAATCAAGGTGGACAACTTTACTGCAGAAACGCTTAGTGTCATGGTTGAACATTTACAGGTTTGTTACTTTTGGTCTTATTTTTGAAGTAATATTTACACAACATTCAACAGGTTGACATGAAATAAACAATGCACATCAATGAACATCATTGCATTCTGTGGGAATTATGCCTTTCATAGCACTCTGCATTTTATACATTGGAAAATTTCAATATCATTCTCGTTTATATCTAGGGTAGATACCTACAGTAATAATTGAAGTTTATTCCTGTGATAATTGTCTAACACGTGAAGTTAATTACTGATGGTTGTTGTTTAAAGATACAGTACCTACTAAGTACTCACATGGTTAATTAATAATTATTCATACAAATACGTAAACATAGTTGTTGGTAGAGAGGTAGTAACTAGCCAATTAAAAAGCTAAGTTGAAACATTACCTATGGAAATTCAACTGGTAGGTTATACAATGTACACAACAAGTCAAACGGGGAGGAAAAGCATCAATTTACTTAGATTCAGACTAGCCGCCTCATGCACAAAGATTTACCGGCACAAAGTTGCGTCTCGTTAAAAATGGCGGACTTGGGCAAATCCATACGTTAAAGCATAGGGCTATAGAAACCGTATGCAGGAAGGTAGTTGCGCTAGCAGACTTGCGGATGCAAGTCACTAGATATTTCGGTTAAGTTGCGGCTACTCTGGAACACACACATAACAAAAACTTGTAGAAATACAGCCAAACCTTACACACTCAAAAGAAATGAGATCTAAAAAAAGGGCCAAGCTCATCTACCCTTCCACATTTGCGCATTCTTAATTCATAAACGTACAGTGTCCCATAACAGCATCCTCGAAAAGCTTGGCAAAATAGAATTTGCGATTATTAATTTAAACGAAATAGTTCATCCAAGTTCTTTTTTCTAATTAATTAAAACGTAATAACATGCAAATTTTATTTTGCCAAGCTTTTCGAGGATGCTGTTATGGGACACTGTACGTTTATGAATTAAGAATGCGCAAATGTGGAAGGGTAGATGAGCTTGGCCCTTTTTTTAGATCTCATTTCTTTTGAGTGTGTAAGGTTTGGCTGTATTTCTACAAGTTTTTGTTATGTGTGTGATCTCATTACTTTTTCAAGTTCCATTACAAAATTATATGTTAAAATATAATAATTTTATCAAAGTTGATTTAATTTCTATGGTATTAGCAATAACATATAGGATGTAAAATATCTAGACCCGGATTCATGTACATCCTGGGTATAGGTGGTATAACCATGGTATAACGACGGTATAAGGACTGGACCCCAATTCTTGAGTTCGTGGGAGATGACTGTTGAAAACGCAATTTGAAAACGAAGTCGTTTTCGTTTGACACTTTAAAAAGATATGCGTATAGCAAAGAGCTCGAAAAAGTTCTATATTTATTTTAGATGGCAGTGCCTTCATAAACGCGGGCCAATCGAAAGACGAGTTGCGTGAAATGATTTGATTGTTGCAATTATGTAAACAAACAGATGAGCAAGCGCATATTATTTTGACACCTTGCTTCGACATTGTGTTTGTGTGTATTGTGTGACAGAACTATGTTGTGCTGGCCTAGGGTTGGCTAGGCTTGCCAAACATGTAATGTAAGTAATAATTTTATCTAGTCCTATAGCCTAATGGAACTTTAGACCTACACTGTTGTATTATAAATAATTTTCTACATCTGGGCCTAGGTCAGGGACGGTTTCTGATTTGTTTTATGAGAGTATAATGACAACTTTTCTCATTTCACACATAGAAGCAAAATTTAAAATGTCCGCCATTTGTTTACGTATCGCACTTTCCCGCCGTACTCTGCTTATACCGTCAACAAGTGTCAAGTAACTATGGTTACTTGTTGATTGTATAAGGCTTATTTTAAAACCTTTATTTGGAAGCCTTCCAACAAACTTTTTCAACTTTTTTTTTCAAAAGAGACTATAATACTATAACCTTAATGTCCATGTAAAATATGAACATTGTAGTCCCACCCGTCTGGTCAGAATCGCGGGCCGACGTATTAGATGTAAGTAGCAGTAGTAGCAGTAGTAGGAGTAGCTAACATCCTTAAAGTGATTTTGAGCATGTTTCAAGCCATTTTTTCACCAAGAAGGAATGGTCGTACCCCAATAAAATTTGGCATGTGTTGTCAGGTACCTAAATCCCCTCGATTGTGATAGTTTTCAAGTTCACATCACGTTACATGACGGCTGGGTAACACCTCGAAATCACCCCAACTCTGCTTGGTGTATAAGGTGCTTGAGTGTGTAGCGCACCGCGGCTTGGCTGCGGCGCCCTAACGGGCACCTAGATCTGGATGTGATGCATATGTCGACCCTCACTTTTTTTTGCATCAGAAAACGAATACAGTGTTTCAACTAAAACTTTTGTACCAACATACAGTAAAGCAGGCAAGAAACGTGAAATATTGAGTAAAAAATTGGAAAAAGTTAATAAAAAACAAGTGAAATTTGAACCCACAACCCTCAGCATAGGAAAGCCTCTCGTTCACCACTACTCCACAGTAGACGGTAAATGTTGCAACTTTTGACCACTACGTACATATGTTGCAGGTTGCCCAAAACACAAAATTTAATGATTGCTGTTTTTTATCTAGAAATGCTCTTTTAGTGCTAGAATAAATTATTTGAGTCATTTGGGACTGGTTTATGCTTGCATTTCGTATCCATTGATCTCCAAACAGTATTGCCGGAGACAATTCCGCCATATTTGCCAATATTTTGTGTCCGCAACTTTACCGACGCAAGTATTTGTGCATGAGGGGGTAAATCAGCTTGTTGACAACACAACACAATCCCACAACCCATTTTATTTAATATTTATTATTATAAAGCCACCAGGCATTTATTCTCACCATTGACTTATTTTTTTAACTGTAATTTACTTGTGTACTTGTACTATATAGACTTTCCTTTATAAATATGTTAAAAAACATTTTAGGCCACCACTCACTACCGCTTTGAAGTTACTGCATGGACGTCTGTGGGCGAGAGCCAGCCTCGCATAGCAACCATTCAATCTGGAATTGAGCCAGTCTTACCAGATCCACCAACTAAACTAGCAGTTTCCAACATAGAAGCCTTCTCTGTTGTTCTACAATTCACTCCTGGTTTCGATGGCAATTCGTCGATCACACGATGGACAGTTGAAGCACAGACTGCTCGCAATACTTCGTGGTTTATAGCATTCGAGTTGTCGGACCCTGAAGCAACGACCATCACTGTGACCGGTCTTGTTCCGTTTATGCTGTACCGGTTACGCCTCATTTCGAATAACGTTGTTGGTGCATCGGAACCTTCTGAGCCAACCAAGGAGTTCCAGACCATTCAGGCTCCACCTGCTCACCCCCCTCGTAATGTCACCGTACGAGCGATGAGCGCCACCGAGCTGAGAGTGCGCTGGATCGTAAGTGAATTTTAATTTTAAATAGGTCACATTGTTAAAAGGATATTATATAAATGTGCAAGGTGTTAAAAAGGAAATGTTTTTAATTTGCAGCCTCTACAACAAGTCGAGTGGTTTGGCAATCCTCGTGGCTACAATATCACCTATCGTGAAGTGGGCACAAGTAAATACTATAGTGCACCCATTGCCGATTATACAGCAAATTCACACATCTTAGAAAATCTAGAGGAATTTTGTGCATACGAGATAATAACCACAGCTTATAATGACGTTGGAAGTTCCCTCCGTAGCCCTGTGGCAGTAGAACGCACTCGAGAAGCAGTTCCATCACTTGGACCTGAGAATGTAGCTGCCAATGCTACGTCTTCTACAACTATTGTAGTCAAGTGGGGTGACATCCCAAAGGAACATCAGAACGGACAAATTGAAGGCTACAAGGTTTACTACGGAGCTAACACAAAGACACCATTCAAGTATAAGGACATTGGGAGTAACACTACGTTTACGACAACGTTGACTGAACTGAAGAAGTTTGTCCAGTACCACATCCAAGTGCTGGGGTATACCCGATTGGGAGATGGGGCGTTGAGTGTTCCCCCCGTTCGGATTCAAACCTTCGAAGATGCTCCCGGTCCTCCGTCTAATGTCTCATTTCCGGATGTTTCTTTTACTACGGCTCGTATCATCTGGGATGTGCCAGACGAGCCTAACGGAGAGATTCTTGCCTATAGAGTAACTTATCATCTTGACAGCACTAGTAGTCTCAACTCCTCTAGTGAATTTACTCCGTCGGATCGTACTTACAGAGCGATCCAACTTGAACCTGAGCAATATTACATGTTCTCCGTGACGGCCAAAACGAGACTCGGGTGGGGCAAAACAGCCCACGCTCTAGTTTTCACGACCAACAACCGGGAACGTCCACAGCCGCCCTCGGCACCGCAAATCAGCCGCAGCCAGGTGCAGAGTGAACAGATAACATTCAGTTGGACGCCCGGACGCGACGGTTTTGCACCCTTGAGGTATTACACTGTGCAATACGCCGAGAGCACCGGACCGTGGCAAACTGTTCCTGAACGTGTTGATCCACAAGTAAACTCATTCACTGTCCCAGATCTCAAACCTTACACGTCGTATCGGTTCAGGATTCAGGCTACTAACGATATCGGTCCTAGCGGCTGGAGCTCGGAATCGGTCACCGTCAGGACTTTCCCTGCTGGTAAGATAATGTTTATTTTCTCTTTAAAATTAATATAGTTCAATTCAATTCACATATCTCTTCTTTTAGATTTGATGTAAAAATACAAGATTTTTTACTTGTTATTACATTCATTTTCAGATTATCTGACTATATTTGATAGATTGCCTTTAATTTTATTGTTGTACATACTACATGAACAGGGCAAAATACAATATGACGAGGTTTGATTTTTCGTACTTTTACTAGGCCCTACCTTACCAGTAACAATCATAAATAATGTTATTATAATTATATCTATGTAGTGTGTTGTTGACGATTGTACTGAAAAAATAATTTAGCAGTATTTCAATTTGGAATTTTAGCTAATAGTGCCAGCTGTTAAAACGTAAAAACAAAATTATGCTGACATAATTTTTTTGTTTTTCGTGATTCTCGTTTTCCGTGCGCTATTTCCAAAAATATCTAGAGCTAGTGTGGCAGAAAGCTAGAAAACCTTAGTTTTGGAAACTAACCTAGAATTCTGTGTGCTTTACCCAAAAGTATCCTAGAACTGCAGGAATATGGAAACCAGGTTTTTAAAGCTAACCTTGTTTTCTATGCAATTTTTCACAGAGCACCATGGAGCTAGCGTGGCAGGAAAGTGCAATATCTTGTTTTTGTCAAACCTAGTTTTCTATGCAATTTTCCCAATAATATCCTGCAGTTAGCACAGCAGGAAGGTATTCAGTTGGTTACTCGGGAGTCGTTGCAATGCGTCTTTCAATAGTGAGACAATTGCCGTCATTAACACAATGTAAATGCTTGGCATTCCGAAAGTGCAAAGCACAAGGCCATGATCTGCTGTGCCAATATACCGAATAATTAATGTAAAATGTAAATAGCAGGCCTAAATACAATGATTAGGTATTCGGGGTGTGAGAGTACCCTACTCAAAATTCAAATTTGAACGAACAAATCAAGTGTTCAAACTCAAATCGAAACCAAACTTCCTCCGAACTAGTTGAATCCTTATGAACAAGTAGTTCAACCACTGCAGAACAGAGCATGAATTTAGAAATCATGTGCACTAGCAGGAAACTCTATTTCTCAACAGTACTTGCAGTGTGTTTAGGGTGTTACATCAATCAGAAAGTTCCAACACTTACATCTCAAATTAGATTTGAAATCTCATCAATAAGCGTCAATTTATTTTACATGCAGATAATTCTTCTTTTTTCAAACTCAAAATATTTGAATGTTTGAACACTTTTATCACTATTCGATTTGTATTTGATTCAAAGTAAAAATCTGTTCTTTGCACACATGCATGTATATCAAAGTAGAAGCGTGTCTAAGTAGCAGTTTTGGGTTTTTGAATTATTAAGTTGTCTGACACTCTCATAGTTTTAATGATGCTTTTAAGTTCATTTTTAAAAGATCCAAAGACACTGTATACCGTAGTCAGTTTATTTTTTAATGCTATAGAAAAGATTTAGAATTATGAATAAACTCATATGATTGATCTAATAAGCAGCCTAAGTATGACAATGACTTGTTTCTTTCTAGCTCCCAGTAAAAGTGTGACAGGATTGAAAGTGGTACCAATTACAACCACCAGTGTGAAAGTACAGTGGGATGTAATTGACAAAGCGTATTGGAGTGGTGATCACGAGACAGGGGGATATCGAATTGTATTCCAACCCGTTTCCGACTTCCCTACCGCCCTGCAGGCAACGCCGAAAGAAGAAGTAAAAGGAATTAAGGTAAGGCCAGGCTCAGTTGGAAAACCTAATCTGTATGTATAAATTGTAAATCAGAAGTAAATCAAGGGCTGGGTATTGTAGATGCAACGAGACCCCTTGATTTACTTCAGTCGCCGGGTATACATGTTTTCTATGCAAGTACGCACAAAGAATGAAGTTTTACCAATAAATAATAATAATCAATTAGGAACCTTACTTATTATCAGAGGCAGGTATTTGGAGTAGAAATAAAATAAATGTTTTGTTTTTATTATGCCCGAAAGCGGTTGAGTGGTGGTGAAAATAATTTAACATTTTGGTGAAAGCTCGATATATCTCTCTCTTCCCTTATATTTAAAAAAAATGTTGGGTGTGGAATCTTTTAAAGGACTTACAGATATCAATAAAATGTAGTTTTGAGAATTCAGAGGCAGGTATTTGTGGTGGAACTTATTTTCATCTTTGTTTTTCTTCTATCCAAAAGCAGTGAATTGGTGGTGAAAATAATTTATAACTTTAAAATATTAATTGACGGTTTTTAGCGGTGAAAATTTGTTTTTACCGTAAATAGGCCTACCTGCTTATGCTTATTATGTTTATTGAAATCTGTATTAGAAAACCTCAATATACAATGACATCAATGCTGTATTCTTCAAAATAAATTTAATTTTCAATGTGAAATATAGTCTAGTGATGTTGGCTAATTGTTGAATTGAATATAATTTTAATGATCTACAGTACTCTAAATCTGAAATCTGAATTTTTCATCTTTTGTTTAGATTGACCAGATAGTACTAAAGGATCTTACACGTGATCGCAACTACGAAATCGTTGTGCTGCCATTTAACTCTCAAGGTAGTGGCCCACCCAGTCCACCCGCCACCGTCTATGTGGGTGAAGCTGTGCCCACAGGAGAACCGAGGGCGGTGAAGGGGGAGCCGGTGTCGGCAACCGAAGTGAGGCTACACTGGGATCCACCGAAGCAAAACCAACAGAATGGAGATTTGCTAGGTTACAAAATATTCTATCTGGTGACTGAAACGGCTCAGGATCTGGAAGGAGATACGATCGAAGAAGAGTTGGAAGTAGTTCCAGCATCATATAACTCGCACAGTCTGGTGTTCTTAGATAAATTCACTGAATACAAGATTCAGATTGTAGCATTTAATCCGGCTGGCGATGGACCTCGATCTCTACCAATCACAGTTAAAACACTACAAGTAAGTTTTCCAATGACGCCTTTTTTGCTACCTTTTTGTTAATGAATTATTACAACAGTAGTCGGATGAATCTACATTACCAATTTTATGATTTATTTATCACTCACCTATTCAGATATTGTAATTTGTAAATTGATAGTTGTTGATGGTATGACTATTGCACTGTCCTCTTTTGCATTACTAAATGGTATTTTTGTTGGCTACATCCCTGCACCCCAGTGAGCACAGAAACAAAGTTCAGTGCATGAGGCAAGAAAACTTGAATAAACAACAATTGCTTTAAGTAATTTTAAAATTGCTTATAACTTATGATTGGCAATATATTTAAGAACTACCTTCAATTATGTATGTGTTTCAAAATCAATAAGTAATGAATTAATGATCTTCACTTATTGAACAAAGCCAAATTTTGGAGCTTGCAACATAATTTTAATACATTGTTGTAACACACCTAGAATGTGCTGTCGGGAGTTTTGTATTTAGAGTAGGTAGGTACCTACCTATTAAGTCACATAACTGATTTTCGGTGGGGCACATTAGATTTAAAGCCAACCAAGCCAAATAAAACTTATGTCACAATGTAGAGTAGAGATTGAGAACACATGCATGCACACTAGGGTTATGCAAATGAGTGAAAATCTTGTGGTCGGGTACCCAAATTTTTTAGGGAAAAAAAAAATTATTAAAATGTTACTAAATTGTTTATGTTCGACACTGTTCAAAATACGCATTCAAATTTCTGTTAATGAAAGTAAAAATGTCAATGGTATCTGGCGTTAGAGATGCTTGTTTCCTATACAATATATGTCCGGGTGTCGGAATGCATGCATCTCCACTTGTCACTTATTGCAGTTATTGTTATTTTACAATGGATGGTGAATTGGTGATATGCATAGCTACGTCTTCCCCGTACTGCGCGTATTGTTCGGCTCTCGTCAGTGTCTGTAACGTCACTCACTTGAACTCAACACAACAAATCTCGAGCGCTAATTAATTAATGGCTAATCACTTTCTGCTGCCGCTTTCTGTACCATTTGGGATAGCTTTCCTATTATTGATGTTGTTGACTTTGCTTCTACATTACCTATATTATTACTAGTAGGGTCACATTAGGCTCAACTATTGTTGATGTTCTTGATGTAATTGTTTGAATGTATGTATCTTCATCGTTTGATGTTGTGTTGTGATGATACTGATCTTATGTAACCAATGCAATTAAATTGATTCAGATTAACTGATTAAGTGATTATACATTACTGTGTATGATGAGTGGGGAACTAATGAGTAAATTTAATTTTACAGGGATTGCCAGGTCCTCCAAGTGATCTTCAATTTAGTGATATAACAATGAGCAGCCTTAAGCTTTCCTATTATTGATGTTGTTGACTTTGCTTCTACATTACCTATATTATTACTAGTAGGGTCACATTAGGCTCAACTATTGTTGATGTTCTTGATGTAATTATTTGAATGTATGTATCTTCATCGTTTGATGTTGTGTTGTGATGATACTGATCTTATGTAACCAATGCAATTAAATTGATTCAGATTAACTGATTAAGTGATTATACATTACTGTGTATGATGAGTGGGGAACTAATGAGTAAATTTAATTTTACAGGGATTGCCAGGTCCTCCAAGTGATCTTCAATTTAGTGATATAACAATGAGCAGCCTTAAGGTGTCATGGAATCCACCAAAGAAACGTAATGGAGTTATAATTGGTTACATAGTTGCATACGAAACAGCAGAGCAAAACGAACGTAAGTAGCTACCTATTATCATGTACATTTCAAAGACTTCAAACTATTTGGGTCAATAGGTTTGAAGCTAAAACAGTTTGACATTAAAGTGTATGTGGATTGTGGAACGGCACTGTTTTGATGAACTGTTTTATAAAATTAGAATCAACATAAATGCCGTGACAAAGAATAAAGAAAACATTCTTACTTATTGTTATCGACTAAACGTGTATTTAAATTGCACTTGTGACTAATCCAATTTTAATGGAACCCAAATACTATTTCTATTAAAATAAATTAATATTAGATAGCAATTTAACA
Source organism: Sweltsa coloradensis (assembly GCA_024449915.1). NCBI lineage: Eukaryota > Metazoa > Arthropoda > Insecta > Plecoptera > Chloroperlidae > Sweltsa > Sweltsa coloradensis. The sequence continues at coordinate 134,691 of JAMZAV010000526.1, forward strand.
GACGACACCAACAATAGTCTCAACAAAGTTGTTATCACTGCTTCACACTGGAAAGCATGCATAGGTATTAAAAAATGGTTTGAGGTGTGTAGTGCATCTATATTACCTATATTATTATGGGATTTGATTTCTCAAATTCATTACGAGGCAACCTGTTTCGGACCAATGTCAGTAAATCTCTTCTACCTTTGGGATTCAATTTGTTTTTGGGTAGGTAATCCAATGCATCTGTGAACTTTTCATGGTAAATAACTTTTGTCGAGCAACGCAAATTTGTTATTTGTTCTATTCTTAGCATTTAACAATACATTATAATATTACACTAAAATATGTTTTTTATTAAACTCTTATTTCAGAAACAGTATCACTGAAAAGTTTGTTTACATTGTGTACTTATTTGAATTTGATATGATAAAGCAATTAAAATTAAATTGTTCTTTTGTTGCAGGTTTTAGTAAACAAGTAAAACAGAAAGTATCCGGAACAAGCTTACTAATCCAAACATTGGAAGAAGAAGTTATGTACACTTTTTCGGTGCGAGCTTTAACTATCGACTACGGTCCAGCCATGGCAAGTAACGTGACTACTGGCCCTCAAGAAGGCTCGCCTCTGGCTCCGAAAGACCTAGTGATGGCAAAAACGGTCTCTAGTGTTGACGTCCATTGGGCTAATGGCCCATCTGGCAAGGGTCCCATTCTAGGTTACTACATCCAGAGTAAACGCAAAGGTAGGTACTACTTTATAAAAACAAAACCCTATGTGGAGGAATTAAGTAGAGTTAACTTTCCTGTAGTTCCTGGCTAATCCTGTGTTTGTCATTCATTTCCCATTTCATTTAACAACTCGACAATATTTATAATTAATCGCTTTTCCCAAATTGTTATTATTTGTACCAAAGTCAAAAATAGTTTACAAAGTCGAAAACAATCGCACGGTGAAGTTGGCCATTTATCCATTTTCTATGAACTAGGTATAATACGTAGACTGATCCAAGCCAAATATGGTTATTTTTCCATTAAAAAAATTGCCATATTTTCTCTTTCAATATGGGGCAACCTTTTGTTATATTTATTAATTTAATAGTGATACAGGCCAGGCCCTACCTCCATCAATACACATGATCAAAATGAGTAGCTAATTAATTACGATCCAATTTTCTCTTTCAACAGTCATGGAAGAGTGGCGCATTCGTAAGTTATCTTTATTTGACATGCGAGATATTGATGCACAGTATTTTTGGTGTAATCGTGTTCACTCTGTAAGTTGTAGTGATCCAGATTATACACAGCCTAATAGTCTACCGTACTCATGTCCTTGTTGTAGTCCGTCTGCTGAGTTTAGTTAGTCTAGTTTTAGGGTACTTGACAAATTTTAACTAGCATGTCAGAAATTGTAATTTTGTAAATATTGTTATTTAAATACTACTACTATAGTATGATGTTGACGATGAAACCACTTGCATTACTATTTACTACAAACTGTAAAACACAGTTTAGGTAACCAATCATGGCATTCGGCTTATTATTGGTATTATTTCTCAATTTCATTAATCGGGAAACACTCTCGTAGGTGTAATTGATTTACACAAAATTATGCTTTCAAACTATATTAGGAACCTTGCTTTGACACTATGTAGTTTATTTTTACGACATCTGTGTTCTTGGACTATTTCAAACCTTCCAAGAAACTGATCATCTGGGCTATGAATGCACTTGAAAGAAATCTAGTTGTAGGCCAAGGTTTCTATTTTAGATTGACTATACTTCAAAATTAAAATCCAGGGACATAGAATTTCGGGGGGCAAATATTCCCCGAGAAATCGTTACTTGGCCTCATCTGAACCAGTTTTTCTCGCGAAAAATATTTGCAAATCTTCACGCTTTCAACTGAGTCAAGTTATCATTAAACACACACCTGTCCTACATTTACCCATTAGTCTAGAGCTAGACTGAACCATGTTTGTACATTGCAATGAAGCAATGCTGTTTATACTTTAAAGGGATGTATTACATGCATATTTACAACAGAAATGGTGAGGGTATTTCCTTGGAGACAAATAAATTGGAATAATGACGACTAAATTAATAAAAACGGACTAGAATGGAAAACTAGGACATTTAAGTGTCGCTGGTGGTGTCTCTGGGGACACTAAACAGGTGCCGGAAAACCAGGACTATTCTTCGAACAGCGAGACATCTGGATACTCTAATCTAGGCCTACTTGAATCCTTTTTTATATACTTGAAAAAAGTTTAGCATACCTAATGTAGACATTTAGGGAAACTTAACCCCGTAGCTGTTTATGCCGTATATATACGTCCATGCTAAACGGCATCCGTACTGTGCATGCCGTAAATATACGCGCCGCAACACTTCCCACTTTGTGTGTCTGTGCATGCCGTATATATACGCGTATTATCGCCAGCAGCAGAGGTCTTCATTCTAGTGATTTTCGTTCTGTTATGTTGGTGGTAGATGATCGATTTTTCGAGGCTATCCTAACGGGAATAGGAGCCTATTGCTTCATCTGTGCATAGTGGCGTCGCGTAAGGGTTGTTTATATATTCATTACATGTCGGTTATTTTAGATTCAGATATAGTTTGGAGGGTGAACTGAATGATTTAATTAATTACAGTGATGATACAAAAAAAATAATTGAGATACTTGCAAAAATGGCAAAGTAATGATAGTTTCAACTCAAGTATAAATAAGGGCATTTAACCTTAAAATAAATACACAGGGGAAGAACAACTTCTGAAAATAAATTGCACAGTTAAGGGGTTAAAAATAAATGTATCATACATTCATACTCTCTTACGTGAGCATAATATGAAATTTGTAATCCTTTATATTAAAATAGTAAACCATTACTATACTCCTAGATAATTATTTCTCTGTGACCAAGAAAAATGAATATCTTGAGAAGTTGAGAGATGTCTAATGAATGAATAATGAATAATGATCTAAAGAAAGTGTCATCGTAAATAGAGGCTACTCGACTTGAATTCAAAATTCAGACTTAAATTGAAAATACTTTTATTTTTATATCCATCCCTTCAGATGTATAATGCAGCTACAATTCAGAGATTAAAATGTACCCGTCCTGATGGTCTAGTGGTTAAGACGCTCACCTGGAATGTGGGAGATCCGTGGTTCGATTCCCGGTTGGGGCGGACTTTTTTAATTTCTGAATTGTAGTAAATAATAGTAATCGTAGTATTTTTTATTAACCCAATCATCCCAAGGGAACTGATTTTCTGTTAAATATTGTAGGCGTGATCGCAGTGTATTCGGTTATATTATTTCATAGATTGAAATGCAGATATAGGGATCATGACAAGTAGCATTGACGAGCGTAGGCCTACACTGTCTTGTATGTAGCTCGTATTTCATTGTAATGAATCTAACGATGCAGAATTTAAGTACGTAGTTCTAGCATGACCCCACCTCAAGTTTGTTTGTATGTAGCTTGACAAGTTCTTGTGAGAGACTGATTAGCCCCAGTAGGATGATAATCGCGTTCTTTTCCATTTTTGACCTTGTATAGTTTTTTTCTTTCTTTTCATTTGGACAAGAACTTTCGTAATGGTACTAGTTTTATTTAAATCGAAGTTATGAAAACATGGATGGCATATTGATATTATTTAAAATGTGAATACAAATCTTTTAAAATATTTATCTGCAGTGTATGAATTACTTCTAACGAATGCATTTTGATAACGTAAAATAGCTGAAAGTTGTCATGGCGGTTTCATGTTCGACCAATCAGACAGTTTATCAAGCGTTATGAAATGTAATGCTAACATTTTGCGTCAGTGAGATAATGATGAGTTTCTTAGTTGGCAATTTTTTATTTATTATTTCACCACTTTGCAAAGTACATGTTGATCGAGTGCGGTACATATACTAGTGATTTCTCACATAAAATTTTGTCGTTGGAAATGCGTATGCGACGAGTGGTAACGTGACCCCAGAGTAAAAATGGTGTAAAACGTGTGAACAATGTGAAAGTGTTGGATAAATGGAATGCATCTCGGGAAAGCCTTTTCCAGACACTTGTTCAATAAACTAAACATAATAGAATACCAATAGGCAATAAGATAGTAATTTAGTGTGTTGTTTTGAACACATTGAACATAGATCACATTGAAAATACGCTACCTACTTGATTTGTTTCATAGATGACAACCGGTGGCAGACTGTGACACGTACAAGTAATGGGCCTCTACAGGACTTCACGATCTCTTACCAGAATTTGCTGCCATCAACATCGTACACCCTCCGTGTGATAGCCTACAACCGCTATGGAATTAGCTGTCCAGCATACTCCGATGATGCTGTGCTGACTCCATCAAAGCTGTACTTGGAATATGGCTACTTGCAACAGAAACCATTCTATAGGCAGACATGGTTTATGGTTGCACTTGCAGCTACATCAGTAGTCATAATCATTATGATCATTGCTGTACTTTGTGTCAAGAGTAAAAGTTACAAATATAAACGTAAGTAGTTTTTTTCTTTCACATAATGTGTCTATTAAATAATTTGGCTTGCACAAAATAGCTTCCGACCACAAAGTCAAAATACAATGCCAATTATGTATTTGTTTGTACATAAGTCATACTCAGGAGATTGTAACAAGAATAGCTGGTCTGTTCTCTTATTGTGTGTAGTAGTTCACAGATTCATAAAATGGAGCACTACCAACCTATCGTCATCATTGAAACCTTGATTCCTATGATAGCAGCCACTATTTATTCAATTTAGAGGACGGCAAAGGCATTTCTACTTAAAAGTTAAAACTCCATAACAGAACAATATTATTACTAAGGCTGGGCATTGATGTTAAATAGCAACATCGACATCAAAGTTAAATAATCGTAAAAAAAAAAAACATTGAAACTGAAATAATCATTTTTTTTGCAAATTAATTACTAATATTAAGTAGGGATGTCAAACGTTCACATCAATAATCGATTAATCGTGCCGAAATGAGAATAATATTGCGATAATATTGTGCCAAAAAAATATTGCGCCAATCCTGTCACTTTGTAATCATATTACGATATATCGACATAAAACTCGCTTTTCTCGCATTTGCATCAATTTGAATTGTGCGCTGTCTCGGCGGATTGGCCGCCACCTGCGATGAGCCCCTCGATGCCCTCCTACGAGAGTGAGAGAGAATGAGCGGTGAAGCGAGAGTGCGCGCGAGAGTCTGGTGTCTTGCCACGATCGACTTGGGGGAGTTGGGGGTTGGAGTAGTCTTCCGTTGCTAGGCAACAGATACAAGGCTGCTCTAGCGCTCAGCGGCAGGCCTTTCAAACTTACGCGAGCTAAGTGTATATGCAACTGTTGAAGAGTTGGCTTACCTCAAATTGCAACATAACAATAATGGTCATTTATTGAAATTGGAAATTATCGTGTTGAAATAATTTTTTTATATTTTAAGCGGGAATTGCGAAATTTGCAAAATCAATAATTTTATTTTTATATACATACAGTAATTAATTAACAAAAACATCTATTTCCACACAAAAAAAACAATGTCGAAATAAACTCCCGACATCGATAAAACATCTATTAATCGTCGATGCCCAGCCTTAATTATTACATAGTTACCTTACCTTTTACTAAATGTTGTCATTCTGTTTAAGATTATAATTATATCCAGTCTTAAAAGATGTATTTTGTTTTGTACTACATTTCACCTCCTGGAGCGTAGTGTATGCGGACTAGGGATGCACACGATAATCAATATTATCGACAATCAATATTGGATAAAATCAAAGTAATTTTTGATAATCAAAAATCAACAATTGGTTGAAGTCAGCCCAAAACATGTAATTCGTATTTCCAGCTTGGGCAAACAGAGATAGGTCACAAGGTGTCTTTCTCGAGATTTATGTTTGGGAGCGAACTTAGCCGATAGCAGGAGGCAAAAACAAAGACAACACAGACAGGATGAGGCAGCGAGTGGCATGAGATTGTATTGTTCTAAATTTCATTTACCATATTAGAGATTCCATCTATGTCGGAATGAGATTGAATTTTTTATTTGTAACTAATACCGTATCAATTCGATAATGAAAAAACCTATTTATGAGCATCCCTTATGCAGACTACTCTAGTGTTAACACATTTTGATATGTATTGGAACTATTTCTAGAAGAGGCACAAAAGGTACTGGAGGAATCTATGGCCATGGACATAGATGATCGGCATGACCTGGGTATCGAGTTGTATCGCTCTCACCGGCCAGGGGGGAATGCAATGAGTGTCGGAGGCGGGACCCTGGGCAAAAGAAGCACGCTCAGTAGGAAGTCTATGCACCAAACTCCGGGAACTATGCAGGGAAAGTCTCCGCCACGGCCATCTCCGGCTTCGGTGGCCTATCATAGTGATGAGGAGAGTCTTAAAGGCTATGATGAAAATCCCGATGATAGCAGCGTCACCGAGAAACCTTCGGAAATCAGTTCTACAGATTCTCAGGTATGTCACAATTGCAAGTGATTGTCCTCAAAATTTTAAGAGCATATAGGACATGCGTTTTTAGCAAATTCCTGTTTGCTCGGCCCACTGACATTACAGTAGACTGAAATTTTGGACAGTCGTCACGGAAGCAGAAATGAAGAGCTATACAATCTACAGTAACACTTTTCTTTCATTTGCTAATTATTTTTGAAAATAAATTGATTTTCACGAGTTTGGATTTTGTAAAAATTCTAAAATTGTCCATATTCGTGAACTCAAAATATTGAAAATCTACGACTAAGGCAGTCCTTACACGCTATATTCACAACTCAAGTTTCATGTTCATCGGATACTATTCTTGGTCGAGCGAATATCTATTTGCCAACTGACAAATGTGTCCTACTCCCTCTTAAGTTAAGGCTGAAAAGTAGTACTTGCATACCTGTGTAGTACCACCTAATAGATTTGACAATTAAATAACTTGTTTTTCTTAATTACAGGGTTCAGACAGTGATAATGAAAGTGTCCGGTCAGATCCGCATTCCTTTGTAAATCATTACGCAAATGTCAACGACTCTTTGCGACAGTCATGGAAGCGGCAGAAGCCTGTGAGAAATTATTCGAGCTATACAGATTCCGAGCCTGAAGGGAGTGCAGTGATGAGCTTAAATGGTGGTCAAATCATCATGAACAATATGGCTCGATCTCGTGCACCACTACCCGGGTTTTCTTCATTTGTGTAGCGGTTTTTTACTTTAAATTCAAAACGAACTACTATGTTAGTAAGTTTTATACTGGACGACTGGAGGCCAAAAACAATCAATAGCCATACCACATCTCTGTGCTAATCTGTGATACTTTTTTTTATAATGATTAATGAGTGATCGTTTGTGTGGATTTCTTTTCCTGCTTAAGTGATCGCTGTGACTTAAACAGCATTTCCTAAATGAGGTCACTAGCATAGAATAACATATCACCTTTAAGAGCAGTGACTCGAACTGAGTGTGTATCGTGTAGTATATCTGTAATGTATGTATGCAACTGTAGATAAATTATAAGATTTTTTAGTCTAATCCGCCGTTGGCTTCATAAAATGCCGAAATGTAAACTCGACCAGCTTATAGTGTATAAAAGTAGTTTAGTTTTTTAAATAACTTATGATAAAGAATATGACTGATTACATCACATTAATTTATTTGTTCCTCTGCCTGTTACTATACTATTTAAGGTGATTCTGATTACTGATTTTAAAGAAATTGATGACTGTTAAATTGTTAATAGTAGGCACTTTATTGCAGCAGTGTCAGCAAGCTTGTAAGGTCATAATTTAAAAAAAAAATTAGACATAGGGCGGGGCAATTTAAACTTGAGTCAAGTTCAACCAGTTCAGTGTTTGGATTACATTTTAAAAATATTTTGTATGCTACGTAAAGGTTACTTTTGAAGTACCGGTTCTACCTAGTATTACTTGGACACTCTTTGGTTGTATCCACTTTCACAGTAAGGATTATATGCATCAATAGTAATGCAGAATTAAAACTCATACAAAAACCTATGCAAATTTCGAACCCACGTCCTCTTAAAGCCATATGCTTTGGACCAGCATCCTAATTGTATGTACCACCATGGACGGCATCAGACATAGTTGTTTCTGGTGCATTGTCACGAGCTTGGCATGATCTTTAACGAGTTATCATAGTAATGAAAGTAATGGTTAGACCCATACCATTGGTGAAAAAGTAGCCAGTAGGTGTATGCTAGCTAGACTAGCTCTAAAAGACGCACAATTTAATGGCTGTATTTTTGCGCATGATGACAATTCTTAAGTAGGTTCTGGTTGAAGGGTATAACTATGTATCTTGTAATTTACTGAAGTGGAGCTTTACTTTATTAGTCCAAAAGCTTCAACCATTTATTCAATGTATTGTTGTTGATGGTTGTCATCAAATCAGCTTTAGATTGTTACACCACCTGAATTGGCTTGAACTTGCCTCAAACTTGAAAAATTTCGTCAAATTGAGAAAGTGAAGATCCATTGAGCTAAAAAGCCTAGTGAAAGTCCAGTTTCGTCTACAGCGGCCGTCGTTCACCGCATGCCAGACTCGTAGCCAACCTTGTTTTTATTTCACTGCCATGTCATTACCTATTTAAAACTAAAAGGAAGTAGTACCCTATTTTTGTGGGTACTAGAGGAGAATCTTGTGGTAAAGTTGTTTTTATAGGGTTTTAAAATATACATTTCTGTACAATTTGTAAATGCAAATTCATAGGGAACAATTTATTAAAGAACAATATTTAACATGCATTGTATCACTTCCAATGTTTAAATACATACAACAACCTTTAAAACATTCCATCCCTAACAAATTAACTCATTTTCCCTACTCTTATGAGACCGCTACTCTAAAAGTTTCGTTGCATTTTTGGTACCATTTAGTCATGTTGACAGTCATGTCCTGAGTTGCTGTCAGTTGTTTTAGGACAGACCACGCTGCAATATCCGCTATTGAAACGCACTCTCCCAGTAAGAATGGCGACTTCTTTAAATTTGCACCGAGTGTTCGAATGAGTGACTGCCGCTCTTTGATTGTGTTGCTCCAAAGCAACAAGTGGCAAGTGTCTAAAATTGCATCAGTCATTGTCTGAATAATGATGTTGCCAGCTGCGTAGTTGAATTGTGGAGAGAGGCGACTTAGAAATCGCAAGATGTTTACCTCTCCTCTGATTGGGATATTGCTTGAAGTGGACAGAACGAGTTCCGCATCTCGTCCAACTAAAAATAAGTATTGGATTATTAAAAGATGATTTGTTAGTTATTATATTGTTAAGACTCCAAACTGGTAATACAAATAAGCAACAATATTTAATTGGTGTAAGATAGGATCCAACAGCTTACCTTCGAAAAGTGATGGTGGCTGCTGAGTTTCTTGAAGAATAGTAACATAAATATATACAACCAAAAATCATGTTTTTCTGTGTTTTGTATTTGTATATGCTATTTATGTTACTATTCTTCACGAAACTCAGCAGCCACCATCACTTTTCGAAGGTAAGCTGTTGGATCCTATCTCACACCAATATACTCCACCCAATTGGCATTCTTTCTACACATAACCAATACATACTTAATGAATGAATGAATTTGGGCTTAACATCTCATATTTATCCGAACTTGCGATAACCAAGAGTGAAGACGATGAACTAACTATGCTATGACTGACACCTCTAGGGCTAAGGGGATAGTGGGATGAACCCACCTGGTGTATCATTTATTTTAATACTATACCCGCCGATCGGGTACCCGTACCGGGTTACCCACATCCATACCAAGAATTCAAATCTTTTTTGGGCACTATGTTTATTGTTAATGTTAACTTACATGAAACAATTTAAGACTGTTGGCCGAGCTCCAGAAAACCAGGTTTTTATGCAGACGTTTAGTCTGTATCCCTTGGAAGGTCTAGCCTATTGTTTGTCATATCGGGTTGTGGTTCGCACCAAAATGTTGAATAGGCACTGATAACTTTACTGTTTTGTGCCCTAAAACCCCAAAAACTAACTAACTAAGAATTGCGCTTTTTCAGAGCATATTTTAAAAACATTGCTCACTTTTGATAACTGACCGAGAATATGGCACCAAACAGTAATTTCTCAAGGTTGTGCAGGAGACAATTATTTGAAATAATAAAATGTGCTCTGATAAAGCGCCCTAAAACTACTAATACTAATGTGCTCATCCTTGCAACCGCCCAAAATTCAAATTTTTTGTATGAAAATTGGAGGTCAAAAAGTGATAATGAATGTTTGTGAAATGGATTATAATCAAGTAAATTTTTAAATAGACATTTAACACTGTAAAAAAAAGTTTGCCCGAGCTCAAACAAGTCTTATGTGCTAGTACTGCTAACTAGTAACTACACTTTAATTTATGTGAATGAAAAAATTCTGGTTATGGAAACTACCACAGGCTATAGTTAAAATTTGTGAATTACACAAATTGAACTACCTACCCTAGTCTAGTAATGATTATGATTTGTAGGACTAGGCATACACTAATCAAAATTCAAAATAAAACAGATTACAATATTTCAAAGGTTAATCAATCTTCTTTATCAAGTTTAATTTTGAGTAGTAGTGTATAGTTCTACAAATCATATTCATAAGATTGAACTAACCCAACTCTAAAATTGTTTACTTTTCATACATAACAAATTAAACCTTTGGGTACTTTCCAATTTACTTTCTATATCTACAATTTTTTTTTCTTTCATATTTCATATCATAGCCTAACCCTAACATGTTTTAGTTTATTGATGAGTAATAAAGACCATCATCCAGTCCATCAGTTCAATTTAATTTGTTTCATTGTTGTTGTAGGCCTACATTGTTGGTACTTAATACTTTCTCAGTCTTGGGGGTCGTTACTTTAAAAAGTAGCATGCTATCGCAATGCTACACGCTATTGCAATGCTACATGCCCCAAAAAAGTAGCTTTGCTACTATTTGCTACACGAGAAATGTAGCTCACTACTTTTCCGCTACCCATTCAAGTTTAATAGGGGTGTGTGGAGCTCTCAAATTGTCCAGTTTTCATAACTCTTTTGACGTCATGCCGAGATGATTTTTATCTCCATTTATGTCGACTCAATCGTGACCCATCATCAAAAGCACATAGTTTCAATTTCCATTATGATAAAGAGTTCTTTCAACGATAAGGCTCGACTTTTAAGAATTCTAGGCCTAACGAAACATTCATACCTATTGAATTTCTTTTTAATGAGTTTTTCACGGAATCGCGACAGAAGAATGCGACAAACAACACTGGCGAGGATCGGAGTAGGCCTACTGGACAATCAACAACTACAATGGACAACAATAATCCGACTTCTCATTATCGTTGACGACCCTGATATAACACTCACGATACACCATACAATTTAAATTTTAATAATCACTGCAATATTTATGGACCGGTACAGTGAAAGTCAGACCTGTGAACTCCCGATGTGACAATGACAGATCGCTTGCATCCTTCAGACGATGTACAGAGAGAAAGAGCGCGAAGAGAGCAAATTACAAGTGTGCAAGTGAGACGAGATTGCAGGCCTATATGGCGAGTACCTATGACGTGAAACTCGGAGACTCGCAACATTCGCGGCGGGCGTTACAATTTAGTTTGCAGTTCCAATTTTTTACTTTACATGGTAGGGGCTACTGGGACTGCTGGGGCCGGAACTTAAAAAGTAGCGCGCTATGCCCCAAGACTGGACAATAGACATTAATAGGACTACTACTTTGTAAAATACACTATACAAAATCGCGCCATTTAGACTTTGATGGAATTCGGGTTACCCAAATCCGAAACCGAATCCATATTTTACAACCCGATATCCCAAATATTTAATATATAACAGTCAAGATCGGAGTGCGTATGAAACTGTGTGTAAATTGGTCAAGAGGCAAAATATACAGCTGACCAACACCAACCAGAGATTGGATTGGATATTGCTTAACGTCTCATATTAAATCATAGATCAGGTTAATAAACAAGTTAATAGGAATATTGGCAGAGATATTGTAGGTCAGTGTCAGCATTTGTGTTAAACAACCATCAATACTGGACTGTACCTACAGAGAGGTAGGTCCTACCTGGGGCCGGAATCCTATAGCTATCTTACCCTGGGGATACCTCTTTCTTAACACTTTGCCCCGTGCCAGCCCCAACCAATCACCAGTCAGCAAGAGGCATAGATATCCCATATAATTGGCTAGATTAGCAGTCAGCGGACCACTTCCGGGACAATTGGAAGCCATCTTGAATGGGTGAGTTTGCATGTTAATTAGATGGGAGCAATTAATCGAAAAAATATTTTTAAAGATGGCCGCCAGTTTGACAGGTGAGCATATTAGACTTTGACACCAAATGATTACTAAATTCCCTTATGCAATAACTTTGCATTGTTTCTGTTTGTTCAATACCATGCTGCACAAGCTAAAACCATATCAAACAATCCAGTAAAATACTTTATTGCATTAAAAAAGCATAAATTAAAACGCCAAACCGCCATTTTGAATGGGTGGGATTGACGCTTCAATTCGGTATGCTCGCGCCTGTGCGGAGGTATTGGAGACTGCGGATCTAGCCTACTATAGGTCTTAAAATATCTATGGCAAGAGGTGACAATCTTTGTTATATGTTCTGATATCCTTGGAAATTAACCATTCCACAAATTGTACAGGAATACGCATTTTACATCCAACTCTGGGTAGGCTACAATAGGGACAGGAATCTGGCCCCTATATAGCATAATATAGGTTAACAGGTACTCACCATATTTCCAAATAAGTGTGATTACTGAGTATTTGCCATCATCTTGGTTGACAGTATCCTGATTGGGCTGGAAGACTTGTTTCAGTTCATTCGGAACATCCGTAACACTTGAGTGAATGTGGCAGATAATTCTTGGCTTGCTAGATTTTGGCCATAAATTGGATAAAGCTACCAAAGAGTAGGGAGGGTTCCGTGGGTTGGCATTTATGACAATTTCAAACTTTGTCAACAATTCCTGCAAAAAGAATTGAGAACATGAGGTTGTATTCGAGATAAGTGTAGGCTAAGCCTGCATAATGGGGCCTAGATTGCACAATTTATTCATGTTCATTTACAGAAAGTTTCTGTCAGTCTAGAGCCTTTATTAATTTATAGTATGCCTATGTTAGGATATGTTAGGGGTGTTGGCTGACCAGTGTCTGCTAAATAATCTGCCAAAAATAAATCAATGGATTTACAACAAAATATTTATGGAAAGAGGCTAGGGCGTCCCCTACAGCAAGCGACGCGCTGTTCCCAGGTGACCAGGGGAGCAGTGAGAAATGGGCTACTGGAAGAAAAGAAGAAGAAAGATATGATCAGAGTAGGGACGATCAATGTCATCACCCTTTCCGGTAAGGTGAATGAGGTGGTGGATGTTATGATGCAAAGAGGGATCGACATTCTGGGAGTGAGCGAAGTGAAGTGGAAGGGTGGAGGAAAGATAGAACTCAATGGTGGGTACAGATTATGGTGGAGTGGAAATAAAGAAGCAATGAGGAATGGGTGGGAATCATAGTAAGCCCAGAATGGAAGAAGAAGTACATATTAGAATACGGGAAGAAGGAGATAGGATAATAAAGATAAGGATGAAAGTCAAACATGAGGAATGGGAATGGGACATATGTCAAATCTATGCCCCACAAGTAGGATGTGACCTGGAAGCTAAAGAAAAGTTTGAGGAAAAGCTGGAAGGGCTAATTCAGGGTTCCCACTTTTTTTTTAGAATCAATTTCCCTGACTTTTCCAGGTTTTCCAGGCTGTTTGCTCATTCCAGTGTGATACACGCCAAAAATAGCTTGCCGGGAACGCAGCACCCCCTCGATACGCTCTAAAATTTATTTCCCCGTACTTCATCAGGGCGGAACTTCGTTCATGGGCCTGCCCGCAAAATTTCTATGGGGATCCGGGATCCCTTAACAGATACACACATACATAGTCTCAGTGTTGAATTCAGGTTTTCATCCCGGATGGGCTATATAATATCCGTGGGTATTATATAGGGAGGAGGGACCAAGTACGGGGGGTTTGGGAGGCGAAGCCCCCCAACAATAGCGCCGCAGGCAAAAATTTTGAAAATCAGGTTTTTAGAGTGCGTTTGGTGCGTTTTAGAAAAAGTTGTGGGGTGAATGCAATACCAAAATAATGTAGTTTGTGTGTGTTGTTGTGTTGTGGACGCTCAAAGTTCCTAAATATCCGCTAGATTTCACCTTCAAACCGCAAGATTCCTAAACGGTTATTTAAGCTAAGAAAACAAATGATTGTTTTTTTCTGACTTTGTAATCGGGAAAACATTTTCATAAATTTGGTGAAAATATATGTTTTTTGAGTAAACCAAATAAGCCTTGATTTAAATAAATTCCCATTTTCCCTGACTTTTCCAGGTTTTTGAATTTTTTCCTCAATTCCCTGACTATTCCCTGACATTTTGACCCATATTTTCAATTCCATGACTTTTCCAGGTTTTCCAGGTCGGTGGGAACCCTGTAATTGGAAGAAGGGACGTAATCCTGCTCGGAGACTTTAATGCACAAGTTGGCAATGAAAGGAATGGATACGAGGAAGTAATTGGAAAATATGGGTACGGAAAAAGAAATGTACAGGGAGAAAGGCTGTTCGACTTGGGTAATAGGAACGGGCTTGTTATAGGAAATACATGGTTCCAGAAAAGAGATAGCCATGATTACAAGGTATAGCTGGAAGGGAGAGCAGAAAACGCAAATAGATTACGTGGTTTTGAGCAAAAAAAGCAGAAGCAGCTGATGGATGTAAAGGTCATTCCGAGCGTGGGATTAGACGGAGATCATAGATTGTTAGTAGCAGATTTTCAAATAGAGAGAAGTATACATAAAAGAAAGGAGTACACTGAGAAGAAGTTGAAAGTATGGATGAGTTATCAGTAAGAGAAAGGTACCAGCAGCTGATAATAATAATAATCAAACATCCGGTTCCAACATAAGTCAGGTCGGGGGGTGACATATCACCAGTTTCTCGGGCTGTGGACTTTCAGTGTTTGCTAGCCAGGCTCAACACCTCCTCATCTACTTCGATGTCTCCTATGACAGGCATTTCTACCAGTTCTCTCCATTTCTTTCTATCCTCCCAGAGTCTTTCTTCATTAATTCTTTCCCATGATTTTCCTCTTTCTTCAACGTTCCATTTTCTTTGGTCCCTCCATCTATCTCTTGGGTGTCCAACCTTTCTTACACCCCCCTAGGGTTACCAACTTGGGTCAACTAGAATTCCGGACAAACCTCGAATTTTAGTGGGCACACAAGGGGTCTGGGGCGAAGCCCCATCCGCCGGAGGCGAAAATTTTTTGGACTCTTTTAACCTTCAAAACAGCCGGATACGTAATTTAAAGATTCAATGACTTGGATATATCCAAGTTTTAATTCTTCTTTTTGGGAGGCGAATTGCCTACCAGTTCCATTTCACGATGCAACAATCCGACAGAAAGCACTGGAAAATCGCTCACTGTACGTTCAGTGCCGACACGTCTGGCCACGGTCGCTAAACAAACGGACTAATACTAAACTGAAATCTCATGTTGTAGCGCCTGCGCCTCGCCAAGTGCGCATACAATACAAAGGGGTTAGGGAGGGGTAGTGGGACAGGGCAGTCACGAGCATAGAGGTCACGAGCACGACTAGCTAGGAGTAGGACTACGAAAAGGCGGCTACATGAAAGAAACTAACTTTTATTCCAAATTACCAAACCAACTGATGTACCAACTTTAGAGAGAAAAAAACACTAATTCACTGCAATACTCTAAAATTCAATAAAATGTAGTACAAATATGACTTTTTCACAAATTCCGGACAAAGTGCCGTCCGGAATGAGGCAATTCCTCTTTCCGGACAAAGGCATCAAAATCAGGACTGTCCGGAGAAATTCCGGACGGTTGGCAACCCTACACCCCCCCCCCCATGTGCATTCAAATTCTCTTCTTGGTATTCTATCTTGATTCATTTTTCGTACGTGCCCATACCATCAAAGTCTTTCTCTTCCTGTTTTATTTCGTAACCTTTCCACTTCTATAGTTTGTTCCTTATTGTTTTGCTCTGTACCTTGTCTATTTTTGTTAAGGCTACAGAACTTCTTAAAAATTTCATCTCTGCTGCTTGTAATCTGCTGTCTTCCTTTCCTCCTATTGTCCATGTCACTGATGCATATATGATATTATTGGGAGGAAATACATTTTGTACAATAGCATCTTGCACCTGGATGATATTTCTTCTTTCCATAATATTTTACGTAACTTTGGTAAAATTTGTCTGCTAATATAATTCTCCTTGATATTTCAGCATCTATTTTTGCGTCTTTTGTTAGTATACTTCCGAGGTATTTAAATGCTTCTGCAATGGCCAGCTCTTCTCCCCGTAGTATTATCTTCTTTTGACTTCGTTTACTTTACAGCAGCTGATAAGAAAGGATATTCCAAAGGGAGAGATTCAAGGAGTGGGGGAAGAATGGGGAGCATTTAAGAAAACATTGGGTGCAGGCAACAGAGAAAACCTGTGGGAGATCGATGGGGTGAGAAAAGAGATGGTAACAAGGTGGTGGAATGATAAGGTAAATGAGAAAGTAAAAGTGAAAAATAGAACATGGAGGGAGTACATGAAAGATAGAACAGATGATAAGAAAGAATTGTACAAAAATGCTAAGAGGGAAGCAAAAGGAATGGTCAAAGAAGAGAAGGCAGAAGACTGGAAGAAGTTTGCAAAGAAGTTGGAAAAAGATGTAGAAGGAAACAAGATGTTGTATGGCATAGTGAAAACAAAGAGAAAAGTAAGGGGGGGGGGGGCAAAGATACCTAACGGATGACTCGGACAGACTCATTATTGTTATTGATGCAGATAAGATAAAGGAAAAATGGAAAGAGTACTTCAACTTCAACCAATTGTTAAATGCAGGAGCGGAAGAAGTAGAGTACAGGGATGAAGAATTGGAAGTTAGGAGGGAAGATGTGGAAGTGAATGGTCCAACCTGGCAAGAAGTGGAGATGGCACTGAAAAGAATGAAGAATGGAAAAGCAGCAGGAGTTGATGAACTGGTGGCAGAGATAATAAAAGGCAGGCGGACCAGTTACCATGCAGTGGCTGTATAGAGTTATTCGAGTTGTGTGGAATGGAAAGAAAAAAAGATACTGGATGACTGGAGAACAGGAGTTATAGTGCCGATTTATAAGAAAGGTGATAAAAAAAAATGTAGTCATTACAGGGGTATCACTTTACTATGCCACACAGCAAAGATTTATGAAAGGATTGTTAACAGAAGAATAAGAGGAGAGGTTGAACACATGTTGAATGAGGAACAATACAGATGTCGATGGCTTTGTGTATCCAATCCCTTCGATGGGGAAGATCCACAATAGATCCTATATTAGTACTTAGACATGTCATGGACAAGAGTTGGGAGCTTGGAAGAAGAATGAGTATGGCCTTCTTAGACATAGTAAAAGCGTATGATAGTGTGCCAAGGAAAGGAAGGAAAGGTATGGGAGAGTCTAAGAAAATGAGTGAAAAGTATGTATGTGGTTTGTGAAAGCTGTGTGAAAACACAATTTGGATTGTCAGGGTGGTTCCAAATAACAACAGGGCTATGGCAGGGAAGTGTGTTGTCACCTCTGTTATTCATAAATCGTGATGGATGACATCCACAACAAGGTAAAGATGGAGGCAATGGAAGATGTGGTGGTTATTTAAGTTGTTTGCCAATGACTTGGTGGCATGGTCCGAATATGAGGAGGTACTCCAAAGATATAGTATAGACTTGTGGAATAGAAACATAGAAGATGCAGGTATGCAAAATGAGTGAGGTTGTAACTATGCCAGGAGGAGGGAACACAGGGAATTATCAAGCACAGATAAACATTGGAGGAGAAACCCTGAAAGTGATGAATAGTTTTATCTATCTAGGAAGTGAAGTAATGGCAAGTGGAAAGATTTAAAAGGAGATTAACATCAGAATAAAAAAGGCCAGTAATTTTTACCAGTGTGTGAAAGGCCTGGTGTGGGATAGGGAAATAACTCTTCAGTGTAAGATGACACTATATAAAAACTATTTCATACCGATCCTTACGTATGCAGCAGAAACACGGACAATGGGAGATCGAGAGGAGAGTCAGATGCAGGCGGCAGAGATGAGATTCCTGAGGAGCACAGTGGGCAAGACGAGAAGGGATAGAATAAGAAATATGGACATTAGAGAAATTCTAGGTGTAGAAAAGTTAAGTGACAGAATAGGAAGGACAAGGTGTAGATGACCGGACATGGCATGGCATGGCATGGACAAATAGGATGCCCAAGAAAATGTATGAAAGAAGGATTGAAAAAGGAAGAAGAAGACAGGATAGACCAAGGAAGAGATGGAAGGACATCACTCACATCACAGTGAGGAGACTTGGAGGCAAGAGGAGAGAGCTGGGAAGATGTGGAAGAGGTACGATTGTGGGAGGATAGAAAGAAGTGGAAACATTTTGTTGCTAAACCCAAGCTGACCCTGCCAGAAGCAGGAAACGGCAATGGATAATGATGAATGATGATGAGTATGCCTCAGCCTACCTAGGTAGGCCTAAATAAATAAATAAATAAATTATTTTGTATTTAGAGTCTACCCACTTAGTCCTAGGCATTGAGGATGGGCAATTTAGTAAATTGTTAAAGAGTCGTTATAAAACAAATTAACATGGTAGTCCATTTTCCATTAACAGCCTGATAGCCATGTAATTTGCAAATGACGATGTTAGTGTGTGCAAATACTTTTATTTCACAAAATGAGCATGATAGAATTAGAATCTAAACCAGAAAATGCCAAAATTGAACCACTGTCAATTTGTCAAATACCAAAATTAGGCTCAACTGTAAATTATAGGCCTACATGATAACATAATAATGCTGTCATTTCAAAAAGTAGCGTGCTACTAGCCGCGGCCTGCGCTAATTAAAATGTAGCACTAGCATGCTACTTAACCCTTGGTCACTCGCGTGCGTCATATTTATACTTCGGTTTCTGCAATGGATAGGCCCTACTACCAGCTCTAGGTGTTCAGTAGGACTACAACTAAAATATTACTAAATTTTTAATTTTTAACACTATCTTCGGGAGAAGTGGTGGAATAACTGGAATTGTTTACATTTTAGGCCAAACGTAGGCATTTGCATGTTGAATTTAACTCTTTCAAGAAGTTTGCTTGAATTCTTGAACTGATTGGTCAGATTTTCAATAATGCGCTCTCACTGCCGGTGTCAGTTTTATTATGAGCGACCAATAGTTTATTATTTAATCTAACCATAGAGGCATAGAGTTTCAGCAGAAGGAGCTAACTCAATGGGAAATGCCGTCTTCAATTCACCATTTCATGTATTCTTTGAATTACGTCAAACAATAGTCGATCATACACAACCAACTCTCTAGCTAAGCCGACTCATTGATGAATATTGGCACACTCTTGAGTCTTATTATAGGATAGCTATGTTCATTACGACAGGAGCTTGAGTGGTTCCTTAGCCCAGTACTAGTACCAGCAGTGGCGGCTTTTACGGTGTGCAAGGTGTGACAATTGCACACCTGATCAATCAGGAATTTAAAAAAATCCTTACAAACCCAAAATTAGGCAGTAAGCGGGAAATAGACGCGTTTGGCTGGCGAGCCTGTGTGGAAAATGATCAAACCAACAATCACCCAACTAATAGAAAGTGTAAAATCACTTGACTGCCAGTACAACGCTCTCATGGATGTTCTACGCGTGTTTCTTACTCTACCCGTAACTTCGGCAGGGGTAGAAAGAACATTTTCAAAATTAAATCTTTTTTTTTTTTTTTTTTCTTGTGCAAAGTTGGCCTCTTCAGCCATTCTTCTGTCTTGCTATCCAATATAAGACTGCCTCCTTTTCTATCCTGCTCAGGTCATCGGGCAGGGAGTCAATGTCATTCTTGAGGGTCAAATCTGGTCAAGAGTAAATTAAGAACCACAATGTGCCAGGATCGTCTAGAAGAACTGCTGTCAATGAATGTGGAACAACGTCTCTGCCGTACAGTTGATATTGACAAAGTTATCGATTACTTTTAAACAATGGTAGAGGGCAATCGGAGTCTTCGTCTGTAACTCAACGTACCGGTAAATACAATGTGTAGTAATAGTATGTATCTAGTTATTAAATATATAAAATTGTACAAAACTACAAAAAAAATACTTTTATTTTGCTCTATACCTTGTGTTGACCCAAGTAACACTCTGTCAATCATCACACTGAAAAGACGCAGGTTGTATTGAGGCCTCCCGCCTTCTTTGTTGAAACTAATGTCAAATGCAGCCACTTCTAAATCTTCATGTACGAGCAAATTAGTGGACACACAGTTACATAAAAGGGGACGTTCTCAAATACAAGCTGGTACAGATTCCAAAGAGGTCCATGTGGTTTGAAACTGTCAATACGGGTCAAGATGGACAGGCCATTACAGGTAATGGGGATTATTTACATTTGTATTGTGCACAAAACCACCGGTTCCCTTTCTCTTGGATGATAGACAGAGTGTTACTTGGGTCGACACAAGGTATAGAAATGACCCGAATCCACATCCGGTTAAAGTAAAGTGAGAACTTACCTTGTGCATTAATAAAATTAGGCTGTTTTAGCTGCATATTTCACCGTTATTCAGAATACAACTTCACCTTAGAACTCGTTTCAGGCCATTAAAATTAACAGAACCCCAAAAAAAAATTCGCCTTCGCCGAATTTGCCTCCGGCGACTGGGGCTTCGCCCCAGACCCCAGCTCCCACGCAACCTACCTTTTGGAAATTGCACACCTGATATTGGAGTCAAAAGCCGCCACTGAGTACCAGTATTTAAATTTTGAAATGAGATTTTCTGTAAGAAAATATTATAGTAGGCTAAGCCTGGGTCCCAGGCCCCAACCTGTCTCAGTGCAAAACAATTGATTTTATTTTACATTTTTCTTCACAAAATACAAATAAAACACTAGCTCCAGAAAGAATGCAGATGCTTTCGTCAGAACTGGTACAGCCGTACAGGTAGTGGTGGGGGTAGTATATTGGGGGTAGGTAGGGCCTACCTTACACAAGCAAAAATTATCTGTGCTAGATCACGCATTTTCTCAGTGTGCTAGGTTTACGCTCGCTGAGCTAGCGAGAATAGGCCTATAGTTGAGACAGTTATTGTTGGGAAAACAATATCGAGCTTTTTGCATTCTTTGGAAGCACTATAACACAGATTGAATTGTTATGGAAAGGACAAAAATGGCTGACTGCTTCTTGCGTGCTGTGGTCAAGAATCTCGTGCACTAGTAGAGGGCCTACTCACTTAGGTACGTCTACAGTACGAGACTAGGCCTACTATTTAAAATCCGTAATCTTAAATTAAAAAGGGCTATGTATAGTTAGTTACCTACCTTGGAATTGGATGTATCACATACCGGTAGGTCCACACTATTGACAGATTGTACAGGCTTGCAGATTGTTACTGGCTGGTTGTCTTTCAATACATTTTTTATATTAGACATCTGTTGCTTTAGTTGTTGCAATTGTGCCAAAACGGCTTCCTGGCGACCCTCCAGGTTAATTATTTCTGGAAGTGGGTTCTGAAACACAAGATATGGACTCACTTTTTGTAGGGCCTACCTAGACATAATAGAAGATATTTCAATAATTTTGACATCACAAGATCATTGGATTTGATTCATATTGGAGAAGGGTTGACAGGTTGGGAAAGCATGTTCTACTCTTATGTCCTCAGCTTGAAGGGCTGGGGGCGACAAAACTTTTCACCTGCTGATGAAAACTGCAGCTAATTTAAAGTTGTTAAGGGTACCCTAATCCAAGACGCGTTTCATCCTTCTGGGGTCCCGGGGTCTGGGGTCCGGGTGGGGACGCATTCGTCAGGCGGATGGTGGCCAATAAAAATTAGCTCACTACATGTAAACTTAACTCACAACACATCACTAAACCTGTGGTAGGGCCACGCAAGAAGTAAATTCTGCATGCATGTCGTCATCATCAGCAAGGTTACTTCACAAAACATTCATACTGAGCCACACCGTAGGCACATCCAGTAAGGTGGCTTCCCTCCCAACTCTAGCCCTCTAGTGCTCGGGAGACAAAAACTCCACGTGACTTACCCTGGATTCGAACCAGGACCCTTGGCAACAAGAGAAAAGCTGCCTATTCTATTGTTGCTGGGCAGGGTGCCTCTTCATCCATCTAAGAGGAAGGGTTTTCATAGTTTATTTCAGTCATTTCAGCCAGCAAAGATTTTTTTAATTTGTAGGCCTACAAGAAAAGAATGAAATACCGGTAGCCTAATTTAAAATTAAAATTGATTGAAATTAAGGGACGCTCTACAATAGCCCGGCAATAGCTTCCCCCATTAGGCCTATAGTCACTGGGCAATGATGCATGGGTGTTCACACTGTCCATACCAGTACCACCGATTGCTATATATCCTATTAAAAATAAAAATATTGATCTTTGGTTCGTTATCGCTCACTCGTCGATTGCGTCGGGGCCTACGGCTACAGGGTTGGCTTGGTCGCTTAAATCAGTTAGGCCTACCCATAGATATTAAACATCTATAGTAGGCTAGATACGCAGTCTCCGATACCTCCGCACAGGCGCGAGCGTAGCAAATTGAAGAGTCAATCTGCCATCATCAAAATGGCGATTTGGCGTTTTAATTTATGGTTTTTAATGCATTTAAGTATTTTACTGGATGTGTGATATGGTTTTAGCTTGTGCAGCATGATATTGAACAAACAGAAACAATAAGAAGTTATTGCATAAGGGAATTTAGTAATCATTTTATGTTAAAGGCTAGTATGCTCAGCTGTCAACCTGGCGGGAATCTTGAGAACTATTTGGGCTACAAATCGCTCCCATTTACTTAACATGCAAACTGCCATATTAAAGATGGCTTCAAATTGTTAGGAAAGTGGATTAATGACTGCGGATCTAGCCTACTATAGGTGTTTAATATCTACTAGGAAAACGCTTAAGTCCCGCCGCGTTGTTGGATGAGCGTAATTGGTGCACTGAGCTGCCATGTGTTATGCGGATTTTCTGTTGTTCTGTGAAAAAATCATTACTAAGTTGAAGATTTTTTTTAAATTAAATTAAATTAAATGAAAAATTAACCTAAATTTTAAATTTTTTTAATTAATTGTAATTTAAAAAAAGGAAAAAATCGTAATATTGAAATTTTCATAAGAAATAATTATTCAATTGCGCACAAATTTTACACAAATATGAGTTTATAAAATTAAGGTTATGTGAAAAAATTATTACAATAGGATAAAGCATAGGTGTTATAAGTCAAAGAATTGTTTTAAAAAAGAAAAAAAAACGTAAAATTTTGATTTTCATGAGAAATAGTTTTTGGTTGCGCTCAAATTTCACACGAATACATAAATTCATAAAATTAAGGTTCTGTGAAAAAATCATTAAAATCGGACAAAGCATGTAGGTGTTATAAGCTGAAGAAATTTTTTAAAAAATCGAAAAAAATCGTTAAAATTGCGATTTTCATGAGAAATAATTTTTCGATTGCGCTCAAAAACGTGGCAGTTCTTCGTTCAGAGATTTCGAAGGCCTCCATAAAATTTCATCGCAATTGGAGTATCGGTTTAGCCGGAATCGTGTTAACAGACACACAAAAATACAGAAAAAAAAAAAAAAAAAACATTCCGGATTTTTTTCTCCAGTGTAGTGAAATGGAATCTTTGCTTCGCTCGCTACGCTCATCCAATGGGCCTACCCTAGCCTATATGTGAGTGGGTAGACTCTATATGAATTTATTTATGATAAATCATATTCATAGCTGCTAATATTCCCGTTCCCGGGCTATTGTACGTCCTCAAATGTTAGCATTTGCTAGCGAGCAAATCTGTCTCTAAATAGTAAATACCCTACCTAGATCCTACTTATATTCTCCTTCAAAAAACACTTGATGGACAGTAATGGAGACTGTTGATCCAAGTAAATCTTGTTTGCATGCTACCTTGACACCAAAATGTGTTCTGCACTTCTGTCCACGGAACACGTTTTAAAAAACCGCTTGATTCGACTTTCGATTGCATTTGATAAAGCCAGCATTTGGAAATGTCTGTTGTCTCTTGTTATGTGACCGCGCAGACTCTAGTCTCTCTGCGAGATTTTGTTATCAAACGCCCCCACTATTATGATAAGCACAGTGGCGGCTTGACCTATACCCTAACCGGTGATTTGCCAGCTAAACCATTTAGGCCGGTACTTCTTCGGTTGGTATGGACCAGTTTTTTAACACTGTTTTTTCAATTAAAAACAACGAAAAACAACTTCAAATGAGAAATAAATTAAGAATAACTCATTATTAAATGATTTAGGCCTATTATCACTAATCACTCAGAAAATATACAATTATATAGGTTAATTACTCATTACTAATCACTCGCATATTTCAGTTTTCGGGCTACCATCATTTAGGCCGTCCCCGCAGAGATGTTGTACATACTGGAAGTACCTTGACAAGAACATAATAAAAAATAAAAAATAGAATCATTTGCATTTTGCTGTTAGGTAACAAAAAAAAATCAAAACCTTCAATGTTGCTATTTCAGCGAAAGTAGGCCTACTATTCCGTTGAAAGTCCTTTAGGCTACATTTGAAATAGTGACGTTAAAGGTTTAGTAGGTGTTCCGTGTTAAGTAACAAAAAACCCTTCAAAACCTTTAACGTGGCTATTTCAAGCGAAAGTACTTTTCCGTTGAAATTCCTTCATACGGTAGGTACTTAAAATAGCAACGTCAAAGGTTTCGTAGGTGGAGTATTTTAGTGAAAAAGGTTGGTAGGCCTACTGTCCGCCATGTTGGCAATTTTCATTTTTACGATGACAAATGCCCAGTTTACGCCTTGTAGGCAATCCTCGCTACTAATAGGGTACACACAACTACGTCACGCATCCAGGAGCATACCGGCCGGGTATTTGCCCAACTGATGGACAAGCAACCATCGTTTCGCAAGTTGACGCCTGCTGAACGTCGCAACACTAATCACGCTCCAACTTTTATCCTATTCATTTTGGGGAAAAACTTAAAGAGGAATAATATTTAGCAAATATACCCTATCATTCCTTCTAATAGCGATTACTTTGAGTTTCTAGACAGCCATTATATTGATGTATGTATCAAAATAAAATTTAAGACTTACTTGTTACTTATGAAATGAAATTAAAACAAGTTCAATTGACAAAAACCTAGTGATCGGACTTCGACAAGACCTCTTTCAAAATATGCATGGGACTGTTTAGACAAGAAATAAATAAACTTTCTAGATAGAAAGTGCACAGAACAAAAATTTACAGCATAGGGTAATATGCATGGTATGTGTTTTCATCTAAAATACGCACTTTTGACGTGCAGATGAGCCGTGAAAAACTGCATGCTATGCTGTAAATTTTCGTTCAGTGCTTTTTCTATCTTGAAAGTTTATTTATTTCTTGTTATTAGTTGGATGCAAATTTAGAGAGAATTCTTGTTGAAATCCGATCAGTAGTTTTTTGTCAATTGAAGTTGAGAAGACTTAAAGTTGTTGATAATTTTGTCATTTTAATGCGCAGGCCCCTACATTGTTATAACAACCTAACGGTTCTGTAGGTACATTTAAAGCTTACATTTAGGATAATGAAATGAAACATGTAGCCTAGGGTAAGTGTATTATTTAATAATATAAATGACTAGTAGGCCTATTTATAAATATTACTCATTTTAGGTTGTTTTTATTGAAGAAAAACAGTGTTAAAAAACTGGTCCATACCAATTACCAACCAAAGAAGTAGCCCCTACCTTTAGGCCTACCCACACATTTTTTCTTTTTGTGAATCTATAAATCTGTTTTGTGCATTCTGATGCTCAAGAATGCAGATTGCCACCAGACATGAGTATGACCGTGAAGGCCAAAACCATCTTACTGGTGGGTGGTTAGTGGCCCTTCCCAAAATTGCTTCTCATCACAGGGGGATGGGTGATATAGAAAATATCTGGCACCAGTTATAATGGAACCTTCAAGCCGCCACTGGATGAGCAGCAAGTAAGATGAACACCTTTAAAGCAAACCAGGACTACTACGTATCATGCACGCCAAAGCGCCGTGGTTGAAATCGCCTTCAATGAATTCGATTTGGGATTCGCCTATATATCACTACACTACGAAGTGCGATCTTCCAAGCCGGTTGCAGTGTTGAAGGCAGCGACTTTTACGACGAGTCCTCTGACTCTACGGGAATATAGGCCTACATGGATACGCATCACGAGACTTTGAATTGAAGCATATAGCCTACCTATCACGTATGGCAAGGCGGTTTGGTTCCCTCCAAATCACTTCCGAAAGCGAGTTGTTTGGAAGCGCTTTGAGGAAAATTCTACATAACCTAGCTAGCTAGGCCTAGGGGCCTATCTCAGTCTGCAAACGGCTGAAGCCACTTGGCGCTTTCATCCAAAGCGAATTGAACGTGCATAGACATACATAGTCCAGGAGTCATCTGCTTAATGGCAAGCTAATGGTAGGCTAATATATATTTCCTGTCACTGGCTGCCTAGACCTGGTACTCTTTCGGTTGGGAATGGCCAACTTTTCATCACCGGTTTTTCATTCAAAAACGACGCAAAACCACTGTAAATGATTTATATTTTATCAATTGCAGTTTGTTGTTGTCCTTTCTATTTAAAATAGTGACGTTAAAGGTTTTGTAAGAAGAGTATTTTAAGTCGAACAGGTTGGTATAAGCAAGTATAAGTTCGGAAGAAGGCATCGCCTATCCAACATGGCTGTCAGCCTAATGTGCGTGTTTGTTGTTGTTGTTGTTCTCCTCTACTATTGACGGTTAGTCGGTGGTAGATTGTTCTTCCTTCCCTCATTATTTTCATCCCTCTTAATCAATTTTATCTTGCATCCTTCTTAATTTTAGTTTCCCTTCTTATTTCTTGCCTTATTTCTGTAGATTGTGCTTTGTGCTTTCAGCCCATGCTTCCTTTGTTCCTCTCATTTTCCTTCATCCCTCTCATGAATGACTGATCTCTGAGAGTTTGAGAGTTTGAATAGCATTCCCTCTCCTATCTCTTTATCCCTCTTTCTTCTTAATCTAGTCAGGGTGAACCATAGGCAGTGGCTTTAGAGCTTTTAGTGTCTTTATAACCTGTGTAAATTATTAATAAAGCTACTAGGCCTAGGCTATATTGTACATTTTCAGATCAGTACATATCAATAAATCGTTCATAATTACTATTTTTTATATTTATTTCATAATATTTACAGTGGTTTTTCTCGTTTTTATTAAAAAAAAAAACAGTATGAAAATTGGCCATTCCCAACCAAAAGAGTGGGCCCTGGGCCCCAGTGGCGCCTGAACCCTTAAATCGAACAGGAGCAAGCCCCCTCTTACGGGACCCACCCACCCCCCAAAAAAAACCATGAAGGGGGGGTCGGGGGGGGTAGCCCCCCAGGTAACATGGGGGCGGGGCGCATAGCCCCGGAAAAAATTTAATTCCTAGGGTGTTTTTGGTGCTTTTTAACGGTTTTAAGCCTAGAAAATACCTTTTTGGAAACAGAATAAAAACCCTTACATGCAAGAAAAAAAATTCATCAGCCCCCTCCAAGACTTTCATTGTTTTTTTTTTTTCACGCCCCATGCTCTGGGGGTCCGGGCTCTACCCGGGAAATTGTTTAATTTTTAGGGTGGTTGGTGCGTTTTAACGGTTTTAAGACTAAAATTACCTTTTTGGTAACAGAATACAAACCCTTTCATGCAGAAAAAACAAAAATTTATCAGTCCTCCAAGACTTTTCATTGTTTCTTAATTTTTACGCCCCCTGGCTGGGCTTGGGCCCCCCTTTTGCACTTTGAAAAATTTTCAATAGATAGGTTTGATTTTATTTGATTTGTTTAAACAGATTATTGGTGACTAGCGAGCAAGCAGCGAAGTTCCATTTCCTAAATGGAGAAAAAAATCCGGAATGTTTTTTTTTTTTTTTTTTTCTGTATTTTTGTGTGTTTGTCAGCACGATTCCGGGTAAACCGTACTTCAATTTTCGATGAAAATTTTTTGGGGGCCTTCGAAAACCTGAACTTAGAACTGCCACGTTTTTTTTTGCGCAATTTTAAAGATTTTAAACGATTTCTAAACTTATTCTCATTCACAAATTTTGGAAAAAACCCTTTGGAAAACACTATGTGTATATTTATTTTTAATTGTTTACATCCCAAAAATTGAGGTAAAAAAAGTAGAAATAAATAAAAATAAAAAAAATGGGGTGGGGGGGTCCCCCCCGGGGCCCCCCACCACCCCCTTTGGGCCAGGACAATTTCTCCTGTCTTATATGGCCCGGGGGGGCCACTGCGGCCCCCCTAGGCCTACCCCAGACCCCAAGCAAAATTTCCCAGCCCCAAAGGAAAGCCCAAGGGAAGTCCTCGAGGATTCTTAATCTTGGGCAAATAAGCAAATACAAGCATACTAGAGTTGTACCCATAGTAATAGACGTAAATGTAGCAATAAACCTTTAAAAAGTTGTTAACCTGTTCCAAAACACTCCTAGGGCTTGTCTGCTGTGGTGACATGCTAGGGCATGGCCTGGGTGTTTCAGCACTGTGAGTCAAGACGGACTTCTGAATGTTTTTCATGCGGTACATACGTGTAGAAACTTCTACGTTTTCGTCGATTTTATTATGTGGGCGAACAGTGTACATACATGACGGCCCGTTCATTATTATCGTGACACTATTATCTAAATTTCGCAAAATTCGTTCGACAGATCGGCGGATAAGTGCCCACCTTGGCTTTAGATGGTCAACACATGAGGCGGTGATGTGATTAGTTGCGAAGAAGCTAGAGTGGGGTGACCAATGGGGTGACGACATCCTCTTTTTACTCAGTTTGACCAACGGTGACAAAATTAGACGGGAGTTTGCTCGAAGTTTTCACCTCACCACAGTCCCTCACATCACGTTGGCAATCAAGTTTACTTGCGAAACTAAACATTGTGTATTAAACTTGAATAAATAAGTATACGATGGCGTCCACGAGTATATTGTATTATTTATTAGAATTTACAACAATCTTCAAGCGTGATAATTTCTGACGTTGGCGAGACTTATTACGTACTGACGTTTACAAAATATTAGCACAGTCGATAAAACAACCTTTTCTAGAATTCGTCTACAAAATGTTAAATATAATACAAAGTATTATTAATAATGTCCTGGCAACATTTCATAGATTATGAAACGAATAGAAAAGTTAGATTACGTACACGTTTACATGTGATACATTATTGCAATTCAATGTTTATAAAACATTTTGTTTTGGCCTACATCGATTGTCGGGCCGTGTCAGGCAACTGCATTACCAACTGAAACGACGTGTTGGTGATTCAGTGGGTTCAGCTTTAAATCGTAGTTCCGTTAGGCCTTTTCAGGCTATAAGAAAACGTCAATTTGTTTGTTAAACCTGACTACAATAACGGTCAAATAATTATGAATTGTAAGAAGAAGAGTGAAAAAATCATTTGTACATCACGGCAAGTTAATAATCTCTAAATTTTAGTGCATAAAATTGATTACTGATGTTGGAATGAAATAATGACAAGTGCTGCGCTCTTAAGTTGCTGTGTCACAAAACAATTACGTGAATTTTGTTACAAGCAATTTGATTGGCTAGCGAGAAAAGCTTGACTTCGTAGAAGCTTTTGTAATACTAGTTGTTTTAATCGAATTTATTAAAACGTGGGTGGCATATTGTTTAAAATGTGAATACGAATCTTTTAAAATATTTATCCGCAGTGTATGAATTACTTCTAATGCATTTTGACAACGAAAAATAGCTGGAAGTTGTCATGGCGGCGTTATGTTCGACCAATCAGAGATCAGTTTATTAAGCGTTATGAAATGTAATGCTCACCTAACATTTCGCGTCTGTGAGATAATAATGAGTTTCTTACTTGGCAATTTTTGATTTATTACTTCACCTACTTTGCAAAGTACATGTTGATCAAGTGTGATACATTCTAGTGATTTCTCACATAAAATTTTGTCGTTGGAAATGCGTATGCAACGCGTGGTCACGTGACCCCAGAGTAAAAATGGCGCAAAGCTCTGCCTGCAAACATGGGTGCCGTTTCTTTGAAGTTGTGTCATTTGTATTTGTATACAATAGTGTGTTTTCATAAACCACGTGTTAAATAGTCCCAAGTGATTGACATAATAGAAGTTCAAAATGTCAGCGAGAGGCGCGAAGAGACGTGGAAGACCACCAAAGTCGGTCGTTATGGAAAGGCCCCGTAAGTTTCAATACCATCTATTAAAAAAGCCAATATACCTTTTAAATCGTGATAATAGAGGCTCTGAAACTCCCAATTCACAATCAAGTACGCCCACTCCATCGAGAGCTTCATCACCAGTAGGCAGTGAGAGTAGCAGAAGAAGTACAAGAAGTAGAGGGAGGTTCAAAAATAGGAGAGGTAAAGGTGGCGGGGGAGGAGGTGCATATCAAAGAAGAGGCTACAACCCTGATGTTGTGGAAGAGAGAGACTCTGAATACCACTATGGGTCGGATTTTGGTGAAGATTCGAGTGGTAAGAGTGAATTTGAAGAGGATGTAGTTCTTCAAAGTGACAGTGATTTAGATAACAGTATAGATGGTGAAGCATCTCGCAGTGAGAGTGACTTTTCTTTATCCAGTTACAGTACAGTAAGTGGAACACCTGCTAAAAGGACAAGACTTCCAAGTCCTGAGCCTCTGTGGCTGCAAAATTGCTATATTCCCCCTTTGGAATTACCCAAATCATCGGATGACCTTTTGGTACCGAAAGAACATGTCCTTCCCGCTCTGGGTGTTTACGAAGTTTTACGGCACTTCCGAACACTTGTAAGATTGTCTCCATTTAGGTTTGAGGATTTCTGTTCTGCGGTAGTATGTGAAGAACAAAGTATTCTCTTAGCCGAGATACACATTATGCTTCTGAAGGCAGTTTTACGTGAAGAAGAGTCTCAACAAACCCACTTTGGGCCCCTTGACCAGAAAGACAGTATTAATGTTTTTCTCTACTTTGTGGATGCTATGACATGGCCTGAAGTGCTACGATCATATGTAGAGAGCGACAGAGCATTTGATTCAAATGTGCTCAGTATTTTAAGCAGCTGTGAATACCCATTTACCAACATAGAAAATCGCTTGAAAGTATTGCAGTTCTTAACAGATCAATTCCTTGTCACGAACCCAGTGCGAGAAGATTTACTACATGAAGGTAAGTAGGCTATCGGTAAGCTCTAGGTCCGAGACGTGTCTCTTTCAAAAGAAAAAAAAATTGGTATAGGCCCCTAGGCTAAATTTAATGTTTTAACTTTAAGTCCAACTTTTGGTAATTATGCCGTATAGCGCCTCACGCAAAAAAAAAACACTATTTTCAACACTGATATTCCACGAAGAGCCCTCCTTTAATCAATGGTATGGGGAAAGGGGGGACGACGTGAAGCGCGTAAGTCTTGCATTGTTATTATTATTAAAATATAGGGCCTACGCGCTTCGCCCCCCCCCCCCCCCCCCCGGCGTAACTAAGCTTTTCCACGTGTTTTTTGCGTGAGGCACTATACGGCATTTTTACCGCCTACAACTTGCCCAAACCCACTTTTCCCTGTAAATAAAGCCTTTGATCCTGTTTATATTAGGCCCTACTAACCTTCGACGCAGGTTGGAACACGAGTTAAAAAGTCGGGGTAATTGTGAAGAATCACTCAGCGGACCGGAATTACTTTGGAAGCTAATTCAAATGATAGCTCTAGCGGTGTTACCGTTGGTTCGTGGAGTGTTTTAAGTAGGCTCACGTTCATTTGGGTATGTGTTTAGGTCATTTGAGAGGTTTGTGTTGATTGAATATGAATTGATGTTTAGGCCCTACGTTGTGAGTGAGTCTGTTGGATGTCGCCTGGAGTGACGGTGGGGTGGGGGGAATGATGTATTGTAATGCTGGCAACTAAAGCCTTTCCTGGGAGGTTGGGGGGCGTCAGTTATGCATCGAATTTCATTTTGGAATTCATAGGCCTAGTAGTTGATAGCACTGGTTTAGGCTGGATTTGAGTTCGACGATGTTTGCGTGCAAAGTGATGGTGGTTGTTTGTTACGTGTTTTATTTTGTAAACACTTGTGTGTGCGGTGTGCCTGTTTAAAAATTATTTAAAATTGCTCTGTTAGGCTATGGTTCTTCTGGTGTTTTTTCAACAAAAAAGGATTAAACATTGCTGAGTAACCCTTCACTTTTAGGCCTACCAAAAATCTGGTTGAAATTAGCATGTAAAACTCAACTGTTGTTGCAACCCACGTCCGTCAACGATGGTTGAGATTTTGATGCTAATTTCATCTCGCGTACCAGCTTGCGTCGAACGCTAGTAATATAACACAAGGTCTTACAACTTAGCAGCAATCCATTGCATTCCACTCTTCACCTAATATTATCTCCCAAGCTATCTTAATCATCCTGCCCAATGAAACCCTTTTCAAACTGTTAAGGAAGGCTCCCCCCCCCCCCCACAATAAAAAAAAGGCTGTGGCTATTTAACCGTAACTACGGAAAAATTACGTTATACAATTTAACCGTAGACTGTACTACGGTAACAAAAAAATCTTCCAAGACCTTTAACGTTGCTATTTTAAACGAAAGTCCTTTTTCGGTTGTCGTCGTCCTTTTTTGCTGTTTTAGTAACAAAAAAATCTTCCAAGACCTTTAACGTTGCTATTTTAAACGAAAGTCCTTTTTCGGCATGCCTACCTAGGCCTAGGCCTAGCACTTTTTAAACGCTTTTATCATCTAGAATTGTGTTTGCGACGGGGCCGACCGGCCGAATGTAGTAAAATCATTTGCAGAAAAAACATGGACCCAAATAGAATGGTAAAAAAAAACGACCAAACGAAAATTTGAACCGCCGACCTTTCGCATAGGCTAGAATTCGGACGCGCTACCACTCTGCCACAATGCACTGTGATATTTGCAGCTATTGGCCTAGTTAGGTGGTATCGTACTGCTACAGACGATTTGTTATTGTTAATTTGTCTGTAGCCTACGGTTAAATAGCCACTACCTAAAAAAAAATCACAAAAGGTTGAATGTTTGTGTTCTAGTATTACACGTAATTCATCAAGCCTTGTTTTGTTCCCCTCTTTAAAATCCACATCATAATAATAAGGAATTACTTCCAAGGACAGTTGCACTTGAAAAGCAAAGAATGAAATTGATTTGGGTAACTAGGAAAACGCCAAATCGTTTGTTATTAGACCTGTGAGTGAGCCATGTGTTGAGTAAGCCTACCCTGTATCATTCCCTTTTCTCCCCCTGTACATAAGACTGTACGGTACCTGTAATATTCCAGGCCTATGCAGTATTAAACTAGCCTATAGGACTTACCAAAGGACTTCACTTGCATTCAGAGATGTAGTTTATTCACAGTCCCAGTAGGCTTACATTCTGTTACATGATGATTACACAATGGCTGGGCATAGCCTAGCCTATGTCAATACTACAATCCCTTCTTCTTTATAATTTAAGATTATAACCTAGGGTTATTTTTATGAAAATGTTTGCCTTCTAAGATTAATTTGAAATGATTGATAGAAACAATAAGTACAAACAGTGTAAGATCAATTACTTTACGCATTTAACTTAATAGGGTTTAATATACTACCTTTACGTATGATAAGCAACGTAATTATCGTAATGAATTTGTAATAACTAATTTTAGGAATAACTATAATATTCTAAAGAAATGAGAACAATCTCTATGTCATACTTAATAATGCAATCAGGTTTGGTATCGTGAAGGTAACCTGATTTCCCGTTGAGGTCTTGCGAATGTCTGCGTGACCTGTTGCTCAGGTGTTCTGGTACCTGTAGTGGTGTGGACACCGGAAGCTGGTGGCAAGTTGATGATGTTCCGGCACCCCCAGGATCACAATGGATTAGACCTTCCTTCTCTCCAGGTGGTTTGTTGTTGCCATCAGTACCGGTATACCTGTTTGGCTGAAGAGTGGTACGGGGATTGGATATGAATTTTTAAAGAAGGACGAGTTGCGGGTATATTGGACATTATCGGGGTTTGGATTGTTATGCTGTTACCATTCTTTTCTACTACTCGGTTTAGGAATAGGATGGAAAGGTGTTGTTAGTTTGTTAGCCTTTGGTTGTTTAGTCAACACCAAATTGCCTTCAGCTATCTTACTGTCTCTAGCATTGCGTGCTTTGTCAGCATATACTTTTCCCTTCCATTTTTTTTTCCGTATCTCGGTCCCGAACTTCTCCATCTTCTTCTTTTGCAGTAAAGCATGACGGTAACTTGTCTCTCATCTTGCGTTTAAACATCAATTCCGCAGGGCTTACTCCTGTTGTCGAATGTGCAGTGCTGCGATACAAGGCAAGGTAGGTCAGAAGTTCTTCTTTCCAATTGGTGCCTGTTGCTTGAGCAATCTTGAGACGTTTCAGTATGGAGCGGTTTTGTCGCTCAACTTCACCGTTGGTTTGGGGCCATAGGGGTGTGGTGTATCGTATGTATGTTGTTCACTTCACAGAAGTTTCGAAATTCTTCACTATTGAATTGAGGTCCGTTGTCGGATCTGATTGTAGCTGGAAGCCCATATTGTGCGAATATTGTTTTCAGTTTTTCGATTGTCTGATGTGACGTAACAGATTTCATAATATCAACCTCGTAGTACCTGCTGTAATAATCGACAGTTACAAGCAAGTAGTGTCCCGAAGGTAATGGACCCAGAAGATCGACACAAATATCCTGCCAAGATTGAGTTGGAAAACTCTGTTCTTCGGATTGGTTCAGGTGGATCTTGTGATGCAACCAGTTGGCATCCATAACATGATTTTACATGGTTTTCACAATCTCGATCGATACCTGGCCACCATACTTTTGATCTAATGCGTTGTTTCATGCTGGTCATCCCCGGGTGTCCCTCGTGGGCTAACTCCAATGTGCGTTCTCTCAGGGCTGTTGGAATTACTAAACGAGATCCCCGAAGAATAGTATTTCCCACTTGACTCAGCTCTGTTTTGAATGCATGGTAAGGTTTAGTTGATTCCTCCCATGACCCATTTGCCAAACTTTTAGACACAGCTTGAAGTTCGCTATCTCCTTCAAATTCCTGTTCAATGTCGTTAACAGATAAGGCAACGGGCGTAACACTTTGTACAAGAACATTGAGAAAACATTCTCCTGTTTCATCAAACGTTTGTTGTTTGCTGAAGGAGCTGACAGTCTTGAAAGTGGATCGGCAATGTTAGATTTGCCTGGACGGTATAAAAACTACGTAATTGTATGATTGTAGACGAAGCACCCAGCGTTCTACTCGAGCACATGGCTTCGATTTTGGTGCAAAGATAAATTCGAGCGGCCTGTGATCTGTAACAAGCTCAAATTCCTTTCCGAATAGATACTGGTGGAAATGTTCGCATGACCACACTAGAGCCAATGCTTCTTTCTCTGTTGGGAGTAGCGTGATTCAACATCTGTTAAACTCTTGCTGGCGTAGCTTATAATCCGTGGACCATCCTGTCCTGATTGGATGAGAACGGCTCCAAGTCCGACAGGACTAGCATCTGCAACAATTTGAGTTTTTGCCTCAGGATCATAGTATCCTAACAAGCATTGTTCTGTTAGATGCTTTTTCAGTTGCAGAAAAGCATTTGCTTGATCAGTGCCCCAAAAAACTGAACGTTTTGTTTCATAAGCCTTCTCAATGGTTCCGTGATGGTGGATAGATGTGGAATGAACCTTCCCACGAAGTTCACCAAACCTAAGAAACTCCTCACCTCTTCACTCGTTCTCGGCTCGCGGCAATTGTTAACTGCTTCAATCTTGCTCGTCGTAGCCTCAATACCTCTATCAGATAGACGGTGGCCCATGAAGGTGATGGAACTCACACCATACTGACATTTTGCCTCATTTAGAGTGATTTCTCTTGACTCTAAAATCTTTAGGACTTTGGCAAGTCGCCGGTCGTGCTCCAACCTTGTTTTTCCATGAACTACAATATCATCGATGAAGATAAGGACACCCTCGCAACCTTGAAGCAACTGTTCCATAATGTTCTGAAACATTTCAGGAGCGCAGTTCACCCCGAACATAAGTTTTCTTGTACCTGTAAAGGCCTCTATTGGTGAGAAATGTTGTAATCTCACGAGACTCCGGACAAAGTTCGATGTGATGGAACGCGTTTTTGATATCTAGCTTGCTAAAAAACCGTACTTTGGTTAAGTTCTGGAAGCAGATCATCAAAAGTCGGAATGTGGTGTCTTTTCTCTTCTATTGCAGCATTTGCCTGCCTCATGTCTACACATATGCGTATATCTCCATCATCCTTGGGTACAACGACTAACTGCGATGACCATTTCGACGGTCCTACAACCTTTTCTATGATATCCATCTCCTCAAGTTCATCAAGTTTCTTCATTACCTCTTCTGGAGTGGCACAGGAATCCTCCTCAGGGGTTGTGAGACAGGTTTCACATCGTGCTTGATAGGCAACTGCAGTTGAAACCCCTTCAGCTTCCCCATTTTCTTTGTAGAACCTAGGCCTACATCGACCTTATTAACTAAGTTCAATCCATATTTTAAAATACCAAGTTTTTCTGATGTCTCCTTTCCAAGAAGCGGTTGGCCTATCCCCTCAATCACATAGAACATTGCATTTTCTATGCGGTCGGGACTAACCTGAATCTCGGCTGAGAATTTACCAAGGACTGGCAGTGGTGTACGAGTGCCATAAGGGTACAACAACTTTTTTGACAGAGAAGACTTACACTTAATGTTATTTTCTTTTAAAACGTTGCCACGTTTGTCCGTCTATAACATTGCAGGTCGCCCCTGAGTCTATGAGCACATTTAAGGCTACGCCACCTATCGTAACGTGTAATAATTCAACTTTGGAATTATTTAGTCCCGCCACTAACCTAAATGCATGTGAATCTGTGTCACTTTCAGATTCAGGGTCATCTACTTGATGAACTCTGTTAGGCTTCTTTTTTATTCTAGGCCTAGGCCTAGAATGCTTAGGTGTGCGTGTGTCATGGTCCTCCCGTTTATCCTTGGATTTACAACATGAGGAAAAGTGCCCCTTTTTACCGCAGGTGTGACACTGCTGGGCAACAGCTGGACATGCTGGATCTCCCTTGAAATGACCTTTTTAAACCACATGAGAAACATTTTGCTTTTTGTTTCCATGTTGGTCGCCCCTGGATTTGCATTCCTCTCACCTCCTCAGTGAGACCTGCTAGGCCTACCTTCTGCAAATCCTGTTCCTTGATATTAGCGTCCTCCCACGACCGAGAGGTATCTAATACCGACTGTAACGTCATACTAGGCCCTATTTCTATCAACTTCCGTTTTAGTGCCTTGGAGAAAACTTTGTCTAAAATTTGATCCCTTAGGTGTTCATCTATTTTATCCTCGAAATCGCATACCAACGCTTGACGCCTTAAACGTGATTCGTATTTATCTACAGTTTCATTTTCGGCTTGGGCTAAAACACGAAACTTAATACGTTCATAAGGAACATTAGTGCTGGGCGTGAATTTCGAGGTTAGGGCGTCTACTGCCGTTCTATACTCGTCCGTTCCCGTTCCCGTGGGCAACGTCAATGAATGAACACATCCTGCACATCCATGCCAGCCTTATGCAAGAGCATGGCCTTCTTCCTCCTAGGCACAGAGATGTTCTGGCTCTCTACATAATATTCAAATGCACGTAGCCAGCGTGCCCATCTCTGTCCTAGGGAAGTCTGCTCACCATCACAATTAAATGCCTTTATATTGTTATCATCCATGATTTAACAATTGAATGATGATAATAATTTCATCCAAGTCGCCAATGTAATATTCCAGGCCTATGCAGTATTTAAACTAGCCTATAGGGACTTACCCAAAGGACTTCACTTGCATTCAGAGATGTAGGTTTATTCACAGTCCCAGTAGGCTTACATTCTGTTTCATGATGATTACACAATGGCTGGGCATAGCCTAGCCTATGTCAATACTACAGTACCTACTAGATTCTAGACAGCGTTGGTATCATAGTCTATAGAGTGGCACATTATGACCTTACAGTTGACGTGCCCTTATACCAACTAACCAACTAGGTAAACTTAAAAACCCTATTATTTATACCAATATAATTATCAATATTTTTATATTTGATTCATTCAAAAAATTGCATTTAATATCCTTTTTATTTGTTACCAAAATTGTTGAGTTTTAATGCATTGTTGTTGTAATAGGGCCTATTACTACGTAGGTATTCAAATATTTACTTAAATGTAGTTCATTGTTATACTTATGTCTGCATCTATGTAATTAGATTTATGATGTTGTCCTCCTTTGTAAATCAGTTTTTATAACTGAATAGGATAGACGTTAAATAAAAAAATAATAATTGAATGCAAATGTACCCGGGTAGGTAAACACATCGGTCTGCCAAGCTCGACACATCATTTTCATTTTTCACTAGGCCTACATTATCTTTGTGTATTTCTTTCTCTTGTCGCGACACCAACGCTCTACACTTTTTCCTGTCTTCCCACCGTCTCTCTCTATCTCCCAGTCCCGCCATTGACCAATCGTCTCCTCTCTCCTCCACATCTGCTAGTACCTACCTGGTCCTGCCATCTATCTCTAGGTCTTCCCACTCTTCTTCTCTCATTCACCAACTCAAATGCTTGTCTAGGGATCCTCTTCTCCATTCTTCCCATGTGTCTATACCATTGTAGTCGGTCCTTGCCCATCTTGAACTTAAGGCTCTCGACTTCCACTTTCTTCCGTATCACACTACGTACTTCGTACCTTGTCCATCTTAGTGACACCTGCCAGTGCCACACCCACACTATGGATGAATTTCATCTCGGCTGCCTGTAGACCTACTGCACTTTTTTCTTTCATCCCATCGGCCATGTCACGCCATATGTTAAGATTGGTGTAGGTAATATTGTTTATACAGTAGCATTTTGCATTTTTTAGGGAACTGCTCATTCCAAACCAGCTTCCTGATCTTCTGGTAAAACATTTTTGCCAGAGACCCACTCTCCACTACCTAATTCCATATCTTTGCTTCATCCTTCCTCGATACCTATTGGAATTCTTCAGTTTCCTGTAGTTCTACTCTCCTCAGTGTCCTCTTTTTATGTAGGTCTACCTATTGGGGACTTTTTCCATCTTTGCATCGCTATAATGTCTCGCTCTTCACAATGCTAATCTTCATACCAAATTCTTCTGTCACCTCATTCCACTTATCCACCTTCCCTTCTGCTGCACTTCTTCAGCACTTTTCCAATTCCACGGTGTCATCCACATAATTATATATATATCATTGTCTTGGTCTCTCGTCCATTACTACGTCAAATAGTATTGGTGATATAGTACACTCCCTTGCCTTAGTCCTATGTCGGTTGTGAACCATTCACTTAGGCTATGGCTTCTATGGACACAAATTTCGCTTCTCTCGAGCATACTCTTTATTCTCTCTACTAGAGTTTTCCTGACCCCTTTCCGTTGCAGGCTTGACCATACTTTCTCCCTTGGCAGGTGGTCATGCCTTTTCTCCATGATTTGTCGTAGCTAAAAAATCAGGTCAATTGTGGATCTTCCGCTTCTGAATCCATATTGCTCTTCTCTCAGCTTTGGCTCCACTATTTTGTGCACTCTCCTTTCAATCACCCTCTGATAAATTTTTTATCCCTGCCTTTGTAGGGCAATTCCCCGTAGTTATTAGCCTACATTTTTTTTGGTCCCCCCTTTTTAAATATAGGCACTAATGTGTAGCCCCAGCCTTAAAGAATCAAAACGAGCTATTTTGGCACTTATTGTATGATTTTCACCATAGATTCAGATTCAGAAAAATTTTTATTCTCAAGAAAATAAATACAATTGGTAGGAAAACAAACAAGAGAAGAGAATAGTCAAGAGAAGCCCACATAAGCACAGTGCTCGTGTGTGGGCAGTTATAATACATCTTAAATTTAAAACAATTACAAGATGTTAGCAAAGATAGAGTTTAAGTTAATAGTAGTTTGTACAATATGAAAAAATAATAAATAAATAAAATAAAAATAAAAATATATTTATGCAAGGAAGCAATTTATATGGTAAAATTCTTAAAACTAAACTAAACTAAACTAAAGAAATAGACAAAAGGAATTTTTATAATAAAATTTAGCCTTGAGACTAAGTTGACAAGTAATAGGCTAGAACAGATTGGGCATTATTATTGTTATTTAATCCCTTTTCAAAGAGCCATTTCTTCACGTTATTTTTAAAAGAACATAGAGAAGAAACAAAACATTTTTCAGGTAAGGTAGTAGGCCTACTATGTATTAACGGTCCTAGAAAAGAAACATGTCTTTGACCCAGACGCGTGTTTTTCCTAGGTAGGAATAATCCATGTCTGGTTGAAAGCCTAATATTAGAACCTGAACCAGACAGATTCAGCTGTTTAAAGTCCTTGAATTTTTATGAATAGAGGAGAATATTTTTTATATATAATTGTCTAATGTCAGAACCTTTGCTTGATCAAAGGTAGGCCTAATAGTGGAAGAGAAATCCTTAGGTTTTTTCATCATTGTTCTAAGGGCTAGTTTTTGAATAATTGATAAAGAGTTAGATGTACATTTTGCACACCACCCCATCCAATAATGCCATATTCAAAGCTTGACTGTAGTACTCGATTAGCCAAGTTCCATAAATATGAGACGTTAAGCAATATCCAAATTGACTGTAGTAAAGCAAAATATATAGTTCTAAGGACCTTAAGTTCAAAGATATTTCTTAATCTGTAAAACACATAAAGTAGACTTTTTGATTTGTAACATAGAGCACTAACATGTTCATTCCATTTTAAGTGATGTCTATTTTAAGACCTAAGTATTTTGGCCTAGTCGATGAGACTTTTTCAATCTTAGTTAGCGGTACATTTGAAATTTGCATTTGCATCCTGAGTATATGCACAAGAAGAAGAGTGAAGTAATACATTGAGGTTTGCATCATTAGGCTGAGTGACTTGGGTGGGTGAGAAGGTCATATAGGTATACAGTCTTCATTTCGTTTAAGGTCAATATGTGGTCATTTAGCCAATGATCTATGGCATTTATCACCTGGTTTGCTAGTTTATAGACCTCATTCCAAGTGTTCCTTGAGAGAATTATAACAGTGTCATCAGCATATGATATAATATTTTCCATAAAATTTAAAATTACATAGCTCATTTAGGCCTATATAGATAGTAAACAGTATCGGTCAGAGAACAGTACCTTGCGGACTCCAATTTCAACTGTTTTATAGTCACTATTCATTTCCAATTTTTACTCTTTGTTTGTGTACGCTGTTCGGTGCCTTGAGTTGAAAAAGGTTGGGAACCACTGATCTAGGCCTATAGAGGTCCGGTACCGGTACAGCAAAACAAAACTAGAGCTAGGCCTATAGACCTGTGCACCTATCCCTTCTCTCTTATCTCCAACAACAACAGCATAGTTTTTCTACGAAGAAAAATCGACACAATCTCATACACCCTTCTTGCTGCTCTATTATTATCAATCTAACATAATATTCATAGCAATACTCATCTAGGTCCTAATGTATTAGGGTTAGGCCATACTTGGGAAAGGAACGTTTGTAAAAGAACAAGTTCTGGGGAGCGAGTTCCATTTTCCCGGAACTTTTTAAGGAACTTGATTCCTTTTATGGTAGAGGAACTTTTATGTGATCAAGTTCATATTTTCGAGGAACTAAAAGTTCCTTAGAACGTTCCAGTTACAATTAAGTAGCCAATTTTGTACGTATCATCTTGATTCATGACCCTACCGCTCACCGTGCTCTTTGACAGCCGTACGCATAGGGCTACTTACAACGTAGTGTACTCTGTTATCTGTGCTTACAAGTTGCACGCCAGTCACTCTGCAGTCGTATAAAACAAACTAAAAATTAAAAGGGAATTTATTAAAGGAACTTTAGTTCCTTTTTATGAGGAACTTGAACTTTTTATAGGTTAGGGTGTAAAAAGGAACTTGAACTTTATAAAAGTTATTTTTTTTATTGATGAACTGATTCTTTTAAAAGTTCCTTTTTAAAAGGAACTTCCCCAAGTATGCATTAGGCTATTCTTTATGTGTAGACTTGGGCAATTCTGGCCTACTTAAATAGTACTTCACCTATATTTTGTTAAAAAAATGTTCCTAGGAAATATACACTATGATGACCATTGCCGGATATGCTACCGCCTTGGAGACTTACTGTGCTGCGAGTCTTGCTCTGCGGTCTTCCATCTGGAATGTATTGAGCCACCCATGCAAGATGTGCCTGAGGAAGACTGGCAGTGTAGTGTTTGTAAAGCCCACAAAGTATCTGGAGTAGTTGATTGTGTGGCTGATAATGAAAAAGCAGGAACACTGAACAGACAGGAACATCTTGGTTTTGACAGACATGGGCGAAAGTATTGGTTTCTTGTTCGGAGAATATTTGTGTAAGTACTGGAATTGTATAGTAAGGACCTACCGGTACTTGTAAGATGCCTTAAATAAGCTAACAAGATTTTACTATGGACCCCCTCATTATCCTAGAAGCATTTATTTGCTCATTTAAAAGTAGGGTCTGTAGTCCGTGGAACAAGCGTTAAAATATTTTAAAGCCGGAAACCATCACCAACATTTAGGAGCTGGCAAAAGACATAGGCCTATTTTAGAACCAATGTTATTTTACCGGGGGACACGCTCAGTAGCAAATAAGTCGCCTGTCATGGCATCCTCAAGATGGCCACCAAAATAATTCTTAAAACTCCTCTAACTCGAGAAGTACGGTAATCATTGGATTTGAGCAAACCAGGTATTCTTCAAATGGGATTTTAATGCTCTACAAAAAATGTTGTAAGAAATTTTACTGTAGGCCTTTAAATGCAACAGTTCAAATTAGGGTTGGGATTCGATTATAAATTCAAAATCGATGTCAAACCAACAATTTCGACATCACATCGAAAAAAGATCCGACATCTTTATTATTTTTGACATAATTTTTTTTCCCCTGTTTTTTAATGTAAAAATATGCAATGTTATAATGCAAAAAGTAAAATATATGAATTTGACATGGTTCCAACATCGATTTTAAAAAAACAAAAAAACAATGTTGATGTCGAAATCGATGTAGAATCGAAAGCCAATTTTGCTCCGACATCGATGTGGAATCGAATAATTGATGTCAAGTCCCAACCCTAGTTCAAATTAAATTTACAAATTATTACAATGTATTGCAATTAGTATATCACTTTTTAATATATAGTGGCCTATAAATAATTATTTAGACTATAGGCTACATAGAACTCGCTTGTCTTGTATTTTGTAGATTGTCATAAAAGTTTCACACCATAGGCCTACTAAAATAACATCAATAAATCTAAAATTTTATATTTCGGAACAAAATTCTATCTTACTGATTAATTAATTAACTAGCCTAACTTAAGCATTAATTGAATCCTAACTAAAAGTTTTTTATTCTAGTACCGTACCACAGTAACCTAGTGTAGGCCCTATCACACAAGAACAATATGAGGCCTCCACAATTGACAAAAAAAATATTGGTTTCAAAAGTTAATTCCAATCACTTTCCTATTAGGCTAATTGAATTAATTACATTA
Organism: Sweltsa coloradensis; assembly: GCA_024449915.1. Lineage (NCBI taxonomy): Eukaryota > Metazoa > Arthropoda > Insecta > Plecoptera > Chloroperlidae > Sweltsa > Sweltsa coloradensis. The sequence continues at coordinate 178,454 of JAMZAV010000526.1, forward strand.
ATTAAAAATAATTACATTCATTTCAATTCATTGTGTAAAATTAACACAATATGGTCGACCTTAGTATTATTTAACCCTCCGTCACTCGCGTGGGGTTCTACAAACCCCAGGGTCTACATTCGACTCTGTTTCTCTGCATCACACTGTTCTACCGACTCTAGATTCTCAGTACCTTCAAGTCACTCTATCTGTTAGCGAAATTTGTAACCCTCTAATCATTAGGGCTTTTAGTGTCGTTATATTGCCGGTCTAAACTTGGCTGGGGTTCCTGAAACCCCACGCGAGTGATCACGTTACAGTAACAGCATAGGGAAACTCAATGCTATTTTGGCTTAAATTTTGAAATTTTGGAATTTTGGAAAAATTCTTCTTGCAATTTACTAACTGGTTCATCTTTATTCTAAAAAGTGAAACAAAACTTAAAATTGCATTATTTGGACACCTTTTTTGAATATTTTGAAAATGTCCATTTTTTAAATCTGAAAAATACAATAAAATAATATTTCATACAAAAAGGTTCATTGGCATTTTATTTCCCTGTCCTCCCAGTAAAAAACACCTACATAGTAGTTCCACAAATCATATGAGCACAGACAGAAATATCCAAAACATACTTCTGCACTAATTACAGCCCAAAATAATTTGGGGTTTGACAAACCCCACGCGAGGGATGGTGTTAAGAAATTCCGCGCGAGTGACGGAGGGTTAAAGCTACTTCTATGAAGAATAAATGAATGGGAAAAAATAATAACATTAATTAATCACCAAATTAATTACATTTTAATTAAATTATACCACTTTTGACATATATATTACAGTATGTTTAGCTAAAACTCGATGGACCATCATAGATATTTTCCTCTTTACTAACAGAATGCCAACGAATCCACAATGTAAATTCCCGAAACAAAATTCTAATAACTTGCTAATTAATTAAGTGAAGAATTACTTATATCTAATTGTTGTTGACACTCGCGTAGCACATACACAATGCCAACAGAAGTACGGTATCAGATATAAACAATGCGAGTAAAATTTAAAAAATAAATAGTCTCAAAATTAAGTTCATGCAACTTTACCGTAAATTGAATTAATGAATTAATAAAATTAATTGATTTAATTACAATTGGTTGTGTAAAATTAACACAGCCAAACTGGGAACTATTTGCAAGCTTATTTTATGGGGGAAAAAATAGTGTATTTAGGCCTAATTTATACATCTTTTCACATACCGGTAATAAGAATGCTGGAAAGTCTAGAAGATAATTTATGAATGGCTTGTGGTTACCAGTGTGTACCTATGTATGTATCAATGTATGAGAGAAGAGGAAAATATTTAAAATGTTTATGACGATCGATCGAGTTTTAGGTACCTATAGGATAGGCCTGTCACATAATAATCAATAATACATATTATGTCAAAAGGGTATAATTTAACTAAAATGTAGGTAATTAATTTGGTGATTAATTATTTTTTCTATACTTATTCTTCATAAAATTAACTTTTAAATGGTAGCAAGGTCGACCACATTGTGTTAATTTTACACAATGAATTGAGAATAATGTAATTATTTTGAATTAATTCAATTACCATAATGGGAAAGTAATTGGAATGAAGTTTTGGAACCAATAATTTTTTGGTCAATTATGGTTATACGGTTCTTTTCTTGTGTGATACACTAGGTGACTGTGGTACGGGAATAAAAAACTTTTAGTTGGGATTTAATTAATGCTTAATTTAATTGGATGAGCGAAGCGAAGACTTCAATTTCACCGACCCCCCAAAAAATTTAGCTCCGTTGTTTTTTTTTTTTTTTGTTTGTTTTTTTTTTGTTTTTCCGTCTGTTTGTTCGCTCTCTACCGGGCAAACGGCATATGCGATCTTGATGAAAATTTGACACGACCTTCGTTTTCTCTGAACTTAGACTTGCCACGTTTTTGGGTACAATCGAAGAAATATTTCTCATAAATATCGTACTTTTACGATTTTTTTTCGATTTTTAGTGCGATATTTTCGTGCCATTTGGGCCAATTCTGATCAAACGGGTGGGGCTACAACGTTCATATTCACATGGACATTAAGGTTATGGTGATGTATCACTTTCTGAAAAAAAAGTTGAAAAAGTTAGCCAGAATCGAGAGAAATAAAGCTTTTAATATACGTTTTTTGACTTTTTGTGCGATTATTTCGTGCCATTTGGGCCAATTTGACCAAACGGGTGGGGCTACAACGTTCATATTATACATGGACATAAGGTTATGGTGATGTAGTACCTTTCGAAAGAAAATGTTGAAAAAGTTAGCTAGAATCCATAGAAATATAGCTTTTAATGTAAGATTTTTACGTTAAATAATAACAAATTAACAAGAAACAATAGAAACTTGATAACAATCACCTACAATGCGTCGGCAGAAAAACAAAGCACTTGCAAAAGTAAGATATCCAACGCAAACTAAAAACTTTAAAAAAGCTCATCCATCAACGCGGCGGGACTTTAGCGTTTTCCTAGTTAATTAATCTATAAGTTACAGGAATTTTGTTTCGAGATATACAATTTAGGATTAATTTGCATTATTTTAGTAGTATGAAAATTGTATGACAATCCAGCGAGTTCTACGTATAAATAATTATATATTGGTATTGTTGGTTAAACGCAACCCCCGGAGCAGGACCGACACACCCCATGTAGCCCTACCACCTGGCTCGTACTCTTGTGACAGCGCTCGCTGTAAAACATGCCAACTCGGCCTACCCACCGAGTCGTTTACAGCGAGAGCCACGGACAGAACCTACACCATCCAGGGACACAACACTTGCCAAACCAACGTCATTTACCAGTTCAGGTGCAGTAGATGCCCAGCTGAATACATAGGCCTTACTACCAACGCCCTCAACATACGAATGAATGGCCACAGACATGACACCAAGGCAGGCAACATTGAAAAACCAGTGGCTCTACATGCTGTATCTCACAACCTGCCTTTCAACGAATGCTACCAGGCCAGTGTTGTGAGAGCCCTACCTGCCAACTGCAATGAACATGAATTGAGGAGGTGGGAGCTGGCTCACCAGTGGATTACCAACTCGAGGCTTCCCCCTAACCTCAACATCCGTTAGGGTGTACTCTACTGCTCCACCCCCTCCCCCTCTTCTAGTTCTCCTCCACTCCACCCCCACCCAACAGCGCCACTGGCATGTCTTGTAAATAACTGTATATAGCTGTACAGACCTAGTTTAGTTAACTCTCCGCTCTCGTCAAGTGAGCAAGGCCCTGTTTGGCTGAAACAGTTTCAACGTTTTCGTGTATTATTTTTATTTTTATTTGTGTCTTTCTTTTACGAGATCCCTGCAGTCAGCGACCAGGTAAGCTGTTTGGTTCCCTTTCCACACCCCTACTTAACATTAACTAGCCGTTTGGCATCTCCTATCTATCACCATATAGGTAGGTATTAAAAAGTGATATACAGTAATTGTAATAGGCCTACATTGTAATAATTTGTAAATATAATTAAAATTATTACATTTAAGGTAAAATTTCTAAGCACATTTTTTGTTGAGCATTAAAAATCAATTAAAACAATTCTTGGTTTGTTCAAATCCAGTGATTAGGCCTACTTCTTGAGTTACAGGACTTTTAATATTATTTTGGCAGCCATCTTGAGGACGCCATGACTTACTTGCTACCAAGCGTGTCCTCCAGCGAAATAACATTGAAATATGTCTTTTACCAGCTCCTAAATTATGGTGTTGGTTTCCGGCTTTAAAATGTTTTTATAGTTAATGCAGCTTGTTCCACAAACTACTAGGCCAAGAGTCTTCAACAAATTTCTAGTGGGGTTCAGTTGTGTTCTCACTGTTCTAAAGCCTTCCATCATCATTTAGCATCATTATTATTTATTTTTTATTTATTAATGGCCAACAACAGGTATTACCTACTTCACCACAACCAGCTCTAAGTCATCTCGACCTCCATATAAATTCATGCATCAACAGATTGCAGTATTCATTTAATATGTTAAAACCTCTTGAAGGAACAGACATTGATCTCTACTCACAAAATATTTTTAAATTTAAATCTGTGATCACTCAAGCTTTAGGATATTAACAAACATTATAATTTACTCACTAGCTTATTTCCATTAGTCTCTTCTTTAATATGCATTTTTCATTTCTTTTCTTTCGAGAATATCTGTTATATTAATTTTCATTGTTAATAATTTTGATAGTTTCACATTTAAATTGAGGATTTCAAATATGTTAAAAAGTTACATGTATTATTTTGTATATATTTGTATATTTAATGTCAATAAGTTTATGTTTTCTATCCATAGGCTATGCTATGATTTACACTTGTGGAGTATTTGTACTCTGTTGTAATATGCATGATAAATAAATAAAAAAAAAAAAAAAGTGTTGGGTAACTAAAACTAAACAATTAAAAATACAATTTTAGTGTATCACAACCATGTTCATTACCATTTATTTATTACTTTTGTTGGTATTGCAGGACTTTATATTTGTAATTTGAATTCTATAAACATTTAGAGCCTACCAATTAGTAGGCTACTCTGGCTTGCATTGAAGCTGTTTTTAAACCTATTTTATTTATAATTAGTTATATTATTAATTTATAATTATTTATAACTAAAGCATTCCTCGTCTTGTCTTTTTGTCTGGACTGACATGAAGATCGGCTGACAAGTGTAGTCTAGTGTAATCTTCTTACAAATAGTCGGTAGCCTAATCGGATGAGCGTAGCGAGCGAAGCGAAGATTCCATTTCACTACACTGGAGAAAAAAATCCAGAATGTTTTTTTTCTTTCTTTCTTTCTTTCTTTTTCTTTTTTTTTGTATTTTTGTGTGTCTGTTAACACGATTCCGGCTAAACCGATACACCAATTGCGATGAAAATTTATGGAGACCTTCGAAATCTCTGAACTTAGAACTGCCACGATTTTGAGCGCAATCGAAAAATTATTTCTCATACAAATCGCAATTTTACGATTTTTTTCGATTTAAAAAAAAATTCTTCGACTTATTTCACCTACATGCTTTATCCGATTGTAATGATTTTTATACAGAACCTTTATTTTATGAATAATATGTCGTTAAAATTTGAGCAAAATCGAAACATTACTTCTCATAAAAATTGCAGTTTTACGTTTTCTTTCAATTTTTTAAATTTCTTCGGCTTATAACACCTACATGCTTTACCCGATTGTAATTATTTTCATAAATAACCTTAATTTTGTGAATTGATATATTCAAGTGAAATTTGAGCGGATCAAAAAATTATTTCTCATGATAATCGCAATTTACAATTTTTAATTTTTATTTTTAAAATGTCTTCAACTTATAATACCGACATGCTTTATCCGGTTGTAATGATTTTTTCACGGAACCTTAATTTTATGAATTAATATATTCTTGAGAAATTTGAGCGTAATCGAAAAATTATTTCTCATGAAAATCGCAATTTTACCCTTTTTTACGTTTAAAAAAAATACGCTCATCCAACAACGCGCCTGAAAAAGCGTTTGCGAAGCTTCCTAGTAAATAATAAGCTTGAATCTATTCTCTTTGCTGCAGGGAAAGTGATGATGGGGAAGTTTGGTACTTTAGTACACCTATCCAATTAGAAGAGCTATTAGAATGTTTGGATAAAACTAGCATGGAAGTTGCTCTAGCTCGTGAAATCAGCGACTTCAAAGATGAAATATTACGACAGATGGCAATCACAGAAAAGATTACAAACCAGAGCAGAGGTAACAAGAAGTCGTACTTGGATATTACAAATGGTAAGTGGTTGTATTATAACTTGTTTGTAATGTTAAACCGGAACCCACCATTAGTGAACTCCCCTGCGGAGAAACGGAGACCCATATTATTATGAAAGGTTGATTATTTTGGGGTAGAAATCCACTTGTTGGCCAGTGGTGGGTGCGGGGTACAGGGGTGCCCAAAGGGTCAATTGTGCTGAATGTTTAACCGTTTTTATTTTTCAAGGCCAAACCATTGAACAAAATCTATTTTAGATTTTTGAATCGTGTAAGGAATGAAAAATGAAATTTTATCCATATTTTTATTTTCTTGTATGTCCTGGAAATAACTTTTTTGATTTGTTGCCCCAAATTTTTCTTTTTGGTTAAAAACTTAAAAGTGATATATTCTGGAAGGGTTATTATTTTCAAGTAAAAATCCACTTGTTGGCCGGTTGGCCAGTGGTGAATGCGGACCGCGGTGTACAGGGGTGCCCAAAGGGTCAATTTTAGGGGGTGTTTTCAACCGTTTTCGTTTGTTCAGGGCCAAAGCGTAGAACAAAATTTATTTTAGACTTTTGATTCATCTAAGTACATAATGAAAAATAGAATGTCATCCACGTTTTCATTTACCTACTTGTATGTCCCGGAAATACCTTTTTTGACTTTTCCCCCAAAAAGTAAAAATGTCCCAAATTGCCCGTTTTGGTTAAAATAAAACTGATATATTCTGAAAGGGTTATTATTTTGGAGTGGAAATCCACTTGTTGACCAGTGGTAGATGCGGGCGGGGTTCAGGGGTTCCTAAAAGGGTCAATTTTAAAGGGGCTATTACCCCAAAAAATTATTTTTTTACCACAATAATCTAGAGCATAATACTACACTAAAATGACAGTTTAATATTTATATCTTGTAAGGTTCCGTTATTTTACACGAATTTTTTATTTTTTTATCCAGAAATTTGCAAAAAAATAGGTGCTTTGAATTAATTTTTTAAATCAGCTTTAATGTGATTATTTTTTGTTCCACATTAATACTAGAGCATCGTACCAATCTAAAATGACCCTTTACAACATCGTTTCTTGAAACTGTGCCCAAATGACTCAAACTCTATTGCTAAGGCCTTCATTCACACGCACCCCACACCAATATTGTGAAATTTTCTCTGGTGTAGCTATGCATCAACGATGCCTCGCAAGCCTACCCATCATATAGGCTAGCCTAATTGTGTTGATTTATTCCAGCGGCATTAGTCAAAGTACAGAAAGAAAGGCAAGAGCGCTACATAAAGGAAGAAGAAGAAAGAAGAGAAAAGGAGAGACGTGACGCAGAAGAAATGCGCAAGACCATTCACGATGTTGCCGTGAATGAGCATGATGGGGAAACTGACGGATCTCTTCCTGGGGGCACCTCTCCTGTGACAGTTGTATGTTCATATTTGTTATTTCACCTAATGCTCGGGCCCTAGAGTTTTAATAGTAAGGTTGGGATTCGATTATAAATTCGTAATCGATGTCAAACCAATCATTTCGTTATCACATCGTACAAAAAATTGACCTTAATTTTATTTATTGGCCTCCTTTGCAAACAAGTTGTTATCACCTAATAAATGTAAAATCAGATACAGTAATATTGTTTTACTTGTAGAACACTGAACATTTGTTATGAACTTAGTATGTTTTTGTTCAGTAATTTTTTTAATTATGGCAAAATGTGGCAAGGTAAGGATCATGTTGTAGTTGTATCGTGTGCCACCCAAACTACCCCCTCCTGCGTGTGCAGTTTGCCGTCCCTGTCATATATAACTGTTCATTCTCCCGTGTCCTCACGATTCCAATTTTAGTGGTACTAGGCTACTTACTAAACCTAGCAGATTTATTGATATTAAATAAAGTTTTTTTTCACCCAATAGGAGACAACAGAGACCACAAGCACTACAACTACAGAGAAAACTACGTCGTCTCCTGCAGGTAATACAGAGCATGTGACTGAAGTTACCACTACAACTACGTCCTCGGTGAAGGTTTCAACAACTATTGCTTCATCAGAAGGTGATGAGGAAGAAGTTGAAATTGAGGAGGATGGGACAGATGGAAAACCTGGACGAAAGAAAATCTCGATTGTGACACGATCAAAGACTGGCTCGCTTACACCTCGAACATTTAACATGGATGATTTAAAACGCCGTAGTACAGCAATTCTTTCTAAAAGTGAAATGGAAAAACTTCAAAGTGAACGTCGGGAAAAAGACGGCGACAAGGAAAGCAATTTGGAAGGAACCCCACGAATTACAAGACTAAAAGCTCAGCAGATTGCCACTGGCACATTTCTGTTTAAATTGGGAATGGATAATGGCTTTAAATCCTATAGCAATCAATATAGTACAAATATCGCAGCACTTAACAAACCACAGCGAAACGAGGAGCGTGATAAGAAACGTCACCTCTCCCACAAGTTTTCCCTTACTCATGCATCTGAGTTTAAGTGGATTGGATCTTTGCATGGATCACGTGCATTGCTTGTCAGCACATTAAGGCAGACAATGTTGCAACTAGAGACCAACATTCAAGCATCCTTCATGCATCCCAACTGGCCGTTGCTGAGAAAACCCTGGGTAACCGCTGTTAGCTCGTGTGTTAACCCGCGAGAGTTTGCCCGCGCACTCATTGTGCTCCAAGCATGTATTAAACCCGTAATCTTTGCAAATGTGTGGCACGAATCATTGGGCCATGTTAAGTTGCAGCGAATGACTGCACTTGAGCGAGACGATCGAAAGCGTATAGAAAAGAAAGACAAAAAGGACAAAGAAGATGAGGAAGACAGATATAGAATTAATCAGAATGTTGTTAGATACACCCTTGGACTAAAACATCAGGTGTGGAAGCAAAAAGGCGAGGAATATCGTACACATGGCCAGTGGGGCTGGCTCTGGCTCTCTTCCACCCGCAAGTTCCGAATACTCGATTGTCGCACTGTAGGGTTGCGTGCTGGACCACAGAAAGTGATGGTGCAAGTCGAGGATGATAAGGGTAAGAAGATAATTGCAGTTGATCCAAAAACTTTCAAATACCTTCTTATGAAGAGTACAGAAGATGAAGCCCTGGCTAGTAATGCAAAGATAGATGAAGATGAAAAAAAAGAAAGCTCAGATGTAAGTGACAATGCAGCTTTAGTGAAGGAAGGAGGCGAAATAGAAAATAAAGTGAGTAATGAAGTAACTGTTAATGTTTCCCCGAAATCCATGGTCAAGTCTCATATGAGAGGGACACTTAACAATATGAAGGTGTTTCCACCTATTAGTGCTTTTGAGGAGATTGATATCACAAAAGCTTTGACCTCACCAGGTAGATTACATTATCCAAAAATAGCAAAGAAGTCTCGATTGGATGATTTTCTCCCTCGTAGAACCCATCTCAAAGTCATGGAAGAAAGGAAATTTTCACAAATAAGTTTCAGTAAAGAACCCAAGGTCGAAAAAACTGAAGGTAAAACTACTGATCTTGATGTTGATGTTGAAAATAATGATGGCAGTGATATAGAGAGTGAGAGCGACATAATGTCATCTCTGTTCCCAGGCAAGTTAAACGTACCTGTTAAGCCAAGTGTGGGTAGCAAGGATGGAAACGGTACGATAAACCGACGGATATCGTTGCTCCAACAACAATACACAAAGTTGGTACTTCAAGGCAAGGGACTTCTGTGCTATTCACCTCAATGTAATATATCGAATAAAAAGCACCCCAGTAATCCTGCCTTACAGTCTTGCTTCTCCCCGCTTTGTTTGCAACGAAGCCGCAAGCGTAAAGAACTGCTCTCGCTTCTTAAGCAGGCTAATCACCATCCTAGCATCAACAATAATGTTCTAACACCTGTGATTCCAAAGTCAATCAAAGTGCATGTAAAAGAACCTTTGGCTCCACCTACACCAGAAGTTGTCAATGGAGATAGTATGGATGCAATTCAAAGAGACTTTGAATCAGCTGTAGCAGCTGCCAGTTCTTCAACCAGCCAAGATGAAGCAAATGCAAACGTTGCCATCCCTCTAGGTGCTAGAAGTGGGTCGGTATTGGAACCAAACACAAATGCAATTCCCAAAGAAGAGATCGTTGAAAAGGTAGAACCAGTTAAGGAAGAGTCATTGTTGGTACCTGATTGTGAAGATGTGAACATGTCTGTGGTCAATGAGGAAGAGGTGTGCACCTCAGCACCTGCCATGGAAGGAGAGGAGGTGGAGATTTCTTCAACTCCAGAGACATGTTCAGAAGTGGAAATTACAACAGACACTCCGGCTGTTGCGGCAGAAGAGGAAACTGTTAGCTGTGAAGTGACTAGTCCTAGTCCTAGTGTTACCACAGTGGAAGTGACTCATACAACCACTACTACCACCACTTCTCAACAGACGGTCCGCTTTGTCGATGGGGCTGTAACAGCTGTCAAAAAAACCGAGTCATTTGCTACGAAGGAAAATACTGAAAGAAACACTGTTCTTACTTCCAGCGACCTTCCAAGGTATGTGTGTTTCCCCTTTATTAACTATATACTAGTAGTGCACTAGGCCTATGCTACGCATATAGGCCAGTTAATGTATACTATACTATAATACTGTACTGTTACCAATCCAGTCACCTTTGAGGTGAATAATTAAAATTACTTCTTATTTACACTGTATTACAGTTTACAGTAGGTAGTAATGTAGGCCCTAACTCCTATAATAATATATTAATATTGTAGTACTTACTTAGTTTAGGCCTATATTTAGTTTTTCATTGCAAAACCCAAGGAGACTGTTTGAATCGGGAAATGTTTGGGCTTTGGCTTATGATATTTATTTTATGCCTAAACCTAATTTTCCTTTGTTTGTTTGTAGCGGTAAGCTTCTGAATTCATTGCTGACTTCAAAGAGCCGCTGTGCAAGCAGTCTTTCATCCATGCTGGTGAAGAAAGAACCAAGTGGGGATCTGAAAGCCACTCTTACAAACATGGTTACCGGTACCGAGTCTGTAGAAATAAAAAAGGAAGAAGGAGACAAAATGAAAATGGAGAGGGTCTATTCTACCATTGGTACCAAAGGCAAGCTGTATTTGAAGAAAGTTTCCGTCTCACTGGCCGATCGTCGAAAGAAGCGAACCCCTGTCAAGTACCCTCTTTGCTCCACGTTTCAAACCCGAAGCAAACGCCGAAATCTGTTGATATTACCGCAACATGAACTGCGTAAATTGGCGCGCATTGGAGGTCGATTCTCTATTCAGGGATATCACCATCTGGCCAAAGCCAACCCACAAGCTTGGCCTTATCCCTGTTCTCGTCCCCTGTTCAAAACTTGCTGGCTATATCGCACTGTGAATATCCGCTCCCTTGCGGCTGCGGCTCTGCAGCTGCGCATCATGTGGAGCTGCCTCAGGTGGGATGACATGCTGGTGAAACCACCCTCCAATGATGGTAAACATCAGATCACCACAGACACAGAGATTATGTCACTGGAGATCCTCAAACATCGCCACGTGGGACAGTTCATGAATCGGACTCAATATTGGCGAAGGAAGGTGGTCATACCGTTAGAGTTGCCAAAGACAGTAAGAGGTAGGTTATACCAAGGCCAAGAGCACATGATTATCTTTTATCCTTTCTTTAATGCTTCAATGTTAGTAGACCTATGTATGCTAATTTTATTAAATATTTATTAGCAATGAAAACCAATTATATAGTTTATTCAGTAAGCCTCTGCTTGTGGAAGAGCCAAGAAGTATGGCTAAAAATAGTAATTTTTAGTGTGTTTGTGACCTTGGTTATCTGTTTTCCGTGTTTTTTACAATTTTAATTTCCGCTTTTACTACTATTTTATTAGATATCGGGGATAAATCTCGGTAGGGGATAGTTTCAATATCGATAGTAGCCGTATTGCCCGTATCGCATCGGAGAAATTGCTTGTATATTGTAGCTGAATGAAGCATTACCATAGCTAGGATTAACTAATTTTGCCCTGGTTTGCAGTATGTGTTACTGCAAAAATGCACATCAATATAGTATATGGTACATAATTAATTGTAGGTAGAGCCTAATCAAAATACTAACTGCATTATAAGTGGATAATATCATACGACGAGGTCGTTAAAAACGGGCATATTTAGGATCTACCAGCTGATTTGCAGGCAAACAATGAAGTGCACCCAGTTTATTCAAGTGTCGAGTTACTACACGTGATGTGGTATTGGGTGGAACCGGGGGTAACGTGTCCAGTGGACCTTGAGACATCTAGACATAAATCACAGTGGTCCAGATCACATTACGTGGGGAAGAGGATGACAAAATTTATGCTTCAGACGTCTTGCTAGAAATAACTGCCTAAAAGTAAAAACATTTGTTAGCCGTAGGTACTTTTATAAAAATCTAGTGATGTGGATTTACCGTAAATTTAAAACTGGTAATTCACCGAAAAACGGTGAAATCGTGTTAAAATTTAGATTTTGGCCATATTAAGCATATTGACATAAACGTAAATAGTTTTTGGGATGAGGAAGGTACCTATAGTATGTAAATTTAAAGAGCATATATTCACATTTATATTTATTTACTGTTCGATATAAAGTACAAACTAAACAATAATTTACTATTAATTTAATTATCTTTGTATGGTTAAATAAATAAATAAAATAAAAATATTTATTAGATTAGAATGAATGATTTAGTTAGCCTACTCAGCTAATGAAATAGACTGGAGTATGTCTAGCTACAGAAAAGCTCTTTTCATATTTATTGATTGTATTTTTTAAAGTGTTAATTGACTTATTTCCACTGCTTTCTTGTTGTGTATGTTCTTATTAGGTAGTCTTTAGATCAATATAATGATGGAAAATTTCACCATTTTACCAACATGCTCGACATTGCCTAAAACGCGTTTCAAGAATCATCAAATCAATCAAATCACCTCCGGCAAATATGTCTCCCACAGCTAGGGCTTCACCCAAGACCTCAGCTGCAAACTCTGCGGATTCGGGTTACTCAGTTCCCGCGACGTTTGGAACCGAATCCAGATTTTGTTACCCTGTGACATCCCTCATATACACATTCTTATTTGACAAATGAAGCAAACCACAACCTCGTTGGACAATCAATAGCGTACTTCAAAGCGTTCCAGAATAAACTCTGCATTCTGCATCAAATGGTCGTCCAAGTGCATCCAACATTCGTCATTGTTTATCTTGGCTCTAGCTCTGTATTTTAAAACTGCTAAATGTTTGCTATTTATTCAGAACACTTAATTTCATTTTTGTATTGGTTATCTATGCATTGCCTCTTACTTGTTTTTGATTTACAGAAGTAACGTCAATCCGCAGCGGGCTGCGGAAACGCAAGCGGGCAGAATCTCCACAAAGCACTGAGCCACAGGTTACTGAAGAATGGGTTGATGAAGATAAGCTTGAACTGTGGGAAATCAAGCAATATGGAGATAGGTAATGAAAATTATATTGTTCACTGTTTGCTGCTTTTATTACTTAGTTAATAAACAATGTGGCTGCTTTTGTAAAACATTGCTCAAATAACTTTATTAGTCTTACACCTTGGTAGGTAGGTAGGCCTAGGTGCTATTGTAGGTGTTTAAAACTTTTTAAATCCTTTTTTAACTCTGCTCAGTATACAGTAAGAACTCTCTTATCCGATCTCCGCTTATCCGATGTACCATGTTAACCGAGCCGCCCCCCAAAAAAAAAAATTAAAAAAAAAGTTTTATATACGTAAATAAAACATAAAAATAATTACAGACGCTGCGCCGCACTTTTTTAAATGTACGTACTCGCATACATTTGTAGGCATGCCTTACGAGTGAGTGCAAAGAAGATAGATCGGCGACTTTTGAGCAGTGTGCATCAGTGTCACTGAGCATATAGAGTTCAGTGGTCAGTGTGCGTCGGGCGCATCGCCGGTAAGCGTCAGTGTCACTGAGCATATAGAGGTCAGTGTGCGTCGCGCGCCTGCGCGTGCGCATACGATCCAACCATCTCACACACAGCTGTTCAAAGATGGTCGTTGTGGAACTAGATGCAATCATGTTTCAACCGATTCACGAAATTCGTAATCACGACGCATTGAATTGTTATTCCTGGGCTATCTTATTTCTTTCCCAGACTTATCTTGCGTCGAGAGCTTCAGCGCGGGCATAGTAGTGAGAGGTTTTCCCACATGAGAAAGAGAGCTAGGCCTAGGCCTATGTTTGCATTGTAGGCCTAGGCCTACTGCGTCGAGTTTAGGCCTAGACATACGTTTTTATTACGACATGTAGGCCTAATTGTGTACGTGTGTTTGTGAGCTTGATTTACAAGCTATTAAATCATTTAGTATACCCTGTATGAAGTGTATCGTGTGTATTTTATGTTCCTTCATCCATTACATGTGTCATATATCATTTTACCACATCAGGCTATGCTACGAGAGCAAATAAACAAATGAACCGCGCCATCCGAGTTTTTCGCAAATCCGAGGTGCCCCCGGTCTCATCCAACTCGGATAAGAGAGTTCTTACTGTAATAACAAATACTATAATAGGAATAGCTTGAGGTAAGAGCCTCACCAGTTAGCTGCCCATGAGTCCAACGGTGCAAAATAATGAACTAGAGCTCTTGAAGTAATCCAAACCAAAGTCAGTTCCAATTTCAAACATGCACTGGCCTGGTTATTATGTTCTGAGCTGCATGTTTACTGTAAATTAAATTAACATTTTATTTTATGTGATCTAAAATATTAAATATCTGAACTCATATCATATCCTAGGTTTTGGTTTTGTGTGTGCATGTATGTTTTGCTAACACTACCCTGTTTCCTACCTTTTATCTATAGGTTAGAGAAAGCTAATGCCCAAGTTATCACCAGGAGTCGAACCAATGTCCAAACAACCAAGCCAGAGGCGAGCTCTGCCACCAACAAGCTGGAGACTGTCAGTGGTAAAGCTACCCCAGAGGAAATCAAGGAGAAGATGGAGCAACAGTTGCGCATGCAGCGTGCGGCTCACCAGCAGAAGAGAGCTCTTGACTCGACCAAGGGGGGTCTAATCAAAGTTGTACACACTCCTACACAAGGTGAGACAACATTAACTATAATATGCTATAGTGGGTGTTGTAGGACTAGGCTTCTACCTAGAGATGGAAAATTACTGGTACATAATTTAAAAACTTAAAGTGGTAAAGGTGGTTGGTAATAATATTTTGTAATTTTTTTATCAGTTCCAGTTACGGCTGCTGATGGAACAGTCAAGATGGTAACCCACAAAGTAGCGATACCTTCTCAACACACCTCTCAAATAACTGGCGGCAAAAGCGCTCTCACTTCTCTGTTAACCAACACGCCGACAGCCAACAAGGCATTCATGGGTACGCGACGAATCTTCATGACGAAGGGTGCAGATGGAACCACCAGAGTAATAACAAGTCCAGGTCCCACGAGTATCCTGCCTAAGGCTACGCAAGGCCAGTCGCTGATCAAGGTGCAACAGCCTCCACCTCTTGCGCAGCCATCTGTCAACACGCAACAGAGAGTACAGATCTTGAAAGGAGCAGATGGCAAAATTCAGGTCCGCGGCTTGATGCCTGGTAAGAAACAAGTTATAAAATGCGAGAAAAGCGAGTTTTACGCAGATATAGCCCTATTGTAATGTGACTGTATCGGCGCAATATTTTTTAGACGTGATAAATTGCGATATTATTCTCATTTCAGCGCGATTATCGATATGAATTTTCATATCGTTTGACATCCGTATTTTAAATAAATAAATTTGTATAAATTTGTGACTGAGTGGGTAGACTATGAATAGTAAATTTACTCTATCCACTCAGTCACAAATGTTTCTTCAAGTCTGATTGTCACTTAGCCTAGTATAAGAGAAAACTCTAAATTCATTTTTTAATCAGTCTGTATTGGTTGCTTTAGGTCAGCAGCTCGTTCAGATGCCTGACGGCAAACTTCAAGTGGTTAATAATCCTACGTCCCAAGTGGCTCAGCAGGTTACACGTATTGCTAAGCCGGCAGGCACCACCTTGATCCGGCCGAACATGGCCACCACATCAGCTGCTTCACTGCAGCCTGCAAAGACATCTCCTGTTAAGCAAATCGCTATTGCTTCGGCAGGAACAACTCCCATGAAGGTAGGTTCTTTGAGAGTTGTATTGTGTTCTGGGTATTGGGATGTGTGCAAGTGTTCATTCTTGGTCACGCACAATCATAGTTAATCTTACGTTTATGTATTTTCTATTTTATCACCTATCGATCGTGCTACTTTTCAGCTCCATATTAGTAGGCCTACTTATTTAAATTTGATTAAATTCCTTAATTGATCAATGTAAAATTATATTTGGTTCCATTCGGACACTTAATAACAGGATGTCTACAAATCTCAAGTCGGGAAATTTGTTTTTATTTCTGGAATTTCCTAACTTCCCATAAAAAATCTCAAAATTAACCAAATCGAATAGATTAATCACAAAATGTTCACATTATATTCCATCATTGCCAATCACAACGTTCTGGGGGCGAAATCAAAGTAAAATTCAGAAAATTTGGTAACCTAAAAGGCTAAAATAACTTAAGTAGACCAGGTGTATTAGACCAGCCTATCTTATTGTGTTACGTTGAATGACTGTCTCGCTTCACAGACTGTAATCAAAACTCCTGGCCAACAGCAACAAACGGTGGTGTTCAGGCAACAGATCGGAGGTACCCCAGTAGTACAGAAGATATGCCAGTCCAACACAGTGGTAGTCAGCGGTGGACAAGTATTCACCACCGCATCTGGGCAACAGCTGGTCGTCAGTGGGAACCAGGTGATGGGGACTCCTACGCAGGTTGTCAGCAGCGGTGGACAGCTTATCAACACCGGACAGTTAGTGGTTACTGGAAGTTCTATTGCGCAACAAATCGCATCAGGTAAACCCTAACTCATTTCCTTTCAAGTTACCAACAATGATGTTCTGGTATGAGAGTAGAGTACTAGTATATGGTATGATTTAGGGGTATGCGAAGCGTCAAAATTTTCGAAGTATTCGCGAATAATTTGCTATTCGTATTCGATTCGAAACTCGACTACTAACTATTCGAATTTCGAAGTTTTCGATTTGAAATTCCCGCTAGTATGCAGGAAACTACATTACCGATCTACGCACCCTATCGTCAACTCCGCGCAACGTGTTTCAGCTTTGCTGTCGTACCAACCAAACCAAGCTGTACCAACTTCGACAAACAACAGCATCTCATGTCACCGTTGTCACGACGTCGTTGAACGTAAGAAATTACTCCGAAAACGTGATGCAAACCTCGTCTTTCTTGCGAAAAAGTTCTAAACATGAGTCTTTTCTCGGGTAAACGCTCATGTAAAAACCCGCATAGGGCTCTCGTGCTTACAGATTACGAAGAAGAAGCGGGCCTTGAGCCCGAAACGGACATCCTAGGCCTACCTAGCCTAGCCTAGCCCTACCCGCTTAAAAGTCTAGCCTACGGCAAAAAAAAGTGCGATTTGGTACTTTTTCAACCCAAAAGGGAACGAAGCCGAATGTATGCATTGCAAAAAAAATTAAAAACCCCCACAGGCCAGAACAACGAACATTGTTTTTAATTCCCTGTGCTTTGCACAATGCTAGACCTAGGCCCCTAGCCTAACTAGGCCTAGGCCTAGGCCCTAGGCTAGCCTACCTAGACCTAGGCCCTAGGCTAGCCTATCAAGGCCCTAGGCCTAGTGCTAGGGGCTAGCCATTGAATTCCGCCAAGGCTAGCCTAAACCTAGGACTATAGCCATAATAAATAAAACTTAAAAACAACTACCCTTAAATGTTTATTTTTATGTGTGTGCACTGTTTTGACAACTATTCGATATTCGACTTCTATATTCGACTTTTTTATTGTGTACTATTCGATATTCGTATTCGAACTCAAAAATCACTATTTGCACACCCCTATAATATATTGAACTTTTTTAGTATGTTCATTACCGGTAGTCACTTTAAAAGTTTATTAAGTTTAGTCACAGAAACTCCCCTGGATGCAACTCAATGTTAAAGATAGGCTATTCTTTAAGTTATTTGGTTCTCCTTCTTGTGAGTTAAACAACAAACACAAACAACAAGAACACATATTCTATTGTAAGAAATAGCAAAGAATAATATATATGTATTAATTAATAATCATCATTCATTCCATTGCCGTTTCCTACTTCTGGTAGCTTTTTTGGTTAGCTTCTGCTTGGGTTTCACAACCAAATTTTTCCACTTTTTTCTATCCTCCCACAATCGAGTCTCTTCTACATGCTCCCAGCTCTCTCCTCTAGTATGTAGGTCTCTTGATATGGTCTCCTTCCATCTTTTCCTTGGTCTCCCCCATCTTCTTCAGGACTTCAATCCTTTTCTCATACATTCTCCCGGATATCCTCTCTTCCGTCATTCATTTTATAAGCCCCAAGAACAGTCCATAGCCCAAGAAATTAGTGATGCGTCACCCCCCGACCCAACTCATTTTGGAACTGGGTGTTTGATAGTAGGCCTATCATTTTAATAATACCCGTAATTCTAGATTTCTTAAATGAAGCGTGTGTATCCATAAACTCTATGCAAACAAACCTTGCAAAACTCGTATGTTTATAAGTTGGGCAAAGAAGAAATCTGTACTGTATATCAATTTTATTGCCTAAAATGTAATATTGTCGACGAATTACATCATTAAGAGTTGGAAAAAACACATTTAGAAAACGCGAATTTCGCGAAATCTCGTGTATATCGCGAAATAACGAACAAAATTGTATAAAACTGGTCAAAACGCAAATTAACTCGCGAAATTAAACATTTTAGTGCTCATAATGTGGGGGGATGGTGGAGGTGCCGGTCCAGAATTTGTGAATTTTGGTGGAGATGCCGGTCCAGACCGAACATTACCTTCGGAACATTACGCGCGCGGCAGGCGATACATCGTTTCGTGACGTCACTGGCTCTACGGAAATAGACCGCCAAAATAACGCGGCAATAGTCCACCAAAATAATGGTGCGTACAAATATTTATTTTTGCTTGGGAGTCGATTCTAAAAAATAGATTTGTGGGTCACAATGATCGATTCTAACATTGAAATTTATTTCATCCCTACTTAAAGGGCTCCTTTTTTTAAAGTTTGATATTTTTTTTTTTTTAGATACCTACCTATGTTTTTGACCATTTTAACGAAATTGAGAAAAACGCAAAATTTGGGTTTTATAAAACAAAATTTGGGTTTTTATATCACCATTTCTCATTACCTCCAGCTATAGGCTATAGAATATTTCATTACTTTATTATCCCTTTAAAGAAATTCCAAATTTGCCACCTGTTTGGTGACTGGTGTCACAATCGCAAACTCATTGATGAATCGTTCACTGCTTGATACATTATTTTTGGTATCAATTAAAACTTACAAAGCAAGCAGCCGGTTTATCTATGAGTGCTCTCTCATCTACGAGTTTAAAAAGTCATTATTATTATGCTTAATCATCATTATCTGTTGCCACGTCCAACTCTGCGTTGGGTCGGCATTGAAGACAGGCCTCTCCATCTTCTTCTGTCCTGCCACCACTCCTCTTCTTCCACCACATTCCAGTCTCCTCCACGCTGTTCTACATCTTTTCTCACACTATTCTGCCATTGTTGTTGTGGTCTGCCCCTTGGTCTCCTACCTGGAATTTCCAATTCCATCATCCTTCTCGGTAATCTCGATCTTTCCATCCTTTTGACATGTCCGAACCACTTTAATCTTCTCTCTCCAATTCGCTCCATTAAATTCCTCACGCCTACTTGATCTCGGATATCCTCATTCCGTATTTGGTCCCATCTAGTCTTACCTACTAGGAAAACGCTTAAGTCCCGCCGCGTTGTTGGATGAGCGTATATGGTGCATTGAGATGCCATGTGTTACGCGATTTTCTGTTGTTCTGTGAAAAAATCATTACTTAGTCGAAGATTATTTTTTAATTAAATTAAATTAAATAAAAATTAACTTAATTTTTATATTTAAATTAAATAAAATTAAAAATTAACTTAATTGTTTTAATTTATCGTAATTTTTTTTAAAGAAAAAATCGTAAAATTGCAATTTGCATAAGAAATAATTATTCGATTGCGCTCAAATTTAACACGAATATATTAATTCATGAAATTAAGGTTCTGTGAAAAAATCATTACAATAGGATAAAGCATGTAGGTGTTATAAGTCGAAGAAATTTTTTAAAAATCGAAAAAAATCGTAAAATGCGTTTTTTATGAGAAAAAATTTCCGATTGCGCTCAAAAACGTGGCAGTTCTAAGTTCAGAGATTTCGAAGGTCTCCATCAAATTGCATCGCAATCGGAGTATCGGTTTAGCCGGAATCGTGTTAACAAACACACAAAAATACAGAAAGAAAGAAAAAAAAAAACATTCCGGATTTTTTTCTCCAGTGTAGTGAAATGGAATCTTCGCTTCGCTCGCTACGCTCATCCAACAATGCTTCTCAAAAACTTCATATCTACAGCCTGCACAAGGCTCTCGTCCACTGTTGTCATATTCCAAGTCTCTGCTGCATATGTCAGTATTGGAACAAATAAGGATATACAATACAAAATAATAACTAGAAACCTCAACTATGTTTATTTCATTTTTCAGGCAAAGCCCAACTGGCCATGGTAAATGGTCAGCAAGTTTTGATCCGTACTACTGGCTTGCCTCTCTCTAACTCCACGACCCCACAAGGCAATGTGCTGGTCAAGACAATCGGAACGCCCCATCAGTCTGTAAAGACACTAGCCAAGACAACAATGCTTGCCTCACCTAAACCGGGCATGACGGCCATTGCACCTCAACCAACGCAGCTTGTGCAGACTACTACGGTAATTACCAGTTTCTTAACCAAGTAATCGACCAGCAGGCTGTGCTAACACCGTTTTGTCCAGAAGGAAAGGGGTATTTTTCAAGTTCTTTCAAAGTGTGTTTCAGTAAATGCGTGTTAACTATAAAGTTATAAACTCCTATGGTACACTATGACAGGGCTGCCGTTTTAAGGGATTTTATCCGTTTTTACGGATATTAAGGGTGCAAAACGGATAAACGGATTTTTAGTCTTATTTACGGATATTTTGTTAATTACGTTTTCTATGCTTATTTTCGTATATTTGAATCTGCGCGGGCTAATTTCGATTGTAAACATTGAAGGTGGGGCGATAATCGATTCGACTTTCGATAGGGGGCGGAGCATGGGCGGAGCCGTGTCCCAGATGTAGTAGGAACTGCTTCCATTGAGAAACAGCAAGGAAACAGCCAAGCAGTTGCTTTTGGGGAGGATGCAAGTTAAATTGAACAGCTAAGAGCCTACAAAATTGTTTTCTTTCGTTTTTGTTTATAAAGTTTGGATTATGTGATATTAAAAGTGAAAAATAGAATTAGTATATGATTAAAATGTTATTATCAAGTTCTGCAATGTTATTATAGAACACAACACATGGGCCTAGGCTAGGCCTAGGTCAAAATTGTGATGCAACATTCATAGGCCTAGGGCCTAGGCCTTAAATTTTTTAACCAGGTCAGAAAATATTATTTTAATATTTTAAATGGAGTTTCTGTAAATAAATAACATTTTAAATTTTTATGCAATCTCAATTAAAGCAACCACGGGCATTTCTGGCTCCTTTCTTCTCATCTGTGCATAGGCCTAGGCCCTTGGCAACTTTTAGGTTAAGATGGTAACAAATAAACAACACATTTATCCATTTTCATAGTTTGATCAATGAAATCAACGTGTTTAGACTTTTCACGGATATTTGCGGATATTTAACGTCCTCATACAGGATTTGAAAAAATATCAGTGGCAGCCCTGCACTATGATATGATGGAAATCTTATTTAGCCTACTTGTAACAACTCTCTCGCACATTGTTTTTACAGGTGGACCAATACTGATTAGTACAGAGACAGTCAAACCTGTTTATAACGATCCTGTTTAAAAGGATATCCCATTTATAGGCCTTATGCAAAATGTATTTAATTTGACTTCCTGTAAGGACCAAAAACCATAACATTTATAATGATTTCCCGCCTATAGCGATGTCATAATTCGTATTTTTCAGCAAAATATGGCCGCGAGTAACAATTTTATGCATTCACACAACCTCATTTAACACCCACTTTGTATCTTTCTCGATTGCTGAAGTACCGGTCGGGTATCTTTTGCGTGCGACTTGGCCACGTAACCCATTCATTGAACTTGTCTTCACCGAGATCGCATAAATATTGCCTCGCGGTTTCCGGGGGGAAGAGAACCAAACGTTACTGTGCGGGCAGGAGAGGGTATAGAGAGAAGAGAGTAGAATATCGTCGAGCATATTTACTTCACAAAGATTGTTTTTGTTTCAAAACTCGTTTCTCAAGTGTTCGTTTTGAGTGTTTCATATTACATATACGTGTGCAGGCCTCCAAAAATGCGGTCGCCACTGGCGACTAAAAATTTGACCCTGGCGACCCATATATTGTAGCATAATATTGGCCTTTACTACTGATATTTCTAATAAGTTCAGATTCAAATTTTCACGCCAGCTATCCTTCGTTCGTGTTTCCCGCAGCTAGGGCGTGGCATCGTAGTCGACCCGCTATAGCCAATCCCCTCCCACACCAGCCGCATGCTGTACCAATCAAAATATGACTTCAGCCGAGATCAGCACACCGTTATTTAGTTTGATCAATTGAGAAATCAACTTCGACTCGTCGAGTTTTACAATCGTTTTCGTCACGGCGTCAATAAGCCTATTCGATATTCGTATTCAAACAGAAAAATCACTATTCCCACACCCCTACTAAAATCCAATTTTATATTGCCTAACAATTAAAAATTTTAGTCTAATTTTGATAGTAGTAGTATTTTTAATAGTGATGACATCGGGTAGTAAATATTGGAGTCGACTCCGGAGCCTTGGGAACCGGGTAGGAGGAGTCAACTCCCCGATCCACAACTTAAAAAAAAAAAAAAAAATTATGCAAAAGTTATTTTTAGCCCACTACTCTAGTTAAATAAATAAATTGTAAGAGTCTACCCACTCAGTTATATAACTGATTTTCAGTGGGGTTGCACAACGCTGTCCAGCCATCCCCCCCCCCCACCCCCACCCCCACCCCACCCTCCACCCGCTACGTATCACTAGCTTGCTTGTCTCTTGGCCCGGCCAAGACTCTCGCTGATTTGTTACGTTTACGTTTTGAGACAAGTGCAATCTCATTCAATTTATCATTTTAAAATTATTTTTTTTTTACCCGACTCCTTGATTATGGGGTTGACTCCAACAGGAGTCAGGTAGGAGTCGGGTACCCGAGTACCCGATGTCATCCCTAATTTTTAAGTGTTTTGGAACATTCAATGAATATAGGGTCCGGTATGCTTAGGCCTATAACAAAATATAGGCCAAATAAATAGTCTTAAAGGTTGTTGCCAAATACATAGGCTACAGTGCATGTGAAGAACATGAATATTGGCCTATAGTGGTTACTAAATATAATTGACAAATTGACCAATCAATATATAGTAACCAATTTGTAGGGCTGTGCGAGCAGGGATTTTTTTAGTCGAGCGAGATCGAGCGAGTATTTGGTCTTTTGCTTGATTTTCGAGCGAGATTCGAGCGAGCAGACCAAAATTTAATTTACCACAAATGCTGGTATACATTTTGTCACGATGTTATAAACACAAAATTTTCAATATGTTATTACAGTGTTGGGCCTGCCAATTGATAAAACATTAATCTAAAATCATTTTAATCATAGGCTTACTGCTTAGGCTAAGCTAGCCTAGGCTTAGGCTTATTTCTAAATTGCCTCTACTATTAACAATTGTGTTCTTTCTATTTGAAGTTCAAAGAAAAATATTATTTTGGCCCTAGGCAAGGCCTAGGGTGAACCTAGCTAGGCCCTAGAAGCCTTTAAGGTAAGTTGCAGGGGGCCTCTAGGCCTAGTCTTGTAGGGCTAGCTAGGCCTAGGCCAACAGTAGTTCAGCTCACATCCTTGTGCATTGAATTAATGCTCTAAGTTGCTGTGGGCCATTACACAATAAGTAGGGTTAAGGCAGTCATAACTATGTTCATTTCACCTCGTATTTCAATTGCGCTTTACCTGCAAATTGTATTAAAACACATATTGGGAACACTTATTTCTTCAAATAATACGGAAAGTAAAAAAAACATAGGTCCGTCGCATAATATATACATTTCAAATTGATTCAGTCGTTTACGGAATGACAGACGCTAAACAACTTGCAGCCTTGTGACGTACGTCGTAATTCGTAAAAGTCGATAGTCGATTTAAAGTCGAACGCATGTCTGCGACATATCGATATTAGACCAAAGAAGAGGTTGGCATGTCTTTATCCGAGTTCTTTGGAGACATGCGCAGTATCGGTGCGCACGGGCACGGCGTCAAAGCGAGAGCATCGAGTGGCCTGCGCCTGCGCAATGCCCATTACCAGTCAGCTGTTCGCTGTCGACGTGAAGAATGTTGCAGAGCGCGTCATAAATGTAATATTACGCCGCCGAGGCCGTATTTTCGTTCGTTCTCGAACAATTCTAGAGTCATTTCGAGACTCGAATTTTCGAGCATCAAAAAAATCACACGAGCGAGCGAGCGAGAATGTTGACGTGCTCGATCTCGGCTCGAAATTTCGAGTCTCGCACAGCCCTACCAATTTGGCAATTACCATGCACAGTGCAAGTTCTACTTCACTTTCTTCTACTTCACTTTTACAGAGTTGATGGATCATTCATAGTTTGTTTTCCTTCCAGCAACCAATGCTACAGAATGCTCAGCAGTCTGTTAGCCTCCAATCACCTGCTCAACAGATCATGCAGCATGTTGTTCAACAAATAGTTCAGCCTGGACTTCGACAAACTGTGCAGCAAGCTGGAGTCCAGAGTCAGTCCGCTGCTCCGGTCAAGATAAGTCCTCACCCTTCAAGTACTCCTTTGATGTCTTCTTCCAATCCAACAATGCCAGACGCTTCTCCTATTCTACCTACAACACCAGCTAAGGTAAAATATCTGAAAGCAAACCAAAGTCGGTTTTATTTTATAAGTAACTAGTAAATTTAAAAAAATGTATATGGAGTCTACCCGCTCAATAATCTGATGGCTGATTTTCAGTGGGTGACATAAAATTTAAAGCAGACCAAGCCAACCCAACCCTACTGGTTCAAACACCATCATCATTGTCACCAGTTCGGATATTAACTGCCCATACTGAACCGAAACTTAGGTTATAAATCCGTATATCCCTGATTAAACATTATGTTTGATTTGTAGGTGGAGCCTGGGTCTGTAGAAGAGAGTCTGTTAGCAGGGCAGCCTCCTGGCACAGTCATCAAGTGTGTCACTGCCCAAGTGATCCAGACTCCCCAGGGCCCTCGTATCGTGCTACAAGGACTCCAGGGAGCTGAGTTTACCCAGCAACAATTGGCCATTGTCCAACAGCAAGTGAAACAACAGTTACTCAAGGGTGAGAGGCTTAGAGCAGGGCTGCCACTGATATTTTTTTCAAATCCTGTATGAGGACGTAAAATATCCGCAAATATCCGTGAAAAGTCTAAAAACGTTGATTTCATTGATCAAACTATGAAAATGGATAAATGTGATGTTTATATTTGTTACCATCTTAACCTAAAAGTTGCCAAGGGCCTAGGCCCATGCACAGATGAGAAGAAAGGAGCCAGAAACGCCCGTGGTTGCTTTAATTAAGATTGCATACAAATTTAAAATGCTATTTATTTACAGAAACTCCATTTTAAACATTAAAATAATATTATCTGACCTGGTTAAAAAATTCTAGGTCTAGGCCCTAGGCCTAGCTAGGCCCTATGAATGTTGCATCACAATTTTGACCTAGGCCTAGCCTTGGCCCATGTGTTGTGTTCTATAATAACATTGCAGAACTTGATAATAACATTTTAATCATACTAATTCTATTTTTCACTTTTAATATCACATAATCCAAACTTTATAAACAAAAACGAAAGAAAACAATTTTGTAGGCTCTTGGCTGTTCAATTTAACTTGCATCCTCCCCAAAAGCAACTGCTTGGCTGTTTCCTTGCTTTTTCTCAATGGAAACAGTTCCTACTACACCTGGGACATGGCATGGCTCCGCCCATGCTCCGCCCCCTATCGAAAGTCGAATCGATTATCGCCCCGCCTTCAATGTTTACAATCGAAATTAGCCCGCGCAGATTCAAATATACGAAAATAAGCATAGAAAACATAACTAACAAAATATCCGTTAATAAGACTAAAAATCCGTTTATCCGTTTTGCACCCTTAATATCCGTAAAAACGGATAAAATCCGTTAAAACGGCAGCCCTGGCTTAGAGCATAGAATTGTTTATTAGTGTGGCTTGTTTTCCCAGTGTTTTAAGTTACTGCTTCCTATGCAAATTGCTTGTGCCTCACATGTGTGTAGGTGGGGGGTACTACCCCCCCCCCCTGATCGTACCGTTTCATATAATCTTAATAGTCGCACAACAATCTTTAGGCCTACGTACAAGAAACAAATTTTTTTCAGGTATATACAGTACAACCTTGCTATAACGACCCGTATTAAAACGACGATCGCAATTGAACGACGTTTTTTGGACATTCCTACAAATTCCCATAAGGTTCTATGTATTTCACTTTTAATATTACGTTGCATCATAACGGGACACTCTCATTACAACGTCGTTGAATGGGTCCGCTAAGCAACAAAAACCTTTGAAAAACTCGTAGCTCACAAAAACTTTATTTACTATTCACTCATAAATTGTTTAGAGCACGGAAAACGGTGATTTCAAGGGTCTACCCATAAACCCCCCCTCCCCACCCCCCCGACCGCCTGACCGCCCAGCGTAGCAGGTCGCTTCCTTTGTGTTTGTTCCCGCCACTTGAAACTCGGGCCGAGCCGATCCCGATGGTAGAGAGCCTGACCTATCCCAAAGTGCTTCAGTCACCCGTGTAATTCCCGTGTGGTACCACGCTATCGTAACAAGATAAATATCGCCCGGGAGTATCAAACGAACGTGTCTGTGTTGTGATAGTGATTGTTGTACTGATTAATTTCATAAATCACAGTTTAACATAAAGTTAATCATGTCGAAAAGAAAGTCGTTTACTTTGGACGAAAAACTTAAAATAATTAAAGATTGTGACGACAATCCAACTATGACAAAAGTAGATTTAGCTAAGATGTTGGATTTGCCAGTATCGTCACTCAAAACTATCTTAGCTAAAAGAAACGAGATTCAAAAAAATGTGTCACTTAGTGGTCCATCCAGCAGCAAGAAGATTCGTGTTCGTCAGGGCAAATTTGCAGACGTAGAGACTGCACTAGTGCAATGGTTTGGTCAGGCCCGCGCTGAAAACTTACCCGTCAGTGGCCCATTATTATCTGAAAAGGCCCGAGAAATAAGCCTGCGCATGAATGTAACAAGTGATTTTACCGCGTCAGCTGGATGGCTGCACAACTTCAAAAAGCGGCACGGCATTACATCAAAGAAAGTGTGTGGGGAAAGTTCGTCGGTTGACGTAGACACAGTGTCCGATTGGAAACATAATAAACTCCCGGATTTAATCCAAGGGTATGATGCAAAAAACATTTTCAACGCCGACGAAACCGGTCTGTTTTTTAATTTACTTCCTGACCGGACGTTGGCATTTCACAATGACACCTGCCACGGCGCGAAGCGTTCGAAGGAACGCATCACAGTGATGCTGTGCACAAACGCAGATGGGAGCGAAAAGTTGCCGCCGCTCGTAATCGGCAAGGCAGGAAAGCCACATTGTTTTAAGAACGTGGTAAACTTACCCACAAAATACACTCACAATAAAAAAGCTTGGATGACAAGTAAAGTTTTTGAAGATTGGGTGCGAGCCATCGATGCGAAGATGGGGGCTCAAAATTGTCAAATTATACTCTTCATTGACCAGGCTTCGTCACATCCCCAAAATACGGATTATCTCCGTAATGTGACTCTAGAGTTTTTCCCAGCCAACTGCACGAGCCAGCTCCAACCATTGGATTTGGGAATAATCAAAAACATGAAGGATTTCTACAAAAAGCAATTGCTCCATAGAATCCTACAGGCTATGACCCACAACAAAGAGCGGGCTAAACGAGTGAATATCCTTCAGGTAAGAAATAAATATAGGCCTACAAGTTTAAATTTAATTCGTGAATTTTACGTAAATTAATTAACGCTAGTTCATTATTAAATATCAAAATCAATGTGCTTTGAGCTTTTGTTTACCGACGACACGAGATCGTAATGCTTTAAATTTAAAATTAACTTTTGAATAAAATTAGGCTATTAATACATATTTTTTCTTTCTTTCAATCTCACAGGCAATGAGGTTTGTTGCAGTCGCGTGGAGCCAGGTTAAACCACTAACCATAGAAAAGTGCTTCAAAAAAGCTGGCTTTGTTAGTCATGATGAACACGACGAAGACATTGATGACGACAATTCTTATGACATTGACGATGTTGTTATTGACATTGATTCCGAGACTTGGGAAAACATGGGCGGTACAGGCACTGTGGAACAGTACATGCAAGCTGACGAGAATCTCGTCACAGGCCAGCTGTTGTCTATTGATGACATTGTCGATGACATGATGGCGGTGCCGGATGCAGATAGTGATGTTGACGATCAAGGCAGCGACGCCGATATCGAAGACAACTTACCAGTGCCAAAGTTCATTGACGCGATGTTGGCATTTGAAGTCGTAGAAAGATACGTGAACGCTCATAAAGTTAATGACGAGGTACAAAGGAACGTGACCTCCATGCACGCCGCATTGATCGAAATAAACGAGAAAGGTGCAAAGCAGTCAAAAATATCGGATTTCTTTAAACGCAAGAAGTGAAGTGTAGGCGACGGCCCGCGACAGATGTGTACAATGACGCAGAGTCATTACGATCACTTAAATCATAAATTCCTTTCACACACGACGTAAACATTCAGCCGGGCCAGATGGATCGATCGCGCACTTGGGTGTGCGCATTTCGTCCCACTCCACTCCTTTCAGTCAGTCATCACAACACGTGCACAATCAGCTGTGAAGTGGATCGTATGCGCGCTGGTGTCTGCGCACATCCTTCCTCACCCCTCAGCCGGCCGGCCCAGCTACGACAAGTTACATCTCCGCAGCTCTCTCTCTCCCACTCATACACTTAGGCGCTGTCACTCTGACGCTGGCAATGAATGGCACTTGACTTTTGTAAATATTTATGTCCCGTTACGTAGCATGTTTAGTTTTATCATAAACATTTATAAAACAGTAATACATATATTATTAATTATTATTTATGGCATTTGTACTGATATTTGTGTGTTTTTACCATTAAAGCTGTATTGCTTAATCACAGTAATCTATAAATTGATTTTTTAATTTATATTTTAATAGTACGACGATCGTGATATAACGACGTTTTGCCTGTCTCTCCTGATCGTCGTACTATCAAGGTTGTACTGTAATACTACATTTTACTGACTTGTGATGTTGAGCGTCGCATGTGATGATTTCTATGCAACCACTAATGAAGGATTAAAATTAAGGCTTCCTATTACGATTCTGATGTATTTTTCTTGTCAGGTTATACAGTTTCAAGAATGCACTAAGAGCCCCTTACCTCCCACACACTCACTTGGGCGCTGGCTGTATGTCCTATGTGAAACTTCAAACTGTAGCCCCTACATGTAAAATATAGTCATGGATATAAAAGGTTCTATCTATCTATTGCATTGGCAGTGCGAACATAGGTCGTGTCAGTCTGTCTGTCACGTTTGGAACCATTTAGCTTTAACAAATTATAATGGATGGCCTAGGCCTACCTCTATGGTAGGGCTAGCAAACCTTGTCAAAATATATGCCCTAAAATGTATATCTTACTCAGTGGGCACAGCACATGTACCAATGGTCTGCTCTAAGGCATTGTGTACGGTAACAGCCCATTGATTCACAGTGCACACCGCTCGAACGTAGACAATGTGTACGTAACTTGGTCCTGGTTGTTTGCAAAATCCAAACTTTTACATTAGGCTCCCGTGACGGCAAACTTAGGATTCAACCAATGGACAACCACCACTTCAGGACGACGTAAACAGTTCTGATGACTATAATATGTTAGTGTTACGTGAGTGTTTGACGCTTTCCTTTCAGATTAACATCACATTTGTTAATAATTTATTTTACTTTTGCTTACAAGTGTTTGTAATTGTGAACAGGTGTCTTCGTATTAAAATGAATGTAGGCCCTACTGCAATATTGTGTCGCATAGTGCGAACGGTAGGCAAAGCAGTATACCATTATGGCTACAACCACGTTTCGGCAACCTACATTGTGAACAAGGCAAAACTATACAATAGGCAGAGGCAGGTATTTGGGGTGAAAATAAAAACAATTTTTTGTTTTTATTATGCCCAAAAGCGGTGAATTGGTGGTGAAAATAGTTCAACATTTAGGTGAAAGCTCTATAGCCTATCTCTCTCCCCCATGATATTTTTGAAAATTTTGGGATGTGGAATCTTTTAAAGGATTTGCAGATATCAATAATATGTAGTTATGGGAATTCAGATACAGGTAGCATACCTGCCAAGTTTTACGAATTATTCGTAAAATTTACGAAAAACGGTAGTCATTTACGATTTTACGATTGCCCTGTCAATTTTACGAATTTTTCAATTTTCAAAAATTTTAAAAAAAAAACTTTTTTTTTTTTTTTTTTTTTTACAAAAAATCGTTATTTTATATTGAAAACTGGCGCGCCGTGTGAATTTCACGTTTCTTGCCTTCCTTGGTATGTGCAACCCCCTCCCCCTCACGGCCCGCCCGCCCTACCCCCTCCATCGAACATGCCGAGAAAAAAAAGAATGATTAAAGTGTCCCCAAAAGTCACTAAAACGCACGAAATTGCACCAAGATTGTAAAAAAAAATCCGGGGGCAAGCCCCCCGGACCCCCCTCCACTTTGCTGGGGGCTCGCCCCCCAGACCCCCCGGTTACCCGCGCCACCTCGTTTGCCCCTTAAAAGTCTGTTTGGGGACTTACGAATTTGGGAATTCAAAACTTGGCAGGTATGAGGTAGGCCTATTAGTGGCAGAAGTTATACTCAGCTTTGTTTTTCTTTTGCACAAAAGCAGTGAATTGGTTTTGAAAATTATTTATAATGAGGGCCTAACGGGTTTTCTTTACCATAAATACCTGCCTCTGTAAGTATGTAGGCCTATTGAATTTAATGTCCTCTCCCTACTATTAGGGCGCCTGGTATAGCAGTATTTGCTTGTCTACCTTTTATGACCTGGAGTTTATAGCAATGGGCTTCTGTTTTAGCCCAATCAGCTACTGGCAAACAAGGCGTTCTTGGACCCACGAAGATCTACCTTGCCGTGCAGCCTTCAGCCCAGCCCCAACCTCAGGCAAAACCGCAACCTCCGATTCAACCCCAACCTCAGGCTCAACCCGAACCCCAGCCCCAACTGCAACAGCTGCATCCAGCAACAATCCCCACAACTGTACAGACTGTACCTGAAAGTCCAAAGTCTCCACTCAAGGTATGGAATTTGTAATATTTTTATTTCTTATGCCCTAGTTGATTACTGTATCGGACCGAATATAGCGCAATGTTTTTTTTCCGAAAATACAATCTCAAAAACAGCACTCGCGTTATTTCCGCGCTCCTGCATTTGAAATAGCGCCTGAACATAGGCCACCCGTTATACAACTCCTGCGCATCGCCCCGCCCACCCACTCGACGCCAGATGAACCCGTGACGTGAGGCGGGCGAATGACGTCATTACGGTCTCCGCGACAATATCGCCGCGTATCACGGGTTAATGTTAATGTTAATAGTAACCAAGAAAATTAAACCGAACCAGAAAAAAGTAAACTACGTGGAGAAGAGCTGTCAATTGCAGAAGAATTCAAATACCTGGGAAGTATTCTGACAAAGGATGCCAAAATAACAGCAGAAATATCAAGAAGAATCATACTAGCACACAAATTCTACCAAAGCGTACGAAAACTACTATGGAAAGAGGAAATATCAAACAGATGTAAAATGATATTATACAAAATGTACTTTCTCCCAATTTTGTCACATGCATCAGTGACATGGACAATAGGAGGAAAGGAAGAGAGCAGACTGCAAGCAGCAGAGATGAAATTCCTAAGAAGTGCGGTGGGCATAACAAAACTAGACAAGGTACGAAGCATAACAACAAGAAACAAATTAGGAGTGGAAAGTCTACGAGATAAAATAGGAAGAGAAACTCAGGTGGTATGGACATGTAAGAAGAATGAAGCAAGACAGAATCCCAAGACGAGAATTTGAACGTACATGTGGGGGAGTACGAAGAGTTGGCCGGCCAAGAGATAGATGGCGGGACCAAATAACGCGAAGCGTCGAAGAAAGAGGGAAAACATGGGATAGGGTTAATGAAGAAAGACTCTGGGAAGACAGGAAGAAGTGGAGAGAATTATTAGAAATGCCGGTTATGGAAGAAAACGAGGAAGAAGATGAGGGGTGCTGAGCCTGGCTAGCAAGCACTAGAAGATAGCCCGAGAAACTGGTGACTCGTCACCCCCCGACCCGACGAATGTTGGAAAAGGGTGTTTGATATATATATATATCACGGGTTCCGCGGAAAATGACCACCAAAATAACCGCGTACCGTACAATTAAAAGTTTTTTTTTGGTAATCGATTCCGAATCAATTCTTCAGACTGGTGAACTGTGGTTGGCCTATGTGTGGTTGTTAAAAAACATAGGACTCTGCCCTAACGTTGTTCAAAATGTTTTGTTGTAAGAGTGAAATTTTAGGCTATTCATTTATTATAGTATATAGTAAATAAAAAATGTTTCTTGTACATTTTAATTTTCTTTAATTTTTAATTTTTTCTTGAAATTATTCCGAAAATTGGGGGGTCGTATTATATTCGAGATCGTGCTATATTCGGTCGAATACGGTATGATTGTTTTACATCAAGGCCTATTATTGGCTAGGGTACTAGTTGTGTTTGGAGAAAGGAGATTAACAGTTAACCCGAGTCCCTGGAGGGCGTAATACTAATAAATAATTCAAATGTTATCGTAACCGTAAACTCTTCATCAGTTTTTCTATTTGATGATCTTGACACTTGACAATAACATTAAAATTATTCTATATTTATTGATTATTTTCAGAGCCCATTGCAAAGTACCGAGTCACCCCTTCCAAAGCCCACCAAACAGTTGGTAATCAATGGCCAGCAACAGCCATCCGTCCTGACGCCTGCCAATGCAGAGGCCCCTACAATAAAACAGAATGTGCCAGCAGTAAATAAGTTTGTCCTCACACCAGATTACATACAGCAAAGTAAGTACTATTCAACATTCACCTAGACTAATAAATGTAAGTAATTCAGTAAGGCTTTGTAATCAATAAATGTAAGGAAGGAATGTAATCAGAAAGAAATTAGGACTGGAGAAAGAGAAAAGTGGGGAAGATTGATTGAAGGAGACATTGATGAGCAGTGAATTTGAGGGAAGATAGGAAAGAGTCCAGGGGTAAATTGGTGGCGAGTTAGATGAAGGATTATTTCGATAATCAATAGGGCTGTGCGAGACTCGAAATTCGAGATTGAGCACGTCAACATTCTCGCTCGCTCCTGTGATTTTTTTGATTCTCGAAATGACTCGAGAATTGTTCGAGAACGGATTTTTTGAGTCGAGCGATTATTTGGTATTTTGCTTGATTTTCGAGCGAGATTCGAGCGAGCAGACCAAAATTTAATTTACCACAAATGTTGGTACCGGTAACCGGTATACATTTCGGTTACGATGTTAAAAACACAAAATTTTCAATATGTTATTACGGTGTTGGGCCTGCCAATTGATAACTGATAATTGTTTAGGCTAAGCTAGCCTAGGCCTAGGCTCATTTCTAACATTACTACATTTACATTTTATTCCATTTCTACCATTAACAATTGTGTTCTTTCTATTTGAAGTTCAAAGAACAATATTATTTTTGGCCCTAGGGTAAGCCTAGCTAGGCCCTAGAAGCCTTTAAGGTAAGGTGCAGGGGGCCTTTAGGCCTAGGCCAGCAGTAGTTCAGCCCACATCATTGTGCATTGAATTAATGCTCTTTAAGTTGTTGTGGGCCATTACACAATAAGTAGGGTTAATGCAGTCATAACTATGTTCATTTCACCTCGTATTTCAATTGCGCTTTGCCTGCAAATTGTATTAAAACACATATTGGGAACACTCATTTCTTCAAATAATACGGAAAGTAAAAAAAGCGGTACGCCTATATACATTTCAAATTGATTGAGTCATTCATGGATTGACAGAAGCTAAACAACTTACAGCGCCTAAAAGTGTGACGTAAAAGTCGATAGTCGATTTATAGCCGAGGTTGAACGCATGTTCGCGACATCGATATTACTATTAGACCAAAGAAGAGGTTAGCAGGTATTTATCCGAGTTCTTTGGAGACATGCGCAGTGTCGGTGCGCACCAAGGGTGCGCACGGGCACGGCGTCGAAGCAAGAGCATCGAGTGGCCTGCACCTGCACAATGCCCATTACCAGTCAGCTGTTCGCTGTCGACGTGAAGAATGCTGAAGAGCACCTCATAATATGGATTATTACGCCGCCGTGACCATATTTTCGTACGTTCTCTATTAATTCTGGAGTCATTTCGAGACTCGAATTTTCGAGAATCAAAAAAGTCACACGAGCGAAAATGTTGACGTGCTCGATCTTGTCTCGAAATTTCGAGTCTCGCACAGCCCTAGCCCTTACCAAAGGTAGGTTTTCTTTGAGCATACTACATTGTTATTCGTTTGAAAAAATTAACCCATTGGAGCTGACTTACGGAACCGTCCCGTATTACACGAGTCTGGCCCATAAACGGACATACGGATCAGTTCCGTGTCCGTTCCGTTCGTCTTTGAATTCGCGCCAAACCGGTGTAGTTCAGTCAATCTCACACAGACAGCAGCAATGGAGACTGACTCTTTTACCGACGTGGTTGAGTTTTTTCCCCGATAAATTCTCGAACACGGCCATTTCACAGACGACTACAAATAATATGAAGGCCTACAAATTGTCAAGGCGGTGCGCCGTAACATAAATAGGCATCTCAGCTGTTGTTTACTTCGTAAAACTGACGTAAAGCTCCTGAATGTTACGAGATGGCGAATCTGAAGACGATTGTGCTGAATTTCCAATGAGCGTGATATATTGTGAGATTCAGGAAGTGTTGTTGATTAGCTTGCAAATGATGCAAGCGATAATAATGATGTGGATGAAGACTAGAGTACTTCTAACCAAGATAAAATAAGACGATGACACAAGTAGGGTTAGGCCTAGGGCTGGCGGGAATATAAACTAGAAAAGCAAAGCATATGAACTAAAAACAATAGGCCTAGGAGGCCTTCAATTTTGGGCATTCATGCGATTTCAGCCCGTAGGCAGGGTCCGGCCGGGTGCCATCCCCGTAATACGGATTTAACTGGATCCGTACAGGCAAAATAAGCAAAATCAACTGGTGGCTCAATGGGTTAATAATATTAATTTGGTTGTGTTTACGTGTAGGCCTAGGCTAGGGCTTATCTCCCACCATTTTTTTCTATTCAAACATTTATACAAATTTCGACTTCCAAAAAAATCACATTCCTTTCGACCTCGACCAACCACAACCGAATCGAAACTTATGAATCCAAGTCGGTCGGAGTTATAGAATAGAGGCCCTGTCCAGAAGTTAGGCTACATAGTACTTTCTTGGTGGAGATGCCTGTTCAGACATACCATTATTTTACCTATTATAACTGTTTGATATCCCTTCATGTTCGAGTTCGGTTGGGTTCAAAATTTTTGTGAAGTTCAAAGTTCAATTTTCAAAACTATGAAAGTTTGAGTTCGAAGTAAAAATAGTGGGTTTGCACCACCCTGGTATATAGGTTTAAATAATTGATTAATTGTAGGGCTGTGCGAGTCTCGACTTTTCGAGATTCGAGCGAGATTAAAGGGCTGCGCGAATCTCGCTCGATCTCGAGATCATACTGCTCGGAAAACGAGTCTCGCTCGATCTCAATCTCAAATTGCTCGAAAAATCTTGTCTCGAGATATCAACGTCACGAACAACGGAGATCGTAATTATGCGGGACCTTGAGTTATGCGAAGTGGTAAAGTAATATTTATTCCCCGATTTTTGCGTAATAATTTCATATTGCCATGCCACATTGTCGAGAAATCTCTAGGCCTAGACGAGCTAGGCCTAGGCCAAAGGCTGTAGGCCTAGGCCTAACAGAGTCCCGGTTCCATTCCGTGATCGGAGCTTTGATAAACCCGCCGATCGGAGGCCTAGGGCCTACTAACAAATGACGCATAAAATAGGCTTCACTTTAAAACACTTTCCTCTAGAGAAGTTCTACAGAACGAAAGCTAGGCTAGGTACTTCTAGTACTAGCATACACCCAATAAGTGACAACAAGACATCCATCTACATTTTATTTTAGGCCTAGTCGAAATTTCACAAATTCGTTGCCAACGCGCATGCGTCTGTCGACGCGCACACAGATCGCGCATTTGACTGGTCACTGGTAGCGCACTCTATCGAGCGAGCTACTGAACTGAAGCGTGATTTGTGAAGTTGGCGGTAGAGAGCAGAGAGCGCTTTATCGACTCGTTATCGACTCTAACGGAGAAACTACTTTATCGGTTTTTCTTACGACATTCCTATC
The DNA here is from genome assembly GCA_024449915.1 of Sweltsa coloradensis. Lineage (NCBI taxonomy): Eukaryota > Metazoa > Arthropoda > Insecta > Plecoptera > Chloroperlidae > Sweltsa > Sweltsa coloradensis. Next base: position 214,971 of record JAMZAV010000526.1, read on the forward strand.
TCGTTGCGACTGAGGTCACTGCCAGGTGTTGTTACTTATTAAATATTTTCACTACCAAATTAATGTGATTAAACTAATAAAGTTAGAAACAAAAATTATATTTCATTCAACATGTAGCCTAGGACCTCTGCCATAGATAGGCTAGGGCTAGGCCTTGGCTACTCCACGCCTAGGCCCCTATGCACTGAACTGAGAAATGTTGTTTACTTTTTAAATATTATTTTTAAGTAGGCCCTAGGGCCTATTTTTTACTTTTGAAGCCGCCTAGGCCTAATTATTTTGTGTAGGCGATTCTTTCTTTGGGGTCCTACAACAATTTCAGTGCGCTCGATCTCGCTCGATTTCGCTCGACCTCGCTTGATCTCGGATCTCGCTCGATCTCGAATCTCGCTCGAGATTCAAGATTTTTTTCAAATTCTCGCTCGATCTCGCTCGACTTAAAAAACCCCTGCTCGCACAGCCCTAATTAATTGGTAAACCGGCGACCATATAACATACAAATCCAGTTATCGGGCTAGTACTGTATTTATGCGAGTATAGGCCTCGGGTATATTTGAAACTGTCAAGTTCAAAAAGTGGGGTGCGGCCATTATGTGAAGCCATTTATCAATAGTATTTATATCCAAATCTTTAAAATCTGAGTGGTCAAAATAAGGGTGCGGTCTTTACTCGAGGGCGGCCTATAAGCGAGTAAATACGGTACTTGGATCTAGATCTACTTGGATATTACTATTAGAAATCTTGTACTCATTTGCCTTATAGTTGAAATAACTTGCTCTTTTGGTTAATACTATTTACTATTTAGACAATCATAGCAACAAAAATCAGCAGGCATTATGATGGATAACAAGTAGGGGAGAGGGGGGGACATTGGTACAGGGGGCACATTGGTACAGTTTGAATTTTGCCACCCATGTTTAATTTTCAGCAGTGTATTATGAGTGATCTAGATGGCAGTGAGGAACTCTACCAGCTCTGAAAATCTGAGCCATTTCCATTGATAAATGGCTAAGTTATGATATAAATTGTATTTAGTGATGTGGAAAGTAAATAGTTGTGATAAACTTTGTAATGGTTGATTATAATGTTATTGTAGGTAATTCAAGCTATTTTTTTTTATGGGATGACCGCAATTTATCTGATTATTTTTAAGTACATTGCTATGACTGTACACCTAACCTCAAATTTTTGGAATTTATTTTCTAAAACAATACCAGATGGGGCACATTGGTACACAGCCTTGGGGGCACATTGGTACATTACAGGCCCTATGCACCAGCTAGTGTTAATAAAAAAATCTATCTGTAGACCTAATGTTGCAGTCTATCTTAGGCCTAGATTAGTATTTAGTATATATACATAGTAAAATAGCATTCTAGTGTAGTATATAAGCTGTCTGTCTATTGTAGGCAAACCTTGATCTAGATATTTTCCCACAATAACGTAGTTTAACGTTAAGCTAATTTTAACACACACCTAATACTAGGGTCTATGTGGACAAGTTTATTAGCTCATGTATGTAAACCACTATTGACATACATAAAATAAACACCCTATGTAGGCCTAAACTTGTAAATACTGACCAGTAAACATGTGTGTACCAATGTGCCCCATACTAGTACCAATGTGCCCCGCCTATGGGGTACATTGGTACATTTGTAATAATTTTCTATATGTGGATTATTTATTAGTAGTGGTCACAAATGTGAAAGATGTAGTACACATATCATAGATTAAGGGTTGTATTTTACTATGACAAAAGTCTCATTCCCAAATTTGCACATGTATATGTAAAAAAATTGAAACGTTCTGAACTGTACCAATGTCTCCCCCTCTCCCCTAGGCTAATGTAGATGACTTGTTGTGGACATGGTATATTTTAGGGCTGTGCCATGAGCCATATCATTCAATTATCAATATAACATGAAAAAATTTGATATGACTTTGATACGGTATATCAAAATGTTATTGTTTGTAAATGAAATATTAAAAAAGTGTGCCTCCCGGTATTTTTAATAATTTGTGTCCCAATAGGCTTGATTTACCCTATCACCAAAAACGCATAATGATTTTTACAATTCAATGTTCAAAGAAAATGTAATGAGGTTAACCGTCCCGGTAGCTTAGGGGTAAAGCACTCGACCGGCAATCGGGAGACCGGGGCTCGATACCCCGCTGGGATGGATTTTGTAATTTCTGGATTGATTTACATAAAATTTATTACACCTATGGGAGTGTTTTCCAATTAATGAAATTGAGAAATAAACCCTCACTCATACCTGTGTTAGGTAATGACATTCTAAATCGTGTTTAGATGGTCAGTTCAAAGGCAGCAGAATCGTTGCAGTACTGTTCCAATCTATTCAGATCTACAATGCACCAACAATCTAGATGTTACGAAGTTAACCGTCCCTGTAACTTAGGGCAGTGGTTCCCAACCTTTTTCATCTCACGGACCGGCAAAATGATAAAGTCAATTACACGGACTGGCGCGGCTACAAGGGGTCTGGGGCACAGCCCCAGCCGCCGGAGGCGAATTTTTTTGTGTGTTTTTATACCCCTAGATGGCCTGTACAGCGATCTGAGCAAAAGGTAGACGAAGGGAAGAGGCAACCGGAAGACAGTGTACACATGAATCATCATTCAAATCATCGTTAAAAATATATTAATAAATTACAAATTATCGATTGTTAAACTTTTTTAGTGATGTTGATTATAATTATGTACGTATCACTAACAATAATTTGATTGCGCGTTAACAATCGTGGTTGTTTCTACGCTCGGGTTTCCGCGCAACAAGCCTGTCTTTACTTTTTAATAAAAACGTCTCACAGGGTTTTCTCTTAACTTTTTCGTATGTTTTTCTCGGCAAAATCACTAGCATTACACGAAAACCAACATATTTTATTTTCTAACTACATATTAACAGTTAACACAACAAATGACAACACTTTCACAAATAATTTTTAATTTCGTACATGGGCTTCAAGAACGAGGAACTACACGACTGACTACACAAGGAAGTGTCTACAGACTGAAGATATTCCTATTTCCTACAAACCAAGTCGCATCTGTGAACCTTTACCGTCATAAAATCATTCATGAAATTGCAGTTTGTGCCGCCTTACAGAGGGTAGGTACAAGCAAAGTGCCATAAATGTGTCTGTTTCCGGCTTAGCTGATCTTCGGAGAAAACCCTTGTCGTTACGCCTGTCATTGCCGTCAATGCTCTTAACTTTCTGTGTCGGTAGAAGTGGGTGGGTGTTTGTAATCGGTATTGATTGATTTATAAATAAGTGTCCCCTCCTAAGAAATTATAATTTAGTCTCCATCCCGAGTACAGGTAAAATAATAAAGTGTAAAACCAAATTTTTGAATTTTTACACATTTCTAAAATATTATCAAAATTACAACAAATATGCAGCAGCACTTTCCGGACCGGTAGCAATTAGTCCGCGGACCGGCACCGGTCCGCGGACCACCGGTTGGGAACCACTGACTTAGGGGTAAAGCACTCGACCGGCAATCGGAAGGCCGGGGTTCGATACACCGCTGCTATGGATTTTTTAATTTCTGTGTTGATTTACATAAAATCTCACAATCCCGTTTTATGACCCGGTACCTCCACCAAATGTACCAACTACGATTAATTTAATTTCGACTAAACCCACGCACTTCCACCAAAATAACAAAATTTAGCATTTTTGTGTAAATTTTTATATTTCGATACGAAGCCAAATATCTATATCGAAAATATTCCCACTTATTGATATCGTATCAAAATATTGATTTTTTGCCCAGCCCTATTGTAGGCCTAATTTAAGAATATTTCTGTTCGTCACCCCCCGACCCGACGCATGTTGGAATAGTGGTCTGATATTATTATTATCTTTTGATGTGTCGGCAGCATTGTGCATTGAGTATGTGGAGCTTAACAAAATAAGTTTAAGATGTACTACCGTAACTTAAAAAGGAAAAACTTTCACTTTCCCATCCAAACCCCCACTCCCCCAAATAAGCTAACCTTATTAATTTGAACTCATGGATAGACATATTATTTTTTTAAAGATATCTCCTATCTAGTCTAATAATGAACCACTTCCCTTGTAGCTATTAAAAACGCACTGAAACAAGAGAACCTGAACCCTGAGATTGAAGAGAAATTGCTGCAACTTCAGCGCTACCAAGAAAGGCAAATGAAGCAGGAGAAACAGGAGGTGGGAGGACCTGTTCCATCAGTCGTAGGAAATGCGGGGGTAAACAGAGCACCAGCTCGAAAGAGGCCGTCTGCTTCAGGGACGCAGGCTGCACCCAAAGAGGACTGTGACTCGCCCAAGAGGAAGATCATCAAAGTTGAACCAAAAGACACAAAGTGAGTCATTTCACATTGTTTTTACATGTTTATTGTTTATTAATAATTTATTCGATACTCCGTATGCCTATATTGTAGGCCAAGTTCTTTTAAAGTTTTGCTGAATGATGCACTTGACATTGTGATAATGATCATTCGAGTAATTCTTTTTTAGGAAAAGAAGCAAATTATATTTTACTACAGGCCTACATATATTTATTATTTATCGTTATTCTTTACCCATTTCCAAATTTCCAAATACCTAAATTAATATTTGGGTTGGGGGGAGCGTTTGCTCCATTGACTCGGGCTATTTTGGCTTTCTTAGCTTCTGGTTAGCCAGACCTGACCAACTTCTTCAGCCTCCTCTTCATCCGACAACTCTTCCATATTCTGCTGCTTGTTTACCAAGTCTCTCATTTCTTCCGATCTTCCAACCATCTTCCGAATTCTACCTCCACCCATTCATTAATATGAATGATATAGGAAAATGGTAATGTGCTATTAGATTAGAACCATATGTAATTTAGCCTAATGTTTTTAAATATAAACTATTGTTTGTGGGGAAGGATTTTTCAAATTCTGGGTGGGAACAGAAGTAATAATGAGACATAAAAATCAAGAAACTGTAATAGTATTTAAAGAGTTACTAATTACTTTAAATTGAGAAGACCTCATAGAATCAATAGGCCTACTATTGGTTTGCTGAACTTCAGCCTAAGCCTACTCAACTAGATCTTATGACTTAAACAACCACACATCTTTTCAAAGATAACTCATTCAAAATCTATTGTTCCAGGCCCTTATAAGGTGTAAAACACTTGAGCAGCTAGGAATAGGAATAGAATCTTTCTATCTTGGTAGGTTACTTACCGTTATCATGTGTTCATGTAGCAGAAGCATGCCAACTGAGGAAAAAGAAGAGAAGACGCCAGCAAATCCCCGGTCTCGAACTGGTCGCTGGCGTGAGTCACAAGAAGAACGCCGGAAACAACAAGTGCAGACCAAGTTACAGGTGCTTCTCTTTAGGCACAAGGAGCTACTGAAAAAAGACATGATCAAGAAGCGGGCTCTTCTTGAAAAGGAACTGCAAATTGAAATTCAGGTACCTTCAAAATTTTATTTGTCATAAATGAAGGCCTACAGAGAACTTTGACAACCATTTTCAGGTTAACTAACTTGTATACCAACTGGTAACGATTTGTTTTTCTAAGTTCTATTTTAGTAAATTATGTTGAAAGTAGGAACTAAGTGTAGCAAAATGTATAAATAAGGGGTCGCGAGCATAAACCGTGTAACTGACAAAAAGTCGATCTGAGATACGAACAGTTGCGGCGGCAACATCAGCCGGTAAAGCTAGAAGCCACGCGTAGACAGCTGCATGGTAATACATATTCGTTCAGTATGGCGCTATCTGTGTACAAATTGGTGAAGTGTATTATGACTTCAAATAGAACGGCGGGACCATGGCTGGCCGTGCGCGCATAAACCGGGTAACGCGCGTTGGACGGTTTATGCTCGCGGCCCCTCAAATTTTCTTGAAAAAGAGTGTAAAAAAAAGGTATTTTATTTTTGCTTGATTGTGTTATTAGTCATCTTTCAATACCGCGAATACAATATTATTAGATTGTCAATACTGTATCCTTTATGTACAACTGAATACATTCGTAAGCAATATCAGGAAGAGAAATGGTTGCATGTATACACTGATATGGGTCTGCCTCCAGTGTTTGTTCTCGGCTGATCAATTTAACTTGCATCCCTCAAAAAGCCACTGTTATTGGCTGTTCTTCCTCAGTAGCAGTTCCTACGATGTCTGGGACATGGCTAGCTTCGCCCCCTATCGAAAGGTGATACGCTTATCGACCCGCCTTCAAATTTTTCAATTCAAGCCGGTACAGATTCAAATATACGAAAATAAGCATGGAAAACGTAATTAACGAAATATCCGTAAATAAGACTAAAAAATCCGTTGATCTGTTTTGCACCCTAAATATTCGTAAAAACAGATAAAATCCGTTAAAACGACAGCGCTGGTGTAGCATGTAAATAGTCAATACTCTTCTTAAGTTTGCCATTGATTCCAAGCCAAGTTGCCTCTTTGAACTGCAAAAATGGGTACAAAAATATTAACCTCTTCAAGAGTGAGTTTCTAAGTGCCACTGTGCACCCTCAGATAGATAGATAGATAGATAAAGGTCTTTATTTTAAGGCGGGATTAAGGCTAGTGAAGCCTTATCTTCCATCCAACCTAATACTACTACTAATAATAATACAAATGATAATGAAGGCCTAATGAAAATTATAGATAATTTGAACACAAAGTAATTGGCCTGATGAAAATTACACATAATTAACTGAAAACATAAACATTTGAAATTATGATAAACAATAAACACAATTTAGCTATCATTTCATTCTCCGCATTCATCCATCGCTTTCATACAGTTTCATTACAGTAACAAAGAAGGCGTCCTCGTAAAGTTAATAGAGTAACACAGGTAACCGAGCAAATTAATATGTAATTTATTTTCATTATTTGGGTTGTTTGGGTGTTTTGATATTACTTATTGTTTGTACAGTTAAGAATTTGAATAATAGGAAGTAGTGGCACTTTTAAAAGCATAGAAGTTATTTATATATTTGTCTCTGATTTCAGACGGAAGAGCATTCCAAATTCGAATAGCGTGGATTTTGAATGAGTGGTCAAGGAGATTAGTTCTGTGTATGGGAAATGAGAGTTGTGTACCGGATCTAGACCTGGTATTAAACATGTGGTTTGAGTGAAGAAATTGAAAGTTAGAGGCGAGATAAGACGGTGACGATGTTGAAAGTAGTTTGTGAACTAGGCATACGGAGTGAAGGTTTCTACGATCCTTTAATCTAGCCCAACCAAGCGTCTTAAAACCCGGGGTTATATGGTCAGATTTTCTTATTCCTAATATAAATCGTACACAGGAATTTTGTGCCCTTTGGAGACGAATAGCCAGGTCCTCGGTCAAGTCATTGTAAACAACGTCGCAGTAATCGAAATGGGGAATAATAAGAGATTGTACAAGCATTGTTTTTAGTTTAGTCGGAAAGAAGTTTTTTAGTCTGTTTAATGAGTGTAGTGCAGCATACGTTTTTTTTTACAAACGTGTTTGACATGTTCCGTCCAAGTCAGGTCATAAGTCATAATAAGTCCTAGGTTTCTGACTTGTTGTTGAAAGGGTATTGTTGTACCGTTTAAAGAAACGTTGTCGATTGTCGAGTGGTCTAATTTTGCTAAAAGTTTGTGGTAGCCTAAAATAATGATTTGTGACTTATTGGGGTTTATTTGCAAAACGTTTTTAGTTGCCCAAAAAGCAAGAGATTGCAGGTCTTTGTTTATCATTTCAATTGCTTGATTAATTAGTGAGGGAGAGACATGTATATAAATTTGCAGATCGTCTGCGTATAGGTGGTGATAGCAATAAATGAGTGAATTTGAAATGTCGTTAATGTACAATGAGAATAACAAAGGTCCTAAAACACTTTTTTTTTTTTGGGGGGGGAAAATGGAAAAAAAATGAAAAAATGCAAAATAAATCATATCACAACCAATTTGTGTGGGAGTGTTATCTGTGTTGCTACTATGAATATATATATATGAAAATGTACCCCCCCCCCTCCCCCAAATGAGTGTGGGGGGGGGGGGGGAATAATAAAATTGCAGAATAATCAGATTTTTTTGATTTTTTTTCTTTTTACTCAATTAGGCCTAGGTATGTTATAACAATATAATATAAAATATATTTCGGGATTTTTTCACGCGGGGCGGGAGGGGGGAGGGGGGAACAGTGACAAAAATTCAAAAAATACATAAAATCTTCTCGAGAAACAATGTGTGTTTGAGAGTTCCTTGTGTTGTGACTTTGTACGCCCACGCGGGATAGGAACTACATTTTCAGAGTCATCAGAGTCATCGTGAAGTGATCCTTCGTCACTATCACCTATATCACTATCACTTACTTGTGTAGGCCTTCGTTTGCGACGTTTACGAGGGGGCTCATTTTCTCGTGCATCTGAATCACTAGGCCTACGCCCACGCGAACTTCCCTCGGAATGTTCAGATTCACTTCCACTTCTATGCGCACCAAGGCGTAAGCCAAAATCGCAGTCACTATCACTATCACTCACTACTAAACTACAATCCGTGTTATCTAAGTCGTCATCTGAATCCAGCTCTGTAATAATTTCATTGACTAAATCGGAACTCAACGCATTACGACTGTAAGACGCCATTGAAAAAGTAAACATAAACAACAGGTGGTACACTTGGATCAAGACGATATAAATACGATAAAAACTCGATAGGTGGCAGCACTTATCGTTTTTCGACAGTCAGATCAACATGCTTCACAAATCTCCCAACAGATCGCAGCTAGAGGCGTTTCTGTACGAGAACGCGTAAATGCAGACAGACACTGTGAGCGCGTGATTCAAAACGTATATATCCGGGCGTACTCGTGAAAGCTATGCGCGCTCCAAACGTATATATCCGGGCGTACTCTGGATCAGGTTAATGTCTGTACTAGTAGCCCCTAGGCCAGGGTCGGTAACAATAATAATGTATGCACAAATTATAAAGTATTACATTATAAGTTTATTAATACGTATCTTGTTACAAGTACAGACAGTCAGACCATGGAGTTAAAATAGTACTGTCGTACTGGGGACGTAGGTGTGTGTTGGGCAGTGTACAGGATAGCACACCACGTCGTGCAGGCAGTCGGACATATTTGTTGTTTATCAACAATTAAGACAGTTAACGCGCTAGTTTCGTGGTTAGGTTAGGCCTAGTTCACGCGTGATTTACTAAGTAAGAACTTTGTAAATATAATGTGTACATCATATTTATCGTTAGTAGGCCTTAATCATGTAAATGTATAGGTCTAGAAGTAGGCTATTATTCAACGGCAGATCTACTATACCGCGTCTGTGATTCCCTAGACTTAGGCCAATAAGTATGTAAAGTTACCCTGGCAAAAATGACAAGCCAAGGCCTAGGAGTAGGCCTAAGCGTTGTCCTACCTACAAAAGGAAGAAAACCTTAAAGTGGAGGTGGATCAAAACGCTTTTTTTGTTCACATGGTTTGTGCAATAATAACTCTTAAGACACCAAAGACAAAGTAAAACTTTTACCATTCTCGAAACGTCACGTCGAACGTGTCACCACCGTCTAAAGGTAACAATCAACTGACAGAACAAAACAAATATGGCCGCCAGTCGAGGAAACCGGAAGTCGATAATCGAAGACGCCCAATCCCATTAGAGCTAGCTAGACTTCCTTCCCATCAAACTCCATGGTCAGACACCCAACAGTCTACTCCCTGTCATGGCCTCTCGTCCAGTAGACGCCCCCCAGTGTTGCCGACACCTAGTTAACTAATTTCATCAACAGAACCTCAAATTCCCGCTAAATAGCAGTACCGGTACATTCCGTTAAAGCAGGGCTGCCGTTTTAACGGATTTTATCCGTTTTTACGGATATTTAGGGTGCAAAACGGATAAACGGATTTTTAGTCTTATTTACGGATATTTCGTTAATTACGTTTTTTATGCTTATTTTCGTATATTTGAATCTGCGCGGGCTAATTTTGATTGTAAACATTGAAGGCGGGGCGATAATCGATTCGACTTTCGATAGGGGGCGGAGCAAGGGCGGAGCCGTGTCCTAGACATTGTAGGAACTGCTTCTGCCAGAACAGTTGCTTTTGGAACAGCCAAGAACAAACAATGGAGATTGGAGCCTACAAAATTGTTTTCTTTCGTTTTTGTTTATAAAGTTTGGATTATGTGATCTTAAACGTGAAAAATAGAATTAGTATATGATTAAAATGTTACTAACATGTTCTGCAAGACTGCAATGTTATTAATAAACACAACACATGGGCCTAGGGCAAAATTGTGATGCAACATTCCTAGGGCCTAGGCGGCTAGGCCTAAGAATTTTTTAACCAGGTCAGATTTAAAGCAGATTTTCTGTAAATAAGTAACATTTTACATTTTTATGCAATCTTAATTAAAGCAACCACGGGCGTTTCTGGCTCATTTATTCTCGTCTGTGCATAGGCCTAGGCCCTTGGCAACTTTTAGGTTATGATGGTAACAAAATTATATAAACATAACATTTAGCCATTTTCATAGTTTGATCAATGAAATTAACATTTTTAGACTTTTCACGGATTTTTGCGGATTTTTAACGTCCTCCAACAGGATTTTTAAAAAATGTCAGTGGCAGCCCTGCGTTAAAGTTATTTTTACAGGTTAATTTGACTTTTTTATTTATTAAATTGGACTAAAAGGATTTAAAACATGATAGTGGTATTCCAAACTAAGTACTAGGAAAACGCTTAAGTCCCGCCGCGTTGTTGGATGAGCGTAATTGGTGCATTGAGCTGCCATGTGTTATGCAAATTTTCTGTTGTTCTGTGGAAAAATCATTATTAAATTGAATTTTTTTAAATTAAATTAAATAAAATAAAAAATTAACTTTATTTTTTAAATTTTTTTAAATTCATCGTAATTGTTTTAAAAAAATCGTAAAATTGAAATTTGTATAAGAAATAATTTCTCGATTGCGCTCAAATTTAACAATAATATATAAATTCATAAAATTAAGGTTCTGCGAAAAAATCATTTCAATCGGATAAAGCATGTAGGTGTTATAAGTCAAAGAATTGTTTAAAAAAGAAAAAACCCGTAAAATTTCGATTTTTATGATAAATATTTTTTCAATTGCGCTCAAATTTCACAAGAATATCTTAATTCATAAAATAAAGGTTCTGTGCAAAAATCATTAAAATCGGATAAAGCATGTAGGTGTTATAAGTCAAAGAATTTTTTTTTAAATCGAAAAAAATCGTAAAATTGCTATTTTCATGAGAAAAAATTTTCTGATTGCGCTCAAAAACGTGGCAGTTCTAAGTTCAGAGATTTCGAAGGCCTCCATAAAATTTCATCACAATCGGAGTATCGGTTTAGCCGGAATCGTGTGGACAAACAGACAAAAATACAAAAAGAAAGGGAAAAAAAACATTCCGGATTTTTTTCTCCCGTGTAGTAGAATGGAATCTTCGCTTCGCTCGCTACGCTCATCCAATAAGATGCGTAATCTTGAGTAAAATGTGTATAAATTATGACCATCATCATCATTACAAGTATTAAATATTTTAATTATTTGTTAAAAGTTAAATTTACCGCTTCCCATAAAAAATATCATCAAAAAGCACAAAAATTGGGTTATTTCGAAAACCACTAGTATTTCGCTAGACACATTTTCATTCCACTAGATTTTCCGTTAACCGTCAGATGGAATATTTGTCTATTACCGTTATATGGCATGTAAAAACCACCAGTTTTAACGGAATTTCCATCAAGTTGGCAACACTGCGCCCCCCTGGCCCAGTGTGACCAACTTAGTAAATTCAATTAACACTACATTACAAGGGCGGTGCACACACGGCTACAATTAAAGTGGAAATCAGCCTACATTCTACAATCAATAATATCGAATTTGTTACTGTTGTTATGTTGACTTGTTGACTTTGGATTTTAGAGGCTTTTCTTAACAAAACTATAGAGCCAGGCTAGATCCACTCAGGAGCCGCAGGTTCCCGACCCCTGCCCTAAGCTTATATTTATATATTAAAAATTCATTGTAAATTTCACATTTTGTTTTCTTTACTCCCATATATAGAGAGAGTTGTCAACAGAACTTGCTAACCGAACAAAAGCCGAACGTAGTAAGCAGGATGAAGTTCGGACAGGAAGCGGTAAACGCAAGTCTGCCCCAGTACCTGTGCCTAATTTGGGCCCACCTCCAAAGGGTGGAGTGCGGCCCAAAAAGCAACCCCGATCTACCCCCGGACCTCCAAAAGGGGGCAGCTTACCCTCACCTCCTGGCCCCGGCAGTGGCAGAAAAAAGAACGAAAAGCTTTACTGTCTGTGTAGGACACCTTATGATGACTCAAAGTAAGTTTATTGAACCTTCCAAATATATATGTTACATGTACCTAATATATTATAAGAATTACAAGCAATGAATCTCTTCTGTTACATTTTTAGTTTTGGGTCGGTCTCCAAATACCCAACCCTATCCGAATTTCGGGTCCCGCACACCCCCACTTAAAAACACAATGTCCTAAAGAAAATACTCGTGATACTCTTACTCGATCATCAAATTTATTTAGATAAGAGTATAAATCCTACCATACTTGGTTTTATTTCTTGACTTGGTTTTAATTTTAATTGTTGACCATTTTATGATTTTTCTTTAATTTCCTAAATGTTATGCCATCATCAAAATTGGAGCCTACACAAAGTCCCAAAGAATAAAAATTATTATTTTATTTTACATTTGATCTTCACGGCATCGATGTATTGTCAAATTGTCTCTACTTAGTAAAATATAGACTAGTAAAGATTGACTTTCTTGGACTTAAAATTCGAGTAATTTTTAGGAATCAGTTTTGCTCAATGTCGGAAACAAAAATTGCACAGCTCTATAGTCAAAAGGATGTGACCACACACCACTACAAATTAGTAAAAAAAAAAAAAAAAAAATTTGAACTTCGAACTTTTTTTCGAACTTGAACCGAACTCGAACTTAAAAAAAGTTGGAGTTAGAGTTCGAAATTCGAACGTTCGCACATCCCTAGTCAAAACCAATCTAGGCCTATGTTGTTCTTGCTACCTGACCAAATCCCTTTCGTTTGTGACCACTCACAATATTATTGAATCCAACATTATTGAAAAAATTAAATGGATTTTAAAAGGATTTTGAGCAGGTTCTATGAACAATGGACAACCTAGCTTGTTTGTTGTAGGCCTACTGGTAACTATTTTTTTTTTCTAATCAGTCAACTCTTATATAGTAGCTTAGCTATTTACCTAACAGTAACTATCATCTTCTTCAGATTCTACGTGGGCTGTGACTTATGTAATAACTGGTACCATGGAGACTGTGTGGGTATCACAGAAGAGATGAGCAAATCCTTGACCGAGTTTGTTTGTACCGATTGCCGCCACGCAAGAGATACTCAAGAACTTTACTGCCTTTGCAAACAGCCCTACGACGAATCACAGTAAGATATTTAGATATATTTTAAGATATATATATTATTACAGTAAGAACTCTCTTATCCGAGTTGGATGAGACTGGGGGCACCTCGGATTTGCGAAAAACTCGGATGGCGCGGTTCATTTGTTTATTTGCTCTCGTAGCATAGCCTGATGTGGTAAAATGATATATGACACATGTAATGGATAAAGGAACATAAAATACACACGATACACTTCATACAGGGTATACTAAATGATTTAATAGCTTGTAAATCAAGCTCACAAACACACGTACACAATAGGGAATATTCCAGTTAATATTTTATATTTTATTTTAATTCTTATTCATGTCTTAATAGTCACTGCACTTTTTTTTATTTAAAAAAAATGTTTTTTGTGTAATTTAAACGAGAAGTAAATTGGACCCCCAGTTTGCGCGCCAAAAACGAGCGTGCGCCATCTTTGGACGGTACTACGTCATAACTGTGCTGAGTCAAGGCCAATTGGAAACTAAATGTACGTATATTTGTACATATTTACATACAGACGGCGGTGCTCGCCCATCCGCTCAACACAAACAACTCCACAAGGATGTACATTTTCACCGTCTTTTGTTTTTCTTTTTTCGTATGTGACAGGAGATTTCGCGAGATCATTGTGATAAAGAATAACGAGCATTTGGTATTGAATTTTTGCATAGCCTAGGACTAGCATGGTATTCTTTATCTACAATAGGCTTTAATTAGTCATCAAAGTAAGGTTTTTGAGCGGGGTGTGTGTCAGAACACGAAAGTGCAGGTTAGGGTCGGCAAGTTAAGCCTAGGGCTTGTCAAGTGAGAAAATTTTAGTATTCACAAACCAATGCCTATATCCTACAGGAACGATTGGCCTAGACTGTTGTATTATAAATAATTTTCTACGTCTAGGCCTAGACCTAGGACTGTTTCAGTTTTGTTTTTTGATTGCAATGTCAACTTTTCTCGTTTTCTGGCTAGGCGTTAAATGTAAAATGTCCGCCATCTGTTTACATTACTGTAGGCTACGCTAGGCGCTGCTTTGTTTAAAACACCGCCGTCTTGATGTATATCTCGATCCTACTATAATACTATTCCAACATCTTTGGTCTGGATGTATGTTTATCCAGACGGCGTTGGATCAACACAGTTCTGACGTCACAGTCGTTTTTGCCGCTTTAAAAAACTGCTGCTTTTAAAACGGCTATAAATCACTGGATTATTATTTCACGGAAAAACAAAGTACATATTTGTAATCGGGACGAAATACTTCTTCTAAAAAATCTATTCGTACAGTATTTGGCGGAAGTGGAATATTCCCTATTAGGCCTACATGTCGTAATAAAAACGTATGTCTAGGCCTAGCTCTCTTTCTCATGTGGGAAAAACCTCTCACTACTATGCCCGCGCTGAAGCTCTCGACGCAAGATAAGTCTGGGAAAGAAATAAGATAAGCCCAGGAATAACAATTCAATGCGTCGTGATTACGAATTTCGTGAATCGGTTGAAACATGATTGCATCTAGTTCCACAACGACCATCTTTGAACAGCTGTGTGTGAGATGGTTGGATCGTATGCGCACGCGCAGGCGCGCGACGCACACTGACCTCTATATGCTCAGTGACACTGACGCTTACCGGCGATGCGCCCGACGCACACTGACCACTGAACTCTATATGCTCAGTGACACTGATGCACACTGCTCGAAAGTCGAGATATATCGCCGATCTATCTTCTTTGCACTCACTCGTAAGGCATGCCTACAAATGTATGCGAGTACATTTAAAAAAGTGCGGCGCGGCGTCTGTAATTATTTTTATGTTTTATTTACGTATTTAAAACTTTAATTTTTTTTTTTTTGGCGGCTCGGTTAACACGGTACATCGGATAAGCGGAGATCGGATAAGAGAGTTCTTACTGTACTAAGATATATTACAAGTGTCTGGTAAGAGGTACCTAACTAAAACTTAACAATTAAAAATACACATTCATCACAACGTAGAACAATACAAATAAAATACGTGATATAAAATATCATTAAATACATGAACAAGTATTATAAAATTAAAATTATACAACAAATACATTAAGTAAAACTTAAATAACGAAAGTATAAATATAAAAAAGACTGAATAACCAAGATGAATTTAAAAACTGAGGTTATAAAATACAAAACTAGTGAAAAGGTAATATGATTGATTATAGTCATTGGTAAACTGGCTTTTACACCTGCTTTAAATGAATGAAGTTTTAAGTGGTTGATGTCAGTTTCTGTATCAATGGCTAATAATTTGTTGTATGTGTCTCGAATTTGGTTTATGGGGGGAAATTTCAAAACATCAATATGAGCACATGGAATTTTTAAGTGGTATCTTGTAGGGATGTGAAAGTTTTTATCTTGAAGTACCGTACCGTACCGTAGGTTCGAGTTGATGCAGTTATGGCGAAGTTTACAGAGGAAAATTACGTCGGTTGCACTTGCACTACGACGATTCTAGCGTTGGGATTGAATGTTGTTGACTAAGTGTAGCATAATGTGATTGTTGTAAATTTATATTATTTTGATAAATTTCAAGAATTTGTATTGAATGCGTTCAACTTGCTTAATTTTGGTGATGTGATATGGATTCCACACAACACTTGCGTAGTCAACGTGGGGTTGTATCGAGGATACGTACAGCTTTCTTGTAGTTCTGCGTGGGAAGATAGCTGCACAATTTGGTTTGATAAAACCAAGAATTATTAGTTTCTTTTTAGAAACAATGCTAAGGTGATCATTAAAAGAGAGAGAGCACATCTGAAGTTTTGGAAAATGCGTTTGCAGCCACAAGCCACCGTCAAAACTTAAACCTATCCCACTCCCACCTCATTGACTTGGAAAAACAGCAAGTTCCTGGGGAATCCTGTCTCTATTGGATAACACGACAACACATGATGGCCGAGTAGGCCGATTGGGGGCATATGAAAAGAAGAAGAAGAGAAAAGTTTTTTAATTATTAAGTAAAACATATGTTTGTGGAATTGAGTGTCGAGTCGAAGCTTTGTGAATTTAAAACCTCTCCCATCGAATCAGAATTGCGTATTTTTACGCCTAGAGTGACAAGTCACTCGTTTTCAGTAGTGACTGCAAACGTAGGTTTGGTCTCTGATGGAATCAACCATTTTTAGTTCTGCACCTTCTAATAATGTATCGATAACGTACTGAATTTTTCTTCTTGTTTATGTTCGAGTATGTAATCATGTTACATTTACTAGGAAAACGCTTAAGTCCCGCCGCGTTGTTGGATGAGCGTAATTGGTGCATTGAGCTGCCATGATTGTGTTATGAGGATTTTCTGTTGTTCTGTGACAAAATTATTACAAAGTCGAATAATTTTTTTAAATTAAATTAAAAAAATACAAAATTAACATTATTTTTTAATTTTTTTTATGAATCGTAATTTTAAAAAAATAAAAAAATCGTAAAATTGCGATTTTCATAAGAAATAATTATTTGATTGCGCTCAAATTTTACAAAAATATATTAATTCATAAAATTAAGGTTCTGTGAAAAATTCATTACAATAGGATAAAGCATGTAGGTGTTATAAGTCAAAGACTTGTTTAAAAAAAGAAAAAACCTGTAAAATTTTGATTTTCATGAGAAATAATTTTTCGATTGCGCTCAAATTTCACACGAATATCTTAATTCATAAAATTAAGGTTCTGTGAAAAAACCATTAAAATCGAATTAAGCATGTAGGTATTATAAGTCGAAGAAATATTTTAAAAATCGAAAAAAATCGTAAAATGGCGATTTTCATGAGAAATAATTTTCCGATTGCGCTCAAAAACGTGGCAGTTCTAAGTTCAGAGATTTCGAAGGTCTCCATAAAATTTCATCGCAATTGGAGTATCGGTTTAGCCGGAATCGTGTTAACAAACACACAATAATACAAACAGAAAAAAAAAAAGAAAAAAAAAAAAAAAAAAAAACATCGCGGATTTTTTTCTCCAGTGTAGTGAAATGGAATCTTCGCTTCGCTCGCTACGCTCGCTACGCTCATCCAATCAACAATGAGGTAAAGTCTCCGTGTTCTACACCAATTGCAATTGGCAAAACTAGCAAGCTCTTACTGAAGAGCATTGCAGTCATTAGCTTTGTTGATGAGTTTGTAAACTTTTATGTCGTCTGCGTATTGAAGACACTTAGGCCTACTCAATGGAAAACTCGCAGGTATGACTTTCACAAACATGGTGAACATCAAGATTCAAGAGGTAAAATTAAAAAATAGAAGATTAGCAAACAAATCCAAGGTGGCACGAGTATTTAAAAAATTAAAACTACTGGAAATTATGTTGCAAAAAATCTAATTAAACGAGTGAGCGCAGCGAATGTAGTGATCTCCATTCAACTCAAACGGCGCTTGTTGTTTATCTGCGTGTGTGTACGTTGAAAATCAGCCGAATCGCTGAACAGATTGCGCTGAAATTTTAAACAGACATCTGGTACGAGTTTACTGAGAACTGCTAACAAAATCAGCAAGATCCATTACGATTTAAACCTACAAGAAATGATAAATTGAAAAATATGCTTCCTATGTTTAGAAAGTATTTTAACGACAATGGTTAAGATTTTGAAAAGATATTTTTTTTTTGTTATTTACCTGGCTGTGAAATGCCGTGCCCATGCAAGGTCTATCGAATGTTGAACGTCAAGGTACCCCCAAATTCCGCTCGAAGATTGAGTAAACTTTGCAATATTTACACGTATTTCGTACTGGCTATGTTTACCATAGTAGGCCCTATTGCCACAGATGATGGACTACACTGCGTTTTAAGCATTTCAAAACATGTTTAATAATTTTTTAAATACAATCCAGAAATTACAAAATCTTTCCCGACCAGGGGATTGAACCCACGTCTTCCACATTTCGGCTGTAAGGGCGCTTTAGCCAACTAGACTTGGGAAACGCCAAAGTCGTTGTTAGATGAGTGAGTGAGTCATGGGTTGAGTACCCGGGAACATTTGCATTTAAGTTTGATTGGATGAGCGTAGCGAGCGAAGCGAAGATTCCATTTCACTACACTGGAGAAAAAAATCCGGAATGTTTTTTTTTTTTTTTTTCTTTTTTTTTTTTTTTTGTATTTTTGTGTGTTTGTTAACACGATTCCGGCTAAACCGATACTCCGATTGCGATGAAATTTTATGGAGGTCTTCGAAATCTCTGAACTTAGAACTGCCACGTTTTTGAGCGCAATCGGGAAATTTTTTCTTATAAAAAACGCAATTTTACGATTGTAATGATTTTTTAACAGAACCTTAATTTTATGAATTAAGATATTCGTGTGAAATTTGAGCGTAATCGAAAAATTATTTTCTCATGAAAATCGAAATTTTACGGGTTTTTTCTTTTTTAAAACAATTCTTTGACTTATAACACCTACATGCTTTATCCTATTGTAATGATTTTTTCACAGAACCTTAATTTCATCAATTTATATACTCGTGTTAAATTTGAGCGCAATCGAATAATTATTTCTTATGAAAATTGCAATTTTACGATTTTTTTATTTTTTTTTAAATTACGATTTATTAAAAAAATTAAGTAAATTTTTTATTTTATTTAATTTAATTTAAAAAAATCTTCGACTTAGCAATAATTTTTTCACAGAACAACAGAAAATCCGCGTTACACATGGCAGCTCAATGCACCAATTACGCTCATCCAACAACGCGGCGGGACTTAAGCGTTTTCCTAGTAATTAATAATTATATTCGTATAAATAATAGGGTATTTAAGTTTAGGCCATAGTTTAGGCCAAAATGCTCCACTGTAGCCTATGATAGGCTAGGGAGACCTAAGGTAAGGGGAAGAAAAGAAATGTTACCGGGTACTCAACACATGGCTCACTCACTCGTCTAACAATGACTTTGGCGTTTTCCCTAGTTCTAGTTGTGAATCTGAGAATTCCATTCTTTCATGTAGATTAGGTATTTAAGGGAAACACTCCACTGAAAAAGCCAAAATCCACAGTTTTTGCGCTACAAACACAATTTTTGGTGTGGGCAATGGAAACACCTTTAAAAATTGATCGAATAAATTATTTTTTGGGGCTTGCCCCCCGTGATTTTTTTCATTATTTTTTAAGCTCTTTGGTAGAAAACACAAAACTTTTTTCCTTTTGGCGATTGTTGTAAAATTTTGCATTTTCCTTGTTTTGACATAACCAAAGACAATATTATGTGCTTGGGTTTTGTTTATTTTTTTATTTTTGGCTAATTTATCATTTTGAATAATGAATTTTATTATTACACTTCAGATAAAGTTTTAATATTATTTTTTAAAGCCAAAGTTAGAATATATTTAAAACGCATGCACAATTGTGTTTATTTATGTCCAAGTAATAAAACAAAAAAAAACTAGCTCATTTGGACAAGTGGTCAAAAGAAAAGTTTTTTTTTGAAGTTCTAAAAGTGTGATAAAAATATAATCCCAAATGGGTTAAAGATTTTTTACATGAAATTACCATAATTTTTGTATTTATAGTAATATTCCTCTCCCAGGTATGTAAAACTATCTTTCCAAGGTTATAATAAGTAACCCAATACCCCCCCCCTAACCCCCCACCCCCAAACCCCCCCCCTAACTAAAAAAATATATGTTGAGAAAATGGCAACAAAAAACCGCATTTCCGTGCGCGCAAAAAACTTAAAAAAACATTTTCAATTAAAAGGAGGCGTTTTGGGCCCCATTGTTTTTTAGTTTAATTAAAAAGTATAATATTTTTAAAGAGTAAATAAAAGAAATAAAAAAATAACAGGTCAAAGGGTATTTTTGGCAGTATTTTCAGTGGAGTGTTCCCTTAATTGTGAAAATAAATAACCTTTCCCTGCACCATGATCTTTTATCCTAGGGCAATGTTATTGTGTGTTGTTTGTTATGTTGCTATTTTAAGCTCTCATTTTCCACATAGGTTCTACATATGCTGTGACAAATGCCAAGATTGGTTCCACGGTCGATGCGTGGGAATCCTTCAATCGGAAGCTGACAATATCGATGAATATATCTGCCCCAATTGCCAGCGTAATTCTAATATCAACTTTGCCAATATGAAAAATTTAAATACAAAAGACTTTGAAGGTCTAAGAAAACTCATCAAACAATTACAGGTAAAAAGCAGCAAGTTGAAGGGCTTGCTCTCTTCCTTCAGTTGAAGTCCCAAGTAGGTCTAGACATTTCAATGTTTTGTTAATGTTTTGTTGAAATAAATTATTAAGAAATGACTATTCCTAGTAGTGATGTGCAATTATATTGAATTTTTCAGCCTTAAAAATAATAATAAAATAACGAAGGGCAAACCTCTTGTCAACCTGCTTTGCTCAATGTTGTAGATAAAATACAGTTTTATGCCCAAAATTACATATTATCAACGTCGGATAACGACAAAATTAGGCCTATTGTAATGGATAACAAATGGCTATGAGGTCAGAAGCTATACATTCTGAGATTGCTCGTCGCTAGCTGTCTTCAATTAATAGATCATGTCCGCAAGCTGACGCACTCCATTGAACATTTATTTTGATACACAGATTATTTATTATACCTTGTTCTATTCAATTCAGTCTTTGTGCTGGCCTTTGGATTTTGGAAGGTAATTTTGTTGTGTGGTTAGGCTATATCAATACTTGGCAGGCTGCCAGACAAGACATCGGAATACTGTATAATTACTGCAAGATTTTGTTTATTTAAACAACAACACAAAACGCTACAGACAGTACAATATTTTGAAAGGCCTCTCAAACCTTGGTAAACTATTAACCATCTACTGTACAGCCAGGGTCATATATAAATCAAGAGGTCTGAAAGATACCTCTTTCACCGACATCTTCGTGGTCAACTCTTGTGCCATTATTTATATCGCCCTGTGAACTGCAACCGCCTGCTCGAATGGGATGAACCCAAATAGACTGCCTGTTTGTGAGCCAACCCTTTTGGTCCTAATCACAGTCGATGAAAGAAGATTTTTGCGCCGTAACTAGCACGCTCTGTTGAGTATATGATAAAACATGACAGGTTTTTTTTTGTTTACCGACACACAGTCACACACACACAACAAACAGACAACCAGAGATCTTTGATAAAGGTTTTAGTTGGAGCTTCTTTGCAACTTCAAATTGTTTGGCGCAAAGAGGGCCGTAGCTGGCGCTTTCTTGGCGGAATTCTTACAAAGCTCTGTCTTTTGTTGGTCAATTATTTAACAAAGGAAAATGACTCACAAAACAGGCAGTCTATTTGGGTCCATCCCATTCGAGCAGGCGGGGGGAACTGCATTTTCAACATAAATAAAAAACATGGCTGCTAATGTCAAAGGAAAATTCTCTATTCACCAGAGAAAAATATCAAACCTAGAAGAAATATAATATGGAAAGGTAAAGAGAGCATTATTATCGATACCTTGGCCTAGGCATAGTATTAAGACTATGCCCTTTGATCTTATATTTGCCTTAGTTTCTAATTAATTTTTAATAATTCTATCTTGGCTGTCAAATCTTATTTGCAAACCACTAAAGTTTGTTTTATGCTTTTTTCTGGATAAATTGTATTTCACTTCTGACTGCCTTCTAGATATTGACTATTTTGTTGACCAAGAGTCTTTCAAAGCCCTCCTAAATAATATTAATAACATCAAATAGTCTAGGGGCTTCCATCGATCGATAATGCAGTTCACAGGGCGATATAAATAATGGCACCCAAAAGTTGACCACGGATTCGGTGAAGAGGTTCTTTAGACCTCTTGATTTATTATGACCCCCCGGCGTACATGATTCATTGTTGTCCACAGTTGGCCAGCTGCCGACATAAATATTGTTGTGATATTTTTATTTTTATGGCTGATGAACGTTTTTTAGTACTAGTTGCTATGGGCACAGAGCTATGTCTCGAGTTCGCATATCTTATGGTGTCAGCCTGGTGACTATTTTAGTACTACTGTAGTTTATTTTTTTATTTATTTATGTAACGTCTATTCTATTCAGTTAAAAACTGATTTACAAAGAAGGACAACTTTCACAAAAGTTGCTCTGGGCACAGAGCTATGCCTCGAGGTTGCATATCTTATGTTGTCAGCCTGGTGACTGGTGAACCGTCAAGTCACGCTACCAAATATTGTACTAGGAATAGATTCGCTATTAAGACTTTCAAGTTTCAATTCATCAAATTTAACCTAGGAGGCCGTGGCGGAAAAAGACTAGCGTTTAGGCCTGAATTGATTAAGATCAAATAGTTAACCCATGTAGGCCTCTTCTTTGTTGGGAGAAAGTAGCCAATCGAAATCCGCATCTACACATGTGCTACACTCTCGCGACATCTCTAAAAAGAAAGTGGGAGTAGTGATGCTGGTGGTGCGGCGATGGTTTGGCCTAAAACTACCTTGAAATCCGCGTAATTTATTTTTGCCTATATTTTCCTTGGGCAGATAGTATTGTTACTGCTACGGCATTTGACATTAATGCTGGCCCCCACCCTATCCCAACATGGCTCTCAACTTGACACTCTAGTTACTGGCTACACACTCGTCAATCCACCGTCAACCCGTAAAAGTAGCTCCGTTTTTAACGACCTTTTGGTTCCATATTACCCATTGATAACGCAGTCAGCTTTTCCATCATTGATAATTATCTTTTATTGATGTGCATGATGACACTGCAACTTGTACTGCAGAACGGTGGAGGTATTTAATGTTACATCACATTTTTCCGACATGCTGCGGCCATATTGTTATTGAAACTATCCTCCGTTTTAATGCGATGGCGATTTATTGAATAATTGATATCATTGCACATCAGATCACTAATGCCTAGACTAGAAATTAATCACTTCTTTGGTTTCATAATCATAAATGATTTTTTTCCTTGATTTCAAGGATGTACCTACGGTAGCCCTACGTAATATAAATTTAATGTAGAAAATAGAAATTATATAGGCCTAGCCTTTCTGTAGCTCTAGCAAGGAGACTGGAGTCATTGTTATATCATAACTTCTCATAATTGTGGTGTGATGAAAGGAATGCCAAAAGGCTGGATCATGTGAGAAACATGTAGAGATAGGATAGGAGACCAACAGCTTACCCGAAGTAGAGTAGGCGCGCCGTGATAGGAGACATAAACACAAATTGACGAAGGGAAGGCCTTCCCTTCGTGACTTGTTTCACAGTTTGTGTCATCAGGTCACTCCCTCCCACTGTACACGATGGAGAACTGAGAAGATGGGAACTGACCTACCAATGGATTTGCAAATCGCGCCACAAACCTAACTTAAACCTTACGTAGTCCTCCCTCTTCTCCTCTCTACCCCCTCCCTGTCACCCATTCCACACCCCCCACTCATCTTTCACTTCACCCCACCCCCACCCCAGCCAACGGCTACCTAGCTTTAGTTTTTCACCTCAGTATCTCTTCTCTACTCACTGAGGAAGGTCACGTAGACCGAAACGTTTGAAATGTAGTGTTGTATTTGTTTATTTGTGTTTATGTCTTCTATCACGGCGCGCCTACTCTATTTCAGGTAAGCTGTTGGTCTCCTATCCTATCTCTACATGTTTCTCACACGTTCTCATAATTGTGTTTATTTGCTTTAATACATTCCATTCAATATCTTACTCCAGGATTACCTTGAAATCTAAATCCACACAATCCTATTACTAGATAGAAAATACTAAATTAAATAGTAATTACTATGCTTACCGGTACTTTGTTATCATTATTAATTTTAATTTTGCAATGTTTGCAGTCACACAAAAGTGCATGGCCATTCATGGAACCAGTTGATCCTACGGAAGCACCAGACTACTACAAGGTTATTAAGGAGCCTATGGGTGAGTTAAGCATAGTTTAAATCAATAGTTCCCTCACTAAATGAACTCCCATCCGCTTGGTGCAAAATGCAAGTAGACTAGGGGTGACGATGGGATGGCTAATTAATTAGTGCAACTGCAGATAAGGGAACCAAACATTTTCAAAGTCTAGCCAAACTCAAATTACAAAAAGTTTTAACACCAAACCAAACTTAAATTTTATGTAAATTATGGCTACTATGTCAGAGGTGGGGCTACATAGGCCTACAGTTAGGACTCGTCATAAATTTATAATTCCATTGGACCCTGAAAAATTCCTACTTTGAACTTTAAAAATGTAATTACTTAAATTAAAGATTAAGCCCTAAAGTTTCAGTTAGGACTTCTTTACTTATTTATAGGGATGTGCGGGTACCCGAAAAACGGGTAATTTTCGGGTAGGTAAAATTACCCGACCTCGGGTCGGGCCGTCAATTCCTACCCGAAAAAGTCGGGTCGGGTAGAAGTAATAAAGAAACACGCCAATCTGCTCCTTTTAAACCTCCCGCTCACACGCCAAACGAACAGCTGACGTCGGAGCGGACCAATCGCTACGACGTGGGCGCGGCTATGCTATGATGCTGTGTCCTTGGCTCTTCCCGTCTTCCGGCGCTGTCCCCGCTGGAGTAATAGGCCCTAGGCCCCTACTGACCGTCATTACTCGTCTTCTGGTTATTCAACGCTAATAACGGCATAAAGCAAGTTGAATATTACGTTCGTAGGCGAATGGTGAAAAAGAAACTTCGCTAATAAACATCGTCTAATGCCTAGGCGGCAGGCCTAGAAGTCCGATCTAGTGCGCATCGTTGCGCGCAGCAGAGCGTTGGGCGGAGTCAGACCGAAAGGCTGGTGCAAACGCGCGATTTCGTCAGATGCATGGCTGGTACAAACGCATGATTTCGTCGGCCGGAAGAGAAAAATACGCGATCGCATCGGTTTTTCTTGGGGTTGGGTCGGAAATATTAGAAAACGATCGTTACGATATTATTTCCGAGAATAACGAACGATTGATGCAGGAAAACGATAATAGCGGGGTTTCACTGTACTAGGCCTAGGCCTACTCAAGCAAAAGTTCATAAGACGCCGATTTGGAAGTACTTCGTGTCAACACAGCCCAGAGTGGCTACCTGCAACCAATGCAAAACTGTTTTCTAGGATTTAAAAAAAAAAATGAATTCACAAATAAAAAAAAAATTCACTACCCGAGCCCGACCCGAGCCTACTTCAATTACCCGAGCCCGAGGGTACTTTCAATTACCCGACCCGAGCCCGACCCGAGTTCAAAAACCACTACCCGCACATCCCTACTTATTTAGTTATTTGGGATAAAACACATTTGACTTTGGTAACAAGGGTTTACTGTTCAGTGGGGCCTTGGTAATGCCTGTTCTATCTTCTTAGTACTTGGGATAACAAACAGATGTTGGTCTAGCCCAGACATTACATCTGTAAATGTGTAAATGTGTAGTACCTACTCACTTCTTTTAGGTGGATGAAAAAGAGAAAAAAGGCATGCCTAAAATTAATTTAAATTAAATTAATTTTATTTAAACTATTTTTTTATCATTTAAGGCCTACAAAGATTTACGGAATTCCATGCCTACATAGATAGACCTTCCTATTTTCCATCTGTGGCCACCGCCACACTGTAAACAATAGACCTGTCAATGATGTGAGCGTGGTCTCTTGTTGTTGCATCACTTTCACTTTTCCTTCCCCTTTCCACCAGCTGCTCCATACCAATTCCCAACCCGATAGCCTCCAAGCAACAGTTAATCCCTCCCGTCTTGCTGCCCGAGACAAAGCTCCGGCTGAAGCATGTCTCGCTCGCTTCACTGCATTCCATTTAGTATCTAGTAATGAAACTCATAAAGTGTAGGTCTAACTCTAATGTAAGCTTCCGTGCAACAAAAACAGGCAAGCTTGCATAGCAGATGATTTCATCTGTTTTTCAAGTTTGGTAAGCTTGTAGATGGGGTTTCATGTGAAGGTAAGACCACGTTTACATTATTGTAGTTACTAGGTGGGTAAATAATTACCTGGGTAGTCACTATTGTTCATACGGCACTGGGATTACCGTTGTATCATATTGTTGATTTACTTTCCGATAGTCAATTAGGGCCTACCACGTTCGAGCTAGGAAGCTTGGAAGTTAGGTTATGTAGGTCTATCAAATTACCAGGGTAGCCAGCTTCGTGCGTTCACACTGCGTCAACTTTACATAGTTACGCGAGTCACCCACACAAATTACCCGCGTGATATGCTAGTAAATAGTAATGTAAACGTAGTAGAAGGGAGTTGCAGGTAGCATCCCAATTCCCACTTACTACTAGCCAAGCTCTTTTCAAAATAGCATGCATTAAAGCATTAGAAGTTTAGGCCTACATTACTATTTTATGTTAAAATATTTACCGTAATCTGCTTTGTTCGATTAATTATTATGAGCCATATCATTAATTTTTATTTAGAACATAGAGCTACGTATTAAAATACAGTACCTACATTACATAATTACATTTTGACTTTTGAGGGGCCTACATTACAAAATAGTACCGTCTAACATAGGCCTATTAAAAAACTTTACTAAAGTTACCAAATTTACAGTTGCACAAGGGGAAATTTGTGTTTAACAAAAGCAAGGTAGCAATCTTTAAACTCTTGTACACATTTTGCATTCTTATTGTTGAGTTTAAAAGTTGCTGCCTTACTTTTGTTAAACAATATATATTATTATTTAAAGTTGTTTTTCTGTTATTTTATTATCTATATCTATATCATCTACCTATTAGGCTAATAAAATAATTTGGTTAACTTCCGTGTTCTAGCTTGTAAATAAAAACTTAAACATTCAATGCTATT
Source organism: Sweltsa coloradensis (assembly GCA_024449915.1). Taxonomy (NCBI): domain Eukaryota; kingdom Metazoa; phylum Arthropoda; class Insecta; order Plecoptera; family Chloroperlidae; genus Sweltsa; species Sweltsa coloradensis. Next base: position 242,157 of record JAMZAV010000526.1, read on the forward strand.
CAACCATGCTGAAATAACAATGGCAATACATAGGTCATGAATTATAATTTGAATGAGGATAAGGAGCTTCGTTTTTTATTTAGCACTACATACGTTATTCTGGTAGATGTTTAGCATTGTCAAAGAAAAGAACTAGAAACATCGCTGCAAGTCCTGTTTTTTAGTGCTGTAATGTACAATCATTTTTTTAATTTCATTATTCATTTAATCATAATCTATGGTTATTGATTAATCATTCTTTAATTATTATTCTACAAAATAATATAGTAGTAGACCTATGTATTATTTCATTAATTGTTCTAGATTTACAAACTATTGAACTAAGAATCAACGATCGGTCCTACAAGAAACTGACTGAGTTTATTGGTGACATGACCAAGATATTTGACAACTGTCGGTACTACAACCCGAGAGAGTCGCCCTTCTTCAAGTGTGCCGAATCACTTGAAGCATATTTTGTACAAAAAATTAAGTGCATGAGAGACAAAGTGGTTGAGAACAAGTAAATTGATGATGAGTGATTTTTTAGTGATTTTGAATTGTGAGGTACTGTGCCACCTCCTACTGCACATGACTTTAAGTTGTTAAGTTAATTAACAATTCCAGTGTAACATGAAAATGCACTCAAAATGACATTCTAGCATAATTATTATTTATACGTACTATGTTATTGGAAGATAATTCTGTAGAACTTTGTTTCTGCCAACTTTTAGAATTAGAACGATTTTGTTGTTGTGGATTTATTTATGTATGTACCATATATCTTGTATTTTATTTAAAAAACAATTATTGATTGATATATCCACAAACAACATTTTGTAGTAATATATACAGATATATATAATGTGTTTAAACCACGGAAATTTTGTGTTTTTTTATTCTATTCAAATTTGCTATGGTTTCTCCTTACATAATTCATATTGAATTAAATGCCACCATATTTTACTTTTGATATCTTTTATTAATTGACCTTGGTACACCCAGCGTCAGAAGTAAATCAAGGGGTCTCGTATCTACAATACCCAGCCCTTGATTTACTTCTGACGCTGGGTGTACATAGTCCAATCCACACAAAATCAACCTAAATTCTTTGATTATTGCGTATTAGAACTTTTTAGCAAATAAAAACATTAATTATTATTACAGTATTATTATTATTATTTATTTACAATTCAGGGTTGTACCCCACAAGTGTGATCTTAAGTCTAAATTACTATAGTAATGGATTATAAAAACGTACAAGTTAATAATAATTACTGTTCAGAGTTCAGACAGTAAGAAAAGCTCAGTAACCCAACTGCTTTCATATGATTATGGGTGTGACATGTAAATGTGGGAGTGTGTGTATGTGTGTGAACATGGGCTATACAGCTGTCAATCATTTACTTGTTGCAAATTAAGTACTGTATTAAACCTTTCTAACATATTGTGGCTTGAAAACAGTTTAATTTTAAGGGGTGAATACTGAATATCAATAGTTTTATTTTTCCTCACTTTAGTATAGATTTGTAAGTACTCTGAACTAAGCATGTGTATTTTTATATAAATAGTAGCATACATTACGTAGTAGGTTCTAATAAAACCCCATTTTTGTTGTGTGTATGTATACCTACTTACTATCTACAAGAATGGATATTCAGTTTGTGAAAATATACAGTATTTAGACTAGATTGCAAGTCGATACCTGATTTAAAGTTATTCTTTCAAAAAGGTGTAGGAAGTAAATATCCACAAGTATGCCATCGATTACAAGCTGAGTGGCCTTTTTGAACAATAGCAATGTGTCAAGAAAGTGAATGCTTGCAATTGGGCAAATAAGTTATTAATGTATTAAGTTTGCCTTTCCATGCTACCTTTAACAATCAGTAGGGCTATGGAAGGCTTGAAATTTCTCGTAAAGATTGACTTTATTCTCGATCGCTTGTTCGATTTGTATTGTCAAAATGTTAAGTTTTTATTTTTGGTGCTCGAATGACCGAGATTGTTACGTGAATTTACTTGAAAATTTATTGCTAATTAAAAATGCAATAATTTTGAAAAAAATTATGTAGTAGCGTGATGATTCTGTCCATCTGCACACTCAAGGACCACCTCCAACAAGTTTTTGTGTCCTTCGTTGCCCGTGACAACAGCTGCAAGCAAAACATCGTTCATAACCAAAGTCTCCGTGACTGAATTTTAAATGCTGCCATGGGTTGTACTTGTAGGACCGTATGCCTACAGCAATATAATATCCAGAACCATGTCACATGTACATGTACATGTAGGCCTACATGATAACTTTTTTTATTATTGAACTGTCAAAGTTACACCGTCCTGTCGGATGGGACGTTAAGCCGTTGGTCCCCTTGGTACTTTTCGAAAGGAGTAGGCTACGTGCCGGTACCGGGTTTCCCCTCCTCCCTTCTGTTCATACTTCATCCTCATCTATCACCACTCATCGTCTCGATTAGCCAAAGTGCATAAATATGAGACGTTAAGCAATAATCAATCAATCAAATCAATCAGTCCATTGAAAAGCTTTGTTTTCTAGTTACACACCATTTTCTCTGCGTGCCATTTTGACCAGATGGCGTTTCTGTATCTATAGGTGGAACCAGTTAAGGTGGCGGTCGCCGAGGGATCGCAGCACTGTCGCCCACACACTATGGCCACAGGATCGGCAAAAAGTAAATAAAATAAAATAACGGTCTCTAAAACTGCTTTCGAAGAAAAACACGACTATTTTAAAGCCAAGCCTTGCCCAATATATCCTAAAAATAAAGTATTTATGAAGTGTACAAATAAAATCATGACATTTTGATGCTCCTCAACATTGACATCACATCTGGCAAGGTTGGCATTATAAACAGCTGGAACTTTGGACACACGATTACCAACAAGGCAAAAAAATACTTTCTTGATCGTGATTAGTTAAAAATTAAAATCATTATTTCGTTAAAATACTTACTCTGTGGGACGAACTACTTTATTCACAGCTTATAAAATGTTGATATATGTAATAAATAACATATCAAGACAACATGACCAAATACGGTAGGCCCTACCCAATGTCATTTATGTGTAAATACTAAATTGTCAACGTTGGTGTGCGTGCTCTCGCTTCATTAACGCGACTGGAAAAAGCGTTCGCGAAGCGGCCTAGTATTTAAAACGATAATAGCCTGGTGTACAAGAAGACGGAGGGAGTGAGGGTGACTCGGCGACCAGACTGCATTCAGTGTTCCACGTGATCCAGATTTAACCTCTGCGTTCTGTGCAGAAACCTGGTTTGCTCGAGCTCAGACAACAGTTTGAATAATTAAGTTCTGCCAACCTCAGCACACCCAGTCGGAAGAAAAGCTGAAATATTTCTTGATGCAGGGCCTACCTGAAGCAGAAACTCTTAGGCCTGGTGACAGCTGAATCTTAAACGAGATATACAGGTCAGTCTGTGTAGTTGTGTTTTGCAAGAATGGTATTGCTGCTGGCTCTCATTGGTCCTTCAAATTTAAACAAATATTGCCCAGTGTTAAAGCTGTTATGTTAAATTTAAATTTTTTAATTTTCAATTCAGATGAACGTGTTTAGCATAATAAAATTACCTTTAAAATAATAATTTTTGCCATGTAGAATATTTATCATTATGAATAATGTCGTTCATAAGATATGATGGTGGCTTTCAATTAAACCTTTAACTCCTTCACAATGTGGTTGACATGCGCAATGGCCGCCGAGGATTGTCAGAAGGTTCTTCGAAGTTAACTAAAACTGACTCTAGTCGAATAATAAATGAAGATCTTTTAGTGTTGAGTTATAAAGATATCGTAGTTGCGAATAATTGATAAGTACTCGTTGGCAACAAATTGAAAGAATAGTTTCGTGTGATAGAATAATAAGCAGCATCGCATTTTAAGCTACGAGGTAAGAAGGTGTTTACTGCAAATAAAGTAAATCTTAGTAAATATAAGATCCGTGATTCAAAACTTAATTTGTTTGTAATTGAATCGGTTTATTTGAGAAACCGAATAAGTCACCCAAATTGCGTAAGTTAAGATAGCCATTTTCTTCCAAATTTCAAGACCTATCGATTAGTAGAGAAACGAAATATTTTTCGACCATTCCTGTGTATATAACAGGGTGTCAATTTTCCCTTTGAGTTGAGAAACCAAATAAGTCAGTCCATACGTTCTGAAGAAAAAAATTGTATTGATTTGAGAAATGGAACGAGTCACTTTTAGTAAAATGAGTCATTGGCTCTCATTGCCGAGAAATTTCAATTCAGTTAAACAAAGTTTAAAAAATTGTTGTTTTATGTTAACTATAATAATAAATCATAAAAACTAATGAAACTAACTTATTTTTACTAATTTTATATGCACCCGCAACATTTAATTGAGAAACCAAATAAGTTCACGCTAATTACACCCTCGTTATTATAAAATTACGTGCTCATAAATATCAATATTTACAAAAATCAATGAAACTATGCTACATCTAAATTACTACATCAAAAAACTTGCATTATTTGATCCTTTTGGGTATTAGATGCACGTTGAATGAAGCATTAGATACTGTATTTACGTGAATGTAGGCCTCACGCAGGTAGCACTATATTTTAAAATTTAAATTATAAAAATTGAGAGTGTTGCCATTATGTGACGCCATTTGTCATAAGTATGTTGTTGTGTTGTTCCAATACTGACATATGCAGCAAAGACTTGGAATATGACAACAGTGGATGAGAGCCTTGTGCAGGCTGTAGATATGAAGTTTTTTAGAAGCATTGAAGGTAAGACAGGTGGGACCGAATACGGAATGAGGATATCCGAGATCAAGTAGGCGTGAGGAATTTAATGGAGCGAATTGGAGAGAGAAGATTAAAGTGGTTCGGACATGTCAAAAGGATGGAAAGATCGAGATTACCGAGAAGGATGATGGAATTAGAAATTCCAGGTAGGAGACCAAGGGGCAGACCACGACAACAATGGCAGAATAGTGTGAGAAAAGATGTAGAACAGTGTGGAGGAGACTGGAATGTGGTGGAAGAAGAGGAGTGGTGGCAGGACAGAAGAAGATGGAGAGGCTTGTCTTCAATGACGACCCAATGCAGAGTTGGGACGTGGTAACAGATAATGATGATGATGTTTTAATTCCTCTACATTTGAGAAGTCAAAATAGGGGTGTGACCCTATTAATGGTGGCCTATAATCTAGTAAATATGTAGTCTTGTTCTTGTTAATGGCTTCTGATTTCTTGTCACCTAATGAAGGAGGCCTAACCCAGTCCAATTGTAATTAGACGAGTGAGCGCAGCGAACGTAGTCTACAACGCTACTCGATCGGTCCTTGGTCGTGATTAATTCTGTATGTTAAATGTTAAATGTCTGTCTGTCCAGTCCCATACGGCCGAACGGCCAAATAGACTTAGCTGAAATTTTAAACAGACATCCGTGACCAGGTAACTGAGAACTGCTAACAAAATGAGTACAATCTGTTGCGATTTAAACCTGCAAGAAATAAAAAACTGAAAAATACGTTGAAAGGCATAGGAATTATTTTAACGACAATGGTTTCATTTTGAAATAATATTTTTTGTTTGTTATTTACCTGGCTGTGAAATGCCGTGTCCAAGGTTAATCGAATGTAGGACGTCAAGGTACCCCCAAATTCCGCTCGTAGAATATTTTCACGTATTTCGTACTGGCTATAACTACGTTTACCACAGGCTCTAGTCCGGCTTACACTGGGCCGGCCTAGCTCTAGGGGGCCTACATGGCTTGATAAACGCATGGAGCCGGCCCAGATGGGAACCGATCTAGACTCGTTTGCCAACGAGTCTAGACCGCTTCAAACGAACTAGTCCAGACTGATAAACACTTCACTGCAACTTGATGAGGAGGATTATGAGTATCTAGGTGCCGCTCTAGAACAAATCGGGCGAGAATAGATGCGTTCCATGCAAATAAGTCATAAGGCAATATAATATAGCTACAGTTTAATAATTGGTTTCATTTAATAATTTTGTTTTGGTAAATTTAGTGGTTGAAAACCGACGTTCTAGTAGGTCTAGCAGGCTGTGGCTAGTTCGGCTTGAAATTGGGCTAGAGTAGGCCGGCTTAGTTTTGTTGATATACACCTCGGACTAGATGAAACCGGCCCAGTGTAAGCCGGACTAGAGCCTGTGGTAAACGTAGTGTATGTTGTTCATAGTATTGTCAAAGATGATGGACTACACTGCGTTATAATAAGCATTTCAAAACATGTTAAATAATTTTAAAAATACAATCCAGAAATTACAAAATCTTTCCCGACCATTGAACCCACGTCTCCCACATTTCGGCTATAAGGGCGCTTTAGCCAACTCGACTAGGGAAACGCCAAAGTCGTTGTTAGACGAGTGAGAGAGTCATGTGTTGAGTACGCGGGAACATTTGCATTTAAGTTTGATTATAATATTCGTATAAATAATAGGGTATTTAGGTCATAGTTTAGGCCATAATGCTCCACTGTAGCCTATGATAGGCTAGGGAGGCCTAAGGTAGGGGGAAGAAAAGGAATGTTACCGGGTACTCAACACATGGCTCACTCACTCGTCTAACAACGACTTTGGCGTTTCCCTAGTTATTGTATAACTAGCTTAGCCTAGGCCCACTCCTAGTTACTTGGTGTCAATAGATATAGTTCAAAATTTTATTTTATTTGACAACACTGGAAAATCAACTGTAGGCCTATTAAAGTGCAATATCGTATTTGAAACAAAGAAAACCTTGATAGAATCTCGCTCGACTTGAAAATACCTACCGACACAGTCCTAATAATAGCCAAAAATCGTGTGCAATGGCGGTCATTGAGATTTCCTAGAGTGCGTGCAAGTGAGATGCAGCAGCGATAACAGCCTATTAGTGAGAATGAATATAAGAATGAGCACCGGGTGGTTGTGCAGTCGGACTATAGGCCTAATTAGATGAGAATCTACATTCGGTCTACAACGAGGTATCTTTTTTATTTTCTTGCCTTCTTTTCATAGAGTGTTTATGCAAGTGTATAACAGAACTCTTCTGATGAAGTATATTGAATAATTAATTAAAAATCAATATCGATTAGTGATCCCCAGTTGATTTTAAATAAACAATCACGTTTCCATACAGTTTGTCATGAACTTTTTTAAAAGTTCAGTAATCAAATTACTAGTACATGAGAGAGAGATGAGAAAATAATCCAAGAAACTTTTGAGTAAGTCCTGTGATCCCAATAAATAGACAATAGGGAATTCAAATCACAATGGGAATGCACAACTAGTATTTCCAATATGGCCGCCTAAAGAGAATGCTTGTAGTTGTGTAAACAAACAATAACACTGACAATTATTATTAATTAAAAATTACTGTCAAATTAACAGTTTTATCCTCTTCAGTATGTTTACCGCTTTTGCCACCATAGGGGTCATGAGAAGATTGAGCACCCTATGCTATATAAGGCTCAATTACTATTGTCAAGGACATCAGGACCAAAGAAATCAGGTTCTTGGTTTGATTCCTGGTAGACACAACCTTTACTTTAAGACATTGCTGAGACATTATTATTACATTACTTCAAACTTTACTTTCAAGGTTTGATAATACAAAATATATTGCTTTTCTTTTCATAATCTTTATAAGCATCACCAGGGCATTAAAGCCCTGTGAAATTTATTTTATTTTATTTTATTTTAAATTTTTAATATAAATGCTTAATATGGCCAAATTTGGGTTTACTTGGAGTTGATTTGGGTGACATGATATGTTTTGGCTATTGCTGACCAATTTTATGTTTGCTAATTGTTAAAATGTAACACAACATTTTGTGGTTTTGCTAATTTCAGTAATTACTAGGGATGTGCGAACATTCAAACTCAAACTTTTGTAAGTTCGAGCCTGGAAAAAAGTTTGAAGTTTAGATTTTTTTTTACTTATTTGTTGAGGTGTGCGGTCACATTGACAGTCAAAAAATGGTTCTCAGTTTACAGGTACAAATTTAAAACCAAAAAATGGATGGTGGAGGTGCCGGTCCAGAAGTTGCATACTTTCTTGGTGGAGGTGCCGGTCCAGACTTATCACTATTTTACCTATTATGACGATTAGATATACCTTTAAGTTGGGTTAGAGTTCAATACAGCTAGTCATTTTTGTGAAGTTCGAAGTTCGGTTTTTTTAACTGGGAAAGTTAAGAGTTAAGTTCGAAAGTAAAAAAGTGGGTTTGCACATTCCTAGTAATTACTAATTTGTGCTAAAAACGTAACCATTATTGCCGTTGTGTACTTCTGGTAGGGTCAGCTTAGGTTTTGATACTCAATTTCTCCACTTTTTTCTCTTACCACATCCTCAAAGCTTGATTGCACCTGCATGCTAGTAAGCAGAGAATGCCTTCGTATAAATTTTCTTTCCCCAACATTGTGTAGAAAAGCATTGTGAGGCATTGTGGTACCGCAGAGAGGTGAATGATAAGATGTTTATTGTTTACCCAACTCCAGTTGCAGTTGTTGCAAGTGCAGCCACTGATTGTAGGTAATTCACTGTATCTAAAAATCAGTAATCAATCACCAACCACAACCAGGTACATATAGGCCTACTCATTTTGGTTAGTATGGGAGTAGTATAGGTGAAAGAAAGTATGTAATATCAATCGATTCGTATTGAGTCGTAGATAAATAATTTTGATGGTGAGAATCTTGATATTTTTGTCAGAGACCGGCAAAACAAGAAATAGCAAATACAAAGTTCTTATTTTGCTATAAAAAAATCTTCAATTTCAGTATATAAACTCAAGATAAAGACAGCATTTCGTTATAAAAAATAGCACTGCAATCACTACCCTTCAGCAAAATGAACACGTATTACACATAAATGAATATTTAGATCATATAAAGTGAACTTAATTGGAATTAGCTAGTAGTGTGTTCTGATAATATTTTCAACTGTCATGGTGCCAACTATACCTTGAAACAGAAATGTTGATTTCAATGCCCAATTGTCAAATTAATTGCATATTTTGGAGTTAAAACTTTCAGAATAATTGTGTAAAGTTCCTGATTTTGCTATAATTTAGCTGAAAAACGTGATAACTGAGTATTGCCTTATTTTGCTACTTAATTGAGCAAGCGTAGCGTGCGTCTCCACTTGACTCTTGTGGCTCGAATATCTGTTTTTGTTTTTTTTTTTTTTTCTTTTTTCTGTTACTGCTTCGATACAGGTCGCACTGTTTCTCTGATCGACCTGAAATTTTGCACACATGTACATACTGTTGCTATTGCTGTATAGTTTTTTGAACAAAATCCGATCGTTGGTTATAAAAAATAAAAATGTTCCGATTGTTATGAAATTTTGCAGGGTCAATAAGTACAATATTCTCTCCTATTTTACAAATTTTCAGCTAAATCGGTCAAGACCTTAAGTAGTTTAGATAGAAATTACATTTTAACAAAAATAACGTTACCATGGCAACGAAAAGTCGCACGAGAATCACTATGCACTGCCACCTAGAAGTAATCAAAATAAAATACTATCGAGGAAGCAGTGTATTATTTGTTATCAAAGAGTTAAAATAGTTTTCTCAAAGAAATGATGTCAAGGTCCTCTAGATGGCGGTGGATTTTATCCATTCTCTCCTATTTTACAAATTTTCAGCTAAATCGGTCAAGACCTTAAAGACTTATTGCCTATTGGTATGTAACATTATGGATATGTCGTACTCGGGTCGTGTTGCACGTACCGGTGCTCGCTCAACAACGCGACGGGACTTTAGCGTTTTCCTAGTAACTAAGAAAACAGTCATATTGAGAATCATTTAGTGGAAAAAGTAATTCACATAACTTCAGGGTCCCGAACTACAGCGTAAGAGCGAAAATGCGAGATGTTATGCCCCACTTAATTCCTTTACCATCCACTAACCCGGTATTATAATAGGAAATGGAAAATAGAGTAACAAATAAGCATGAAGTAAATATTACTTTTAACATCTTATTGCACTTGACACAATATGTATATGGCTTTATTAAATACATTGTAAATGGACATGTATTGAGTATATACTATATTTTGTACAATGAGAAGTACACACAAGATGATAACTTCTTACATGGTAAGCAGTAAGTGCTGGCACACTTTACTAACATTTAAGTGTGTACTCATGCTTACAAGTATTCATTTTTTGTGGAAGACAAATTTGATTTTAACATTAATAGATAACAGTATTATAACAATTAACAATGTTTGTTCATGGAAGACATTTGACAAGTTGATACCTACTAAAACTACTAAAAGCTGCTGTGTGCTGAAGACTTTACATTCATCAGACTCTTTTTATGTGTTTAAGTGTTTTGTGTTTCAAGCGTTGATGTACTTCCCATGAGTATTTGAAGTATCAAGTGACCAATACCCAAAGATAAAAGAAATTCTTTCTCAACCTTTCAATAAATCAACAAACCTAACTTTCATTAAATGTTTATTATTTTATTTTACGTGTATGCGTTGGAACTTAAAAGTTAAATGCTGTAAATCATAAAGCCAACATGTAGTATGTGACTTGAAATATGTACGTGTGTTTTATTTTGTTTCCTTCAGGACTTGTCTGAAGCAGTCAAGGAAGATGTCGGCATGGGAAGGCTGGAAGATAAGAGCCGGACGAAAGCGGATGGATAAATCTCCACAGCCTCCAGTTTGAATTCCTAAAAATGTTCATTGTTTGTTAGATTCTCTAGTTTTAACTTAAATTTATATTGTAGAGAAAAACATACAACAGCTTAAACTGGACATATCCATGTTAATTAAGGGGCAAACAATTTGCAGAGAGAGAGTAGGCCTATACATGTACTGAGTGAGATTCTTGACTCAGGGTAGGCATTTGTTTAAATAATATAAGGAAGATCAGTCCACTCTTTAGTTATCTGACTGTGTGGGTAGACTATAATTTTTAATTTTTTTATTTATTTAAACCCAATGGGCCACTACAATTATAGAATGTTATCAGGAATGGTGCGATGATGAATGATACTTTTAGTATACCTAAATTCGTAATTGATGTCGAACCAAACATTTTGAACATTTAAATAAAGAGGGGAAATAGATTAGATTTTTTTAAAATAGATTATTCAAAATTTTAAAAATTAAAGGTTATTTTATGATTACTGCATTATTTAAAAGATGCACAAAAGTTTCTATGTCAAGCAAAACATGAAAGTCAAGTACCAACCCTCCTTTTTTTAATCCACCTTTCTATTAAGTATTTTCAGTAACTAAGCTTAGCTTCACCTAAACCTAAAGTGTGAATAATCTTTGCTATTCAAAAGCTTTAAACTACTAATTATGATTGTGACTTAAAATGTTGATGATCTTACCTTTTTTCTTTAGACGTGCTACAAGGTCATCCCTGAGAGCCGTCGTTGGACAGCTGATTGCCAAGAACGTTCCAAGACCTCTCGCTGAATTCAGCAAGTGTGGGAATTCATTTTGGAATTTCTTCAGCCCCGTCATCAACTTGTCTCCTGACTTTTGTACCACGGAGAGCAGAGAGTCCCTCTTCACTACGGACAAGACTCCCTGGAGCATCAACAACTTTCCGGGATCTCCCATCCACGTGTTGAACACTCGGTAGGGTTGTTGGGGCCTGAGGAAGACAGTTGTCAATGCATGTTGGCTACTCGGTAGGGTTGTTGGGGCCTGAGGAAGACACGTTGTCAATGCATGTTGGCTACTCGGTAGGGTTGTTGGGGCCTGAGGAAGACACGTTGTCAATGCATGTTGGCTGTTTGTAGGCTTACGTAAGGCTCAGCAGGTACCTCAGCATAGCATTACGTAAAATCAAATGTGCAGATAAATAGCACACATGATCAAAACGTAATAGATTCACTAGGTGACAGTCATGCTGGTATAGTCACAGTCTAGCTTAGTGATGACATCGGTTCCGGTTTCCAAAAACCAAAACCGGTTTTTCAAAAAAAAAATCTTTACAATTTTTTTTTTTTTGGGTTATGATTTAGGAATGGCAAGGATATTTGTTGCCTCTACTTTATCGGCATATATTTACGATTAGGAAAGCGGGTGACCTTGGTTGGTTTGGATGGGTGATCTCGATTTTGAAAATATTAGCCCTGCAGCTGAGAAATGGCGCTCATTTGCGTACAGATTACGGTACTTAGGAAGTTTCCCTTGCATGTCTCGCCACCATTTAAAGAAACCAAAAAACAGTTTTCAAATTTGAAACCGGTTGCGTTCAAAACCAGACCGAAACTGGCTTCCGGTTAACCAAAGTTATCCCTAGTCTAGACCACAAGAGACAAGCAGAGGAAGTGGATCTCAAGAAAAGAGGCATCTATGAACCGACAGTGAACTATTACAAAGAGCATTATGATTTAAACACAATAAGTGTAACAGGGCTAATGATAGGAGCAAGGGGGACAATTCCAGTATTTTTTTAAACTTTCAGGAAAAGATTTTGTATAACAAGTAGTCTTAAGGGATGAGATTGTTGTATGTGTTCTTCGATGGTCCATTCGTATTTTTTAGAAACCACTTATATAGTAAGTACCGTACTAAGTAGGTTTTATTTTAGATGTTTGTTGAATGTTAATTTTTAAATTCAATGTATTATTTATCAATTGATTATTATTCTGTGTCGCAAGGCAACAGCGCTGGCTGCAGAGACCAATAAAGGTTCATTATTTTATATTTTTATATATTTGGATGAGCGTAGCGAGCGTAGCGAGCGAAGCGAAGATTCCATTTCACTACACTGGAGAAAAAAATCCGGAATGTTTTTTTTCTTTCTTTTTCTTTTTCTTTTTTTTTGTATTTTGTATGTCTGTGAACACGATTCCGGCTAAACCGATACTCCGATTGCGATGAAATTTTATGGAGACCTTCGAAATCCCTGAACTTAGAACTGCACTGAACGAAAAATCAATCAAAAAATTATTTCTCTTAAAAATCGCAATTTTACGATTTTTTTCGTTTTTCTTTTTTGTTTTCGTTTGTATTTTTGTGTTTGTTAACACGATTCCGGCTAAACCGACACTCCAATTGCAATGAAACTTTCAGAAGAACTTTGAAATCTCTGAACTTAGAACTACCACATTTTGAGCGCAATCGAAAAATTATTTCTCATGAAAATAGCTTCGTTACGATTTTTGTTTGTTTTTTTGTTTTTTCTGTTTGTATTTTTGAGTGTTTGTTAACACGATTCCGGCTAAACCGATATTCCAATTGCGATGAAATTTTTTGGAGACCTTCGAGATCTCTGAACTTAGACCTGCCACGTTTTTGGGTACAATCGACGAAATATTTCTCATGAATATCGTACTTTTACGATTTTTTTCGATTTTTAGTGCGATATTTTCGTGACATAAGGGCCGATTCTGACCAGACGGGTGGGGCTACAACGTTCATATTTTACATGGGACATTAAGGTAATGGTGATGTATTGCTTTCTGAAAGAAAAATTTGAAAAAGTTTGCTAGAATCCACGGAATAAAGGTTTTAATATGGGTTTTTTGAGGTTTATAATAACAATTAACAGGTAACAATAGAAACTTGACAACAATCACCTACAATGCATTCACAAAGCAATTGCAAAGGAAAAGTGGTCTCACGCAAAGTAAAAACTTACAAAAACGCTCATCCATCAACGCGGCGGGACTTAAGCGTTTTCCTAGTTATTTTATATATTAATAATTGACATTTTTGCTAATGAATTTCGACCTTTTTTATCATCAATTCGGCATCTCACAAATCATTAATTGGGTAGTTAAGCTTAAGTTTTAAAACAAATTGATTATTTTATTGTTTTATTAAATGTTTTATTCTTTTTATACATATCAGTAGTTTAAAAATCATTAATTCATCATCGTATAGGTAATTCATTGAATATCATCATTAAATGTTATTAACTTTTGATTTATATTAATTCAAGTTATTGTAAGTGTTAACCAACTATATGTTACTGTAATGATTATGTTCTACTGTTTTTATAATATTTTATGTTTTTATAATATGATTTTAAATTTATTATCCTAATACCTCAATGTAAAATGGCAGCAATGCTGTATTTGAGTGAACAAATAAATAAATAAATACATTATATAGAATATAGCAGCATTTTTTTTTGGTGAGGGATTACCTTCCTGTCAGCCAATGTATGTCAATTTTTTGAACAAGTGTGGGTGTTCATATTGTGCCAGGTGCAATAGGTTATTTAGGTACCGTAAGTGTATTCAAAAGTTTGAAAAATTTATTTTATTAATACTACTCATCTTGAGATTGTAGTTAACTAAAACAAAATATGAGTACGATACTACTTCTGTACAATGCTTTTATAATTTATAATATCAAATTAATGTGCAGAAAAAAATGGGTTAACATTACAAAATCACATTGATTATATTTATATTGTTTTTACACTAATACAAAAAAAGTGTTTGAATAATAGTTAGAAAAAATAATTGTTTTGAAAGAAACCCAATTTGCTGACTAGCCATTGTTGGGTGACCACAAAGATCCAGCTTATTAAAATAAACAATAAATACATTTAAAAAATTATGAACTAATATTACAGTTGTTAATCTTGTTATGTAATTGGTTTTGTAAATTAATGGCCAAAAGAGTTAAATCTTCTATTATAGAAATACGTAGGTATCAAAAATTCTCGAATGAAGTCCTGGAAGAAGTTTGGCACTGACCTCTCTCAAAAACAGTCCTTCACCACCCCAATAACTTTCATGGATTTGGTAGGCCCTATGGTACTTGTTTGCAAGGTCCATTACATTACGTATCTTCATCATATTTATCACAGTTTTCCGCTTCTGGCAGGCTCAGTTTTTTTTCCACTAAATTAAATAAAAAAATTGTAAATTTATAGTCTACCCACTCAGTCACAGGACTGATTTTCAGTGGGGGACATTTCATTTTTTTAAAGCCGACCAAGCCAACCCTGTAGGCGCCAATACCATCAACGAGCAAACAATGACCAACTAGAGACCGGAATATTTAAGTAGGAAACGCCGATCAATCAACCTGGACACAATTCCACCCATGGACAGCGCCAGAATCAACAAGGCTGCTTCGGAACAACTTTAGAATTTATTATGTGCCTCGTTGATAGGTCGGCTTCAAAGTCATCGTTTGCACATTCCTAAGCCAAGAACGGATGGACTGAAGTCCACTTTAGAAGTTAAAAAAATTCTGCCTATAGCGGGAATCGAACTCTGGACATTCTGCATTGGAAGCAGAGCTTCTAACCACAAGACCACTCCAACAGTCATATCTATTCCACATATTCCCAGCTCTTTTCTCTGGCCTCCCCCATCATTGTCAATCTTTCTTTCATACACCATCTCATTCTTAACCATCTTAACTGTGTCCTCTATCCTGTCACCTAACGTTGCTACACCCAGCATCTCTCTAATGTTGATATCCAAAATTATTCCCACGTGGCACATAACAATGTTATATCGAAATATCACTAATTAAATGAGTTATTCTTACGTAAACTCAGGCTTGTGGTAATAACCGCCGAGCTGCATCTTCTTACTGAATGTCACAACGTCGGGAGATGAGTCTAGGTTAAAATGTTCATGACACCACATCTTTCCTGTTGGCCCTCCACCAGTTTGCACTTCGTCCATCAGTAGCGCAGATCCGTGCTAAAACACAAACATACAACAACATAAAACACAAACATTATACTTATATACTATTCCCCTCTCACTGGGATGTAACTCAATTTTATTAATTGAAAAATATATATAACTCTGTAGCTGCAAAATGTATTGAAAATGGAAAATAAAAATATTATATTGTATAATTGGATGAGGGTAGCGAGCGAAGCGAAGATTCCATTCTACTACACTAGAGAAAAAAATCTGGAATGTTTTTTTTTTTTTCTTTTTGAATTTTTGTGTGTTTGTCCACACGATTCCGGCTAAACCGATACTCCAATTGCGATGAAATTTTGTGGAGGTCTTTGAAATCTCTGAACTTAGAACTGCACGGTTCAAAAAATCGATCGAAAAATTATTTCTCATGAAAATCGCAATTTTACGATTTTTTTCGATTTTCTTGTTTTTTTCTGTTTTTATTTTTGTGTGTTTGTTAACACGATTCCAGATAAACCGACACTCCAATTTCGATAAAATTTTCTGGAGGGCTTTGAAATCTTTGGGTTTAGAACTGCCACGTTTGTGGGCGCAATCGAAAGATTATTTCTCATGAAAATAGCAATTTTACGATTTTTTTTTCGTTTTTCTTTTTGTTTCTGTTTGTATTTTTGTGTGTTTGTTAACACGATTCCGGCTAAACTAATAATCCAATTGCAATGAAATTTTAAGGAGGCCTTCGAAATCTCTGAACTTAGAACTGCACGATTCGAAATATCGATCAAAAAATTATTTCTCATGAAAATCGCAATTTTACTTTTTTTTTGATTTTTTAAAAAATTCTTCGACTTATAACACCTACATGCTTTCTCCAATTGTAATGATTTTTTTACAGACCCTTAATTTTATAAATTAATATATTCCTTTAAAATTTGAGCGCAATCGGAAAATTATTTCTTATGAAAATTGCAATTTTACGATTTTAAATTTTTTTTTAACATTCTTCGACTTATAACACCTACATGCTTTATCCGATTGTAATGATTTTTTCACAGAACCGTAATTTTATGAATTAATGTATTCGTGTGAAATTTAAGAACAATCGAACAATTATTTCTCTTAATTAATAATTGCAATTTTACGATTTTGCTATGAAGCTGAGATAATGCTAAGGCTTTTATAATTTTCATTTTCTTTTAAAAGTGAAAGGTGTTTAAGATTAAAAAACAATACATCTAAACATTACTAAGACGGATTTTATAATTTTTGTTTTGTTTGATAAATATGATTTTTGCATTGTTTGAAAATGTATGTTTTTTGTGAAAAAATCTATATTTCCCTCAATGCACCAATTACGCTCATCCATCAACGCGGCGGGACTTAAGCGTTTTCCTAGTAAAGTTCACAGATCCATGAATGTGTGCCAATTATGGTTAAGCTTTACCCTAAAATCCAATATGTAGGCCCCTACTTCACAATTTACCTAAACTTGTGTCTTATATTACTGGTGCAGGGTTTCACAAGAAAACTTTGGTTGTTTTATGGAACAAAATTTTAATTAGGTCCTGTTAAAGAATTATTGGATGAGCAAAGCAGACTTCAATTTCACTGACCCCCCCAAAAAAAAATAGTTTGGGTGTTCTTTTTTTTGTTTGTTTTACTGTCTGTTTGTTCGCGCTTTAACGGGCAAATGGCATATGCGATCTTGATGAAAATTGGAGGGGACCTTCGAAATCTCTGAACTTAGACCTGCCACATTTTTGGGTACCGGTACAATTTAAGAATTTCTCATGAATATTGTACTTTTACCACTTTGGTTGTGTTATGGAAGAAAATTTGAATTCGGCCCTGTTAAGAATTATTGGATGAGCAAAGCAAAGACTTCAATTTCACTGACACCCCCCCCCCCCCCCCAAAAAAAAAAATAGCTTAAAAGTGTTCTTTTTTGTCTTTTGTTTGTTTTGCTGTCTGTTTATTCGCGCTCTACCGGGCAAACGGCATAATGATAATGCGATCTTGATGAAAATTGGAGGGGACCTTCAAAATCTCTGAACTTAGACCTGCCACAATTTTCGGTACAATTGAAGAAATATTTCTCATGAATATCTTACTTTTACAATTTTTTCCGATTTTTAATGCGATATTTTCGTGATATTTGGGCCGATTCTGACCAAACTGGTAGGGCTACAACGTTCATATTTCACATGGACATTAAGGTAATGGTGGTGTATTGCCTTTTTAAAGAAAATGTTGAAAAAGGTAGCCAGAATGCAAAGAAATAAAGGTTTTAGTATGAGTTTTTTTAGGTGTATAATAATTAACAAGTAACATGTAGAAACTTGACAACAATCACCTACAATGCGTTCAAATAGCAAATCTTCGGGCCTCCAGATATTTTACATTCTATTAATTGGTGTTACCATAGCAATTAATACTATTTTTTTACAAATATCCTAATTTAACAAAAATGATTTTGCAATGGGACTTGAAAAAGTAAAGAGATCCCACGCATACTGAAAACTTACAAAAAAGCTCATCCATCAACGCGACTAGAAAAAGTGTTCGCGAAGTGGTCTAGTTATTATTACTTTTTATTTTACGTTTATTGGTAGGGATGGTAATGGGTAGTAAAATATGGATTTAATACCAGCCCCTTTTGGATTTTCATTAATAGTAAAAAATAGGAAATAGGAACAATTTTAATCAGAGCAGTTTTGGTGTTCACAATTAGGTATATCATATTAATAATAATATGATATATATGATGATATATTATGATGAAATGATATATGATGATATTACGTAAAAATATTATATCTTAATTTATCCTTTGCTTCTTTTACGGGGCTTCATTAACGGTGTTGTAAAAATAACTGCAGACACTCACCTTTTTACCAATTCGCTGCAATTGTTGAAAGAATTCTGGTGATCCAGCGTTGTCGCCCCCCTCAGCTTGAATGGGTTCGACTATGATTCCAGCCACGTGGTTACCTCGTTTGTTGTACTTGACAATCAGATCCTCCACCTCTGCCAGGCACTTCTTATCCTCGGCTTCATTCTCACGCTTGTTGTCTTCTAGTGGATATTTGTACTGAGGGAACGAAGCAATTGGCCAATCGAATGCTGGGATATCAATCTTGTGAATGTACTTGGAATGGGTGGTGGACAAAACGCCAAGAGTTCGACCATGAAATGCTCCTAAAACGTAAAGTTTAAAAATGCATGATTGAAATGGATTTACTTTATTTTACTACATGCCAAATGAAGTGGTGGGCGTAACTACTGTTTTTGGTAAATGTCTGCCATCCAAAAAAAAATATACCTTGGCAATTAAAATCAATGGCATAATTATGTGTACCTACCTACCCTAACTTAAATTATATATAGGCCTACATTTATTTCATAATGTAATCTTTTTATGGGGGTGCTACCAAGCTAAACCCTGAGAAGTGAAGACTGATTCAATTTAGAGATGGTAAACTGTTGTACTCACCACTCTATTGTGCATATAGGCATGTACTATAAAGATATACATATACTAATTAGAAACTAGAAAGACAGATATATTTATTTGCGTTATGTGAAACTCATAAAGTCCCACTTCAAGCGCACAACGGACATGTGGCAGAGCTGAGAAAGCTAAAAGGTTTTGCATATTTTTTAAATAATCGATTATGTACCGCTTAGCAATTGCCTTGGTGATTATTGATTGTCAATTGATAGGGACCCTGAGAAAATAGGAAATAAAAAGTTCTCATAAAGTAATAAAAAAATCTTCAATTTCAGTACATAAACTCAAGGTAAAGGCATCATTTTGTCATAAAAAAAATAGCACTCCAATCACTACCCTTCAGCAAAATGAACACGTCCGACCTATTACACATAAACAAATATTTAAGCCATATTATAAAGTTAGCTTAACTGGAATTAGCTAGGCGTGTTAGATAATAATATTTTCGACTGTCATGGTGCCAACCAACTACATATTTAAAACAGAAATGTTAGTTTCAATGTAAAAGTGTCAAATTAATTGCATACTTTGGAGCTAAAACTCACAGAATAATTGAGAAAAGTTCTCCAATTTTGCTCTAATTCAGCAGAAAAACATGATTATTGACTATTGTATTATTTTGTTAACCTACTTAATAATAGTCATATTTAGCATCATTTAGTGAAAAAACTAAAAAGTCATTCACGAAATCAACACCAAATATTGATTATACACTGTTGAGCATCGAACGTCAACCCTAATAAGTTAATAACTTTTTATGACAATATTATTATCGTCTCCTAATAGTACATATTATAATAAGTTTGTACCTTTAAAAGATAATATTGATAGAGCAGGTGATCCAGGAGACATGTTTATCATACATGACTCTATTTCCTCCTTTGAAAAGTCCACTTTTTCACCTCGCTGTACTTGACGATACCAAATAAAAATGTTCTTGAATGCATTCTCATTGGAGCATGAGCCACACATCATCGTTGTTACGTTGGTGAGCCCGGTAGGAGCAACATCCAGTAGAACACTTCGTAACTTGCTCGGCCAATCCGCACCCGGAAAAACTCCCAAAGCCGGACGGCTCACAATTGCTTTCTGTAAGACGAATTTTTATTAGCATAGCGTGAGTAATGTTTTGTGTTATAGGTAGAATATTATTCAAAAGCCACGTGTTTAGTCACTACGAACCCGATTCACTGGATCGTCCAGTAGTTTCAGGAGCTCGGGATGATTGTAGCCGAGCGGCATCGAAGAGATCTGAGTGTAGATGTCAAGCAGAACATTTCCGTCGACATCCACCAAGTAGTTGCCGATGGAGCGGTCATAGTCGGGAAAAACAGTCACCGAACCACGCGGGAAAAAAAAAGTGGGGAAATTTCTTTAAATTTCTCAATTTCTTTTATCCCGTAGGGGTTTTTAATTCGGGGATTGTTTTACATAAAATTCAAATTGGAATAGGGTCCTTTTAAAAATTTCCTTTCCCACACACTATAAGGGGTGCATGATATATTTTTTTGGACTACGCGAGTCAAGTGAGGGCTACCGGAACACACTGACTGGTCGTTGGCGTCTTTTGAAGTGGAAATCAAAATCATCCATTACGATTATGAATAGCAATGGTGATTGTGATTGGTAACACACTACACTTTCCTGCCTTACACCTTTTGTTATTTGTAACCACCCCACAACCCAAACTATGTTTTCACACAATTTTCACATACGTACTACATACATACATACAGTACATACTTTTAACCCTGTCTTATTAGTCCTTTGCACACTAACTTTCTTTCCAAACTCTCGCAAACCACATTCCTTGGCACACTATCAATATGCCTATTTGTAAACAAAAAAAAAAAAAAATAGGGAGCGGGGTAGAAGAATAAGTAATAAGTATGAATAAATGAGTAGGGCACTCATTCTTCTGCCCAGCTCCCAACTCTTACAAAATTAATATACGATCTATTGTTGATGATAGTCACTATCTAAATCCATGTATCGTTTTTCATTCAACATTGTGGTAAATCTCTCCTCTCACTCTTCTGTAAATAATCCATTCCTAGATCTTTGCTATATGGTAATGTGATCTGTAGTTAACAAATAAATTTTTTTCAGACTATCGCACAATTTTTTTTTACTTCCCTTTCCCCAGTATCTTCTTTCACAGAACACAAAAACGGAAGATGTTTCGACTCAAGGACTTGGTCAATTTGCTTTCTTCTGAGTTACCAAAATCTTGTCAGTCTCGTTTTTTTTGTGTTCTGTACATCTTATTTCATAATACTGTTGTGGGATCAAATTTAGCAGCGATAGAGAACAAATGATTAGAATGATTTACATTTGAGTTACATGGCTACGACGGGGGAGAGAAGAATGGAGAGAGAAGGATGACAGTGCGATCTATGTGCATTGCTCTGCTCATAATATAAATCTTGATTTCAAGAATGAAAATGGCAACAATTTTTTACAACGATGGAGCAAAAATGTCTTTTACCATGGGACCTACTAGTATCAACATTTTACGTGTCAGGCAAAGCACACATTAAATTCAAGCGTCTTTGTCCACCGCTTTCATTGTCAGAGAATGGTGCGTTGCAGGCCATAAGATACAGATACTTCCTATCATGTAGGCACTGTTTAATATTATTGTAAATAATTACAGGATTTTTCTGTTAATTTGTAAAGTCATATGCCCCTAACTAGTTAGCCTGAACTAAATATATGTTTTGAGTTTAGCGGATGAATACCCCATTAAAAAGTACGAGATCCACACTCATCTTTGGTACAAAATATTATTTCCAAGCTGGCTGATTTTGACCACTGTAAAGTGCAAATTTGTGTTCTAGATGTGTTAATAATAGCCATTATGAAAGTCTTTGCATGAAGTGAAATCCAGAAGGTGATTGTCTATTTCGGAGCATGTAGTCCATGTACGTACATACTCCCAGGTTGTGTTTGATAAGATAACAACGTTTATTTTATTCAAGTGCTCTAACCTTGGCATTAACAATTCAAATAGAAGATAAGATAAGTTTCTTCACAAAATTCAATTTTCTTGTATGTAGTCTTGATGTACCGGCATCTTCCATATATACATAATATCTACTTTAAAGTTTACTTACACTTTAAAAAAATGAAGTGCACACAAATATCTTCTACGTTAATAAAAGCTTAAACACCTACCCTACAACAGGCGCGGTTCTACGGGGCGGCCCAACTAGGACAATGGATGTAGATTGGTCTGGGTGAATTGAGAGTAGATCGTGTGATGGACGATTTAGTATTTAATTTATTCAAAAAATGTCAACATCGTATTCTAAATACCTTGCCCCTGAATTCTCTGATAATTTTTTCTGAATTTCTGTTTTGAGGTAGATTATGATTTTGATATGTAGGTACAAAATGAACTTCTGCCTCCTTCATAAAATAGTTTCTTAAGATCATCTTTGTAGGCCTATTACATGACACTACATTACATTACATGACATGACATGATTCAGTTCTCGATAATGCAAAAGCTCATAAAATACATATTTTTCAACTTGCACGCTGGAAGAATTTCTTAAGTCTTAACATTGAGCCCCATTTTTTCCAATTTTGTTGTTTTTGTGATCACAAATGTAAATTTTAAAAAAATCATTGAATACAAGAAGTAGGGCCTACCTATTGTGTCATAAATTCGCCTTAGAAATATCCAGAATTTTCGTCGTCAAAAACACCTTCTAAAAAGCCCAAATTTAAAAAAATACCCTGCTGGGCAATTCTGGGGTGATCCCCCCCCAAGGTCGTTCCACATTTTATAGTTGGGCCGCCATTTCCGAATTTTTGTGGGCTAGAAGCATATGCCTGCCATGTTGTGTATTTATTTATTTGATATTTTATGGATGGATTGGAGCAAATTGAAGAGAGAAGATTAAAGTGGTTCGGACATGTCAAAAGGATGGAAGGAGCGAGATTACCGAGAAGGATGATGGAATTGGAAATTCCAGGTAGGAGACCAAGGGGCAGACCACAACAACAATCGCAGAATAGTGTGAGAAAGGATGTAGAACAGCGAGGAGGAATGTGGAAAGTGGTGGAAGGAGAGTGGTGGCAGGACAGAAGAAAATGGAGAGGCCCGTTGTGACGGCTACGGGAATTTATTCTGCTTGCCCGGCTAGGAATATTCCCTATTTCATTATCAAAGTGAGTTACTTGTCGGGTTAATGCCTTGGCCTGACTGTCTATTTTACCTTCCAGATTGTCCTTCACACTCTCTATTTTACTATCTAGCACGCTAACCTGGTTATTCACTCCCTTTATCTGTGCTTGCATTTCTTGCTTTTCCTTATTTACTTCTTTTTTAACCTCTGATAATTTTTTCGACATTTCTTCCCTGAATTCCTCAGTCTGTTTATCTATTTTTATCATATGATTGTCGATTTTTTCTGATTGTTGTTGTATTGCTGTTAGCATTGTCTGTTGCATTTCTATTGATTGTTGTTTTTCTGCTGACAGTTGTTTTATTTCTGTTGACATTATCTGTTGTAATTCTGTTGTTTTTTGTTGTGATTCTGCTAATTGTTGTTGTATCTGTGCCAAAATCTTTTCTAACGACTGGTTGTCATTCTTTTGTTCAAGTGACGTTTGTGCGCTCGTTTCTGTGCTCCCTAGACCCTCATCCTCTGTTGATTTCCCTGTACTATCTACCAACGATTGTGGCTCTGTGATATCTCCTATCATTGTTATTTCGTCTCCTCCTCTACCTTTTATTGGGGACATATCGGTAGTACTTAGAGTTGACTCATCTAGTCTGACTATGTCTATCTCCGTCATGGAAACCTGATTCCCATCCCTCAACACCTCTATCTCTAGCTCCTCTTCTGACGTTGACATTATCAAATCGATCCTTTATCTATTAGATTCACTTACAAGCCATAAACAAACTCAATCTAAAAATCTCGGGTCGCACAAGTTAACATTAAAATCAATAAAAATCTCAGGTCGCGGTTTATAATCAAGCAAAATTAATAAAAATCTCGGGTCGCGGTTTATAATCAAGCCCACTGTTGACGCGCCAAATTGTGACGGCTACGGGAATTTATTCTGCTTGCCCGGCTAGGAATATTCCCAAAAAAATACCTAGTAATTATACTAGCTCATTAGCTCGCACAAGATAAAATTAAAATTATAATTAACTAAAGAATCTCACACTAAATTAGCAATTAAATGGATATCACATAAAACTCTACTTCAGCTCCTCCCTTTAAACTGTCCCGTGGATGGGAGATGTCCCTTGACGCCTCAGCGTCTGCGCGCGCCGGCAACAATGCCTATAGTCTAGGTATGAGTGAATGGGATTGTTGGGAATGCCAAACTACAAAGATACTGCATTTGTAAGTTGAACAATGCCTGGTTCACTATTGAACATTTGTAAATGATGATACAAATAGGTACATTTCCTACCTACCTACGAGCTCGTTTATTCCTATCTGTTGCGATTAAAACTAAACAGACATTTATGACATGTTATGATAATTCCTTTAAAAATAAAATAAACAACTGATAATTAAAAAGAAAACTGTCTTATGACAGGTACTTATCCTTCTGCCGTTGTATGTATAATCCGTTATTGTTGTTGATTTTACGATGCGATGATGTAATTAGATGATTCTTTTAGACGCACAATTCACTATTGAATTCACTACCCTTGATGCACAAGGGATATATTGCTGTCTTGATGCGGTACAAAGTGATATGGAGGGTTTTGGTGTATGCGGGTAGCACGGGCCCGCCCGATCCTGGGCTGTCAGTACCCCCCTCTGCTCCCCACGATTGGTCCCCCTTTAGACGAGTATCTCGCAGTTCAATTTATAATTCACATTAAATGGCGTATACTTGCCTATTTAATGTGTAAGACGTTGAAGAATTAATTGTTCTTTTATTATTAAACGGTTTTAAAAACCCGATGATGATTTTGTTGCTGTCCGTGGACGCGTGTTGGTTAGGATAACGACACAATTATTGTACTGCACTATACTGTTGTGACAGTAACGTTTGGTTTAATTGCCGTTGGCAATAAACGTAAAAAAGAAAAAAATAAACAATTAATTTTTTTCACCGTACATGAAACAGATGTAACAGTGACACTTTGATAACTATTTGCGATTAAAAAACTGATACAATTTTACTTTTCACCGTACATGAAACAGATGTAGCAGTGACACTTTCACGAATTATTAACCTTAAAAAACTGACTCAATTTACATAAATCCTCTCTTAGACTCTCTCACACTAATCACCAGACCTTCCGTAAATACCGGTTCGGTAACTACTCCGAATGTAGCCCCTATAAAATGTTACCAACGCGACCACATGCTCCGCAAGATGGCACTCGCCAGAGCCTCCATGTTCGACTCAAAACGACCCTCGGGTCCAACACACCGAAAACGTCCACCCAAGGACTCCACACAACCACCACTGACTTGAGATGGCCTCGCCTCTTACGAAAATCCAACCATGGTCTCTCATGAACACAGTCATCGCCCCTCAGGTTCCACGGAACTGGCCAATTAAATACTCTCTCACACTCAACTTGAGATCCCTCAACCCATAAGAAAAATGCGTGGACTTATGCCCTTTGTGGTAGGAATCAAGTTAACTCGACCCTTATATAGGTCTAAAACTAGCTCCAACCTGCGTCGCATTGCAATACCAAAGAAGTGAGATTAAATCAGCAAAATAGGCCAACACTGCGCTTGACTGAACTAATCTCCTGGACTGAACGTCTCCCAAACCTGCCCAGCTACAAAGGCAAGTCCTTTATCTAGACTCAGACAACTGTCTCCAGCGAGCATCTCGCCTTTCCCCTCGTTTCTATGAAAACAATTATTTATGGTGAAATACGTGCTTGGTCGACTGTTTCCCAGCAAAATAAGCTTCGATCTGGCTTTTTAAAACCTTGAACCTGGCCTTCGATGCATCCTAGAAAAAACTCCAGTTGTGAAGATGTTCCTAACTAAAAACAAAATTAATTAGAATTAATATCGACTACCAAGTGAAATGATACTTTAAATTAATTAATGAAATTAGACGGCAGTGGAATATTAATTACCAATTATAATTAAAGTTGACATGCAAATATTATTATGCAAATCTAGAAAAATGAGTTGATATGCAAATTCCATATTGAAAAAAATATATCTTCAAAGGTTTGAAGTAGCCTACACCCCTTGGCCCTTGACACCGTCTTCAATGCCAAACCAACGCAGAGTTGGACGTAGCAACAGATAATGATGATGATATTTTATAGGCCTGGCCTTATTTATGCATATAGTATGAATAAAAATCCTTTGAAACACCTTTACAACTCCGTCAAGTTATGTCAGCTTGGGCCATATTCAGGGAAATAATTCAAGAATATTTTTCATATAGGCCTACCCGAACAACATAAATACAAATTCGTATCTAGACAAAATGATTTGATTTGTATTTAGAAACACATACAACCAACTGCAGATGGGATAGTTCCCAAAATTATGTACCATGCTTCAAAAACCATGATTCTCTCCCATAAGATTTTAGACCAACCCCAAAACAACCCCTCCCCCCCTAAAAAACACAGTAAGTAGTAGTATTAGTAGTAGTATGTAGTAGTAGTAGTAGTTAGTAGTGGTTTTTATTTCCAATACAAAGTTTACCTTGTAGTTGACCCATCTAATCCTCTGTAGAGGATTTTACAATAGGGTATTTGAAAAATGTTTTATAAATATCAGTTAAATAGCATAAATGATTACCATAGTAGGCTTTATAAATAAACTAAGAATATAATACAATGAAAAAATAAAAAATACGATTAATATTACACTTAAATTTTTTGATTAGAGATAAATAAATATATTTTAAAATCCATAGGCCCCTAGCACTAGTGCACTGGTTGTAACCTGACATATTGATTTTTTTTTTTATTGCAGTAGGTATCTTTGAAGGCCTATATGTTTTTGTCTTCTAGGTATTCTTAACTGAGTAATATGCTTTTTTTAGAAAAATTGATTTCAGCTTGTGTTTGAATGAGTTTTACATTTGTTATATTTTTTTTTTCTTGTGGCAATTTTGTTGTAAAGTTTTGAGTTTATGTAATGATGAATTTAATGGTAGTGTTTTAGTTTTGAGTTTGTGGTGTGAATATGTTTATTTTTGATGACGGGTTTGTGAGAATGATGTCGCTGGTTGAGGGTATGTTCATTGGGTTGTTGTGTATGTAACAAGATCGTTTGTCATTATGTATAAGCGTGGTAGAATGTAATATCTTATGTTTTATAAGTGTCTTTACAGTGGAGGTTTTATGAAAGAGTCCTTTTCTTTGTCTAGACCCAGAATGATCCTGAGAGCTTTTTTTTTGCAATTGAAAATTGTTTTTGGGGCATTTGGGAACCACCCCAGACATTCCACTCCATATCTGAGATGAGATTCAAAGTTTTGCGGAATATGCTATTTGGCTGTTTTAAATATTTGAAATTGATTTTATAATCCTTAATGCATATATAGTAGAGTTTAATTTTTTAGACAATTTTTTCACATTGTTATGTTCCAATTTAGATGTTCATCAATCGTTAGGCCAGAAAATCTGCGAGATTAGTCTTTTTATTTTGTGTTTTTCTCAGCGTTGATTAGTGAGGGTTTGTGGTTTTTCTTCCTCTTTGATGTTCTGGTTGCCAAACATGACAAATGTGGTTTTTGTTATAATTTAGTATCAGATTTTTTACACTAAACCCACTGGATTTGCACAACACAGCTGTTTTTTTCCGATTGTGTTATAAGTGATTTTACACAGCTTACTCTGATGGTGATGCTTGTGTCATCCGCAAAGGCTGTGAGTTTTTTATAAGGTTAGGCAAAATCATTAATGAATATAATAAAAAGAAGTGGGCCCTAGTAATGGATCTTGTGGCACTCCCGCAGGTAATTTTTGTTGGTTTTGATAAGTATTTTCTGTTCATTGTTATCTTCATCCATTGGCAGTTAGCTTCTACTTATTGTACACGATTTGGTTAGATATGACCAATCATGTCTAGAGCTATACTCTTATCTTCGAATTTGAGTTTATCCTATAAGTATTTTGTGATCTATACAGATCAAAGGGCTTTTGATAGATCACAAAATACTCCAAGTAGCAAGATCATTACATTTTTTCCGCTTCTATTATATTTTCTATAAAATTTTGAAATAGTTCCTAGGGTTGACCTGTTTTTGGAAGACACCCATTTTGTTTATCTGTTAGGGGTTATTTTTTTTCAACGAAAATGTTATTCTTTTATGTATCAATGTTTCTAGGATTTTAGAGAAAGCTGGAAGAGTGAATTGGTCGATAATTACCTATTTCCATCTTTGTTGCCCTTTTTGTGGAGTGGTATAACTTTGCTATCTTAAGCTTATCTGTGAAAATTCCTTTCGCTATACATTCGTTGGTATATATGTGCAAGTGGGGTCACTCATATGTTTCTGGAAAAAAACAGTTTTTTATTAATGAAGTAGGAATTTCGTCAATCCCAGAGGATTTTCTTTGATTTAAGCTTATGAAGATATTTTTGTGATTTCTATGTGTCTGTAGGCCTGCATAAACATTGATTTTGTAGTGTCCTATGTTCATGTTTGTAGGTACTCAGGTAATCCTTTTCCTCATTTAGTTTGTTTTTGTTTGTATGATTTATTTGCTGCCGTGGCAAATTCATTGTTGATAAAAACAAACAGTTGGATATCTGTGTTTTTGATTTGTGACGATAGAGTTGTTAATTTTTTAGTGAACTTTTTTTTCATTGCTGTTTTAGATTTATTTGTGTGCTTGTTTATTATTTGCCATATCATTTGATTTTTTCTTCATTTCTGCTACCTTCATTTGTTTTAGTGATATTAAAGAGCCTTTGCTGTCTTTTTATTACTTTGGTTGTAAATCTTTTATATTTAATGTAGTGCATTTTTAGTTGATAGTTGTTGTGAAAATATTTATTTATCCGAATAGACACTTCAAGTTTGCTCTAGAAGATTTTATTCCCTATCGTGAGCCACGGTTGTTTAATGAAGTTTGTATTTATTTTAGTTATTTTTTTAGGAAAGCCCGTATCAAATTTTCTGTAGGAATATTTTCCTCAAAACAATTATATTTCTCTCGTCTGGACTATTTTGCAGTGGGTATAACAGTGGTCCCAGTTTGTTTCATCTAAAAGACTAATTAGATTGCTGTATATTCTCTTCGATTGATTTCCTTCTGATAGTCGTTTTTATTGTTTTTTATGTTGAAGTGGCAATTTATAGTTATTTGTTGGGCAAAATGGTCAGAGAGAGCAGTGTTTAGTGTACCTTAGATTTGAAAGTAAGTGGTTTGCCATTAGTGAAAATGTTGTCATATTTTGACAATGAATTTAGGTGAGGATCAAGCCTTGTTGGTTCATTTAAATTGTAAATATAATGTTAAATGACAGCGAAGATTTATTAATTTTTCTCTGTTGCCCTATGAGTTTCTTTTGAAAGTCAATATTAAAATCACCTAGTAAGTAAATTTCGCTTTCCTTCTTTAGTAATTTTAGATAGGGTTTTTTCTAGTCTTTCTAGGAAGGTGGTGTTTTTATATGCCCATGGTGAACGGTATAACTGTTATTATATCAAGTTATTTTTCTAGAAATGTTTGTTACTTACTATTTCTTATGCCAGTCAGTTTCAATGTTTTTTTTCTGAGGTGCTTAGGTCTATCTTTTTTGTTAGACCTAGCCATTTTGTTGTTTATATGTAATGGCAACCCTCCCCTTAGGAAATTTGCTCTCAAAAGGAATTACGTAGTATTAGTTGCTAATGTGAGTTGATTGGAGGGTTTCATTGTTAAGGCAATGTTCTGAAGACTAAGAAGTCCTATTTCTTCATTTTTACTTTCTAGTCCATACCAGAATGATTTCAAGTTGTTTGATGGAATTTTAAGGCTTGAATGTTTTGATGTAGTATATTTATTTTTGTATTTGAGCATGCATGTGTTTTTTAGTTTTATTGTGGAAGTGTAGGTGATGGTGGGGGTGATGGTGTGTCTATCTGGTTTCTTTTTTATCCGTGGCTTGTGGTTTGTTGCCTTTGCTAAAAAAGTTTGTTTTTTGTCAACTCCTGGTTTCTTTAGGTTCTTATTGCTGAGATTTTATATTTTGGTGGTAACAGTGAACGGGTGTTGATGTTTTGGTTTGTTATCGGTGTTTGTGTTTGTGTCTGGTGTCTCGTTATTTTTATTTAAATGTGTGATGTTTAAGTTTGTTTGACTGACTTAGGGTGACTTGAGGTTTTTGTGCTGTGCCCACTGCATCCTCTGTAGCAGCGCTCGATAGCATTGTGTCCCCTTGTGTTCACCGCCACTGCTTCCTCTGTAGCAGCGCGTCGATAGCATTGTGTCCTCTTGGTTCACTCCCACTCGCTCCTCTGTAGCAGCGCTGCATAGCATTGTGGTCCCCTTGGTGCCTCGGCCACTGGCTCCTCGAATTGCGCTCGATAGCACTGTGTCCTCTTGGTCCACGTAATTTGGACCACGCTGGACCGGTGTGCTGCATGGGTTTGATCTCGCAGCTGTAAGTGAGGCTTCTGTGGGTCGGGTTGGCTCACATCGAAAAGTCTTATACTTGTTGTGGAAGTATTTTTCGCAGGTTTTCGTTGGGTCTCTTTGGAGAGTTGGATGCCTTTGAGGCATAATGTTGGTCTCCTTCTCGATGGTAGAGCAGGATCTCAATAGTGGCCAGGTCTTTTGTGAATATAGGCTTGGTAATTGTCAGTGGGCAGGAGACGTTAGGCCTACTTGTGCTGCTTTGCAAATTTCTCAGTTACAGTTGTGCGAAGATGCTCTTTCCCTTTCAAGTTGAGGTGTAGCCCGCTGTGTATGAAGTGTTTTTTCTCTCGAGAATACCCTACAGATAGAACTGTGACCCAATTGTAATTTTTTTAGTTGTTTGTTTGATACGGTTGTTTTGTCTCCAGTAATCAAATGTTCATGTTAGCCGGTGCAGTCGAAGCGAGAGCAGAAGTTCATTACGATTTATATTTGGTTTATTTGATATGATTTTGCAAAGTGGGCTTAGAGCATCCTGATGTTATTTGTAGTGTTGTTACTAATGTAATTTTGTACCCGCTAGTAAAATTAGTGTGTCTTTTACTGTAATTCGTTGAGTTCACTTTTCTAACCTTCCGTGACTGTTTGGCACCCTGCTCCTGGTTTGATTGTGGACTCTTTCACCATATTGGTCATTTTGCCATAGTCTACTAGATTGTTTTTTATTAATGTTGACAGAAATCGCCCATTGCTATCAGCCATTATCACATTTTGTGGTTTTAATCGGTATCCCCCGGGGAAGACCGGGCTGATGTCTTGACTTTAGGCCTAATCCGATCCTTGTCACTTGTGGCCCCCATGTAGTTTCTATCGTATTGAATTTATTGAAGGCATAGGGTGTTGTTTGAGCTAGGCCTATATTAGGCCTATCACCATTTTGATCTCTGTCCCTTGTCATGGCGGTGGTTTTGGACTTTGTATTGGTGTTTGACCTTTTTCTTAGTCTTGAATTTTTCCTGACATACCCTACAAATCATCTTCTCCAGTCTCACACATTCTGCTGCTAAGAGTTTGAAAGTTGTTTACAGCGAGTGTAGGCTGAACACTGAGAGGGGAAAAATTTGATTTTGTGCTTGGTTTTGAAGCTAGTTTGAAGTTTAGGGCCTAGGCCATTGGAGAGCTAGGCCTGTCGCCCATGGCTGGCAGTAGGCCTATGGCTGTAGATGCCTTCAAATAAGTTTGCCGTAAGTTCCTGGCACACTTTTGCTTGCTCTTGTCGTTCATGAGGAGCACTTCACTATAAACTTAAACCACAGGTGGGGCTACTTCTGTCTCGGCGGGGGGTTTTACAATAGCTGACTTGGTTTTGGAAAGCCTACTAAACCCCGCCTAAGCCTAGGCCTAGGCCTAGGCCTAATTCATTTTCGGAATTTGTTTGTTGGCTTGGTGTTTGGAGAGCTCCGACTGTTCTGGTAAACCTTCACTCCTAGAAGTTGGTTAGAAGTATTTAAAAACTTGTTCTTGATCTATTTAATGTACTGTTTAAAAATCCTGATGTAGTAGTAGGTCGTCCCGATTTCGGCCATCTTGAATTGGTAAAGGGGATAGTTCCCAAAATCATTAAACATTTGGAAAACCATTATTTTCTGTCCCATGTTTGTATAACAACCATTTTTTTCTCATACAATTTTAGACAAACCCCAAAACAACCTTCCCCTTAAAAAAAAACCACCCACCCCCCAATAAACACATTTGTATAGTTCCCAAAATCATGAAACATATTTGGAAAACCAGTATTTTATCTCCCATGATTGTGAAACAACCCCAAAACAGCCCCCCCAAAAAAAACAGTAGGGGTGGGATAGTTCCCAAAATTATGAAACAAGATTGAAAAACCATAATTCTCAAAGAAGAAACAGCGGGAGAGGTGGAACGCGTATACGCGGTCATAGCACGACAGAGAACTCGCCTGATCCCGCTTATACGCGGGTGCAGCACTTATGAATAAAACAAATGAGTTAAACACAAAGTCATTACATATTCAACCTCTTGAAACTCTATTTTTATTTGGTTGAATGGGAATCAAGGTAGGATTCTCACTTGTATGGCTGCAAGCTCATTCAGCAGTTGTTTTGATTTTGGCCCTGGAATCTCAGTCTTAACACTTGGCCCCTTTGGTTCACCAGCCACAGCAGAAGAAGCAGCCCTCGTTCCATGGATGTTCAGCGCAGATCCTGCAGGGGAGAGCAACACAGTATATTTTAATGCACAATAGGACTAGTAATACTCAACATATGGTAATCAATTAGGCTCACTGATGTACATCTTATTTAGTGCTAAATTAATAATTTGGATTCAATTTTAAAAAATCAACACAGGCGCCGCATCACAACAGTCTTTTTGTGGAAAAACTATTGCATTTCCGGTTAACAGAGAAAAATTTGGCATAGGGGTATAGACATTAGACAATCAAATCAGAATTAGTAATCCGCTGGGAGACAAGCGATGCGTCACTTCTAAGAACCCCTAAAAGCTTAATCACCCCTTAAAATTGGAATAATTGGTAGGCTACATCAGAGCGAAAATATTATTTTTATTCAAATTACTACGAATTAAAATTATGTTTTATAAAAATGTTTTCATCTAATTGCATTTACTCAACCACGTTTTTTTTCACCCCCGTGCACCCTTAATATAGCTTGTACCGGTATATTATTTTGACCTTGAATTACAGCACTCTCAGTGAGGCACTAGAGTTATCAGCATGAAATTTGGCATGAAGGGTAGCCTACATAATTATCTGAAAAGAAATCCACCAGGAGGCAAGCGATATTTCACCCCTACTGTGCGGGCGGTTCCCTACCACCCTTAACATTGGAAAAACGTTAGGTCATATTTTATACATTTTGAATAGGCAACCTATGTATTTCAATTTGATTTTGATGATTAAAATAAGCCTATGTCAATATGTGATTCCAATCAACAAAACATTCATTCCACAACTCCGATTTTTTCACCCCCACCCTAATACGGTAATTATTCTTTTTAGTGACAAACACTGCAGCCTATAGTAGATTAAACCAGCATGAAATTTGGCATCCTAGTGGTACCGATAGTAGAATTAGAATTAATATTCCGTTGGGCAGGCGCATAGGAACGTTTTGAAAGTTGGGGGGAGGCCAAATCCATAAGGAGATTTTGTGGGCGGCAGCCGAGGTCTGGGGCAAATATTACAGTTATTCTGTCATGTTTTAACTGCACTCGGACTCTGTAAACAATGTTTTACAGCAACTATCAGCAATCTAAAAACTAAAAAAATGAACGTGAAGTACGGCCTATTTTAGTAAATTTCAACCTATTTTTTTATAATGACGAGCATACAGCCAAACATATTCGTTTTTTACCAAGGTGAAGGAAACTGTCGAATTGTATAAGTGTATGTGCATATTTACTAGGTATGGAAATTCTGGGATTAATATTTAACTCACGTTAGTTTATGCCCCCCCCCCCCCCCAACCCTGGGCCAAACATGGGGGGCGATACCCGAGTGTATAGGCCCTATACAGGTGAAATAAATAAATTTTATGTCTGCATGGATGAAGTGGTTTGTTTTATGGCTGTCGTCTTTACACGCAGGTGTAGCCCTAACGGCAACACCCACATGAAACTGGTAGGCCCTACCTACATAACGGAGCCCACCACAGCAACATGTCCACGTTTCGTTTCACGCAGATATTGTATAATTAATTCTTTTGGTAAAAGTAAAACCACGGTGGTGCTGTACAGACAGTAAACAAGTCTGTGTTTTGACTTGTCTTCCCTTGACATAATATCTAACAGCTGACTGAATCGATCGCTCGGATGGGCCAGAGCGCGCACTACACTGTTCACCATTGGGCCTGGCCTGTTGCATGGAGGCTTATGAAGATATTAAAGCTATTTCAGTTTGATGACATACCTGATTTATATAGCTGCCTATTACATAGGGTGATCGCAGACAGCAACTCCCTACTTCTCACCATTGCGACGAATCTTGTGTGGGCGGTCTTAGTTCCAACGCCAACAGACAACCAGCAAGTGAAAGAAGAGAAGAGAACAAATTCGGTTTCAGGCCTAGCCGGGTAAACACGTCTTGGATTATTCAATTGCGATTGGTAGTATGAAATCACGTGATCGTTGTATTCAACGAATGACAGATGACCAATTTATTGACAAAATATGACAGAAACACAAAATAACGACCGAGTCCACCGAATACCGACTCCGAATTACCAACATAAGTCTACGCTCGACCCAACCAAAGTGTCGTATTAATTAATCTACATTCCAACATTAGGCCACTAGTTTTCATTGGTTCCAATTGAATTTAATTAAATTTATATCGATATGACCTTGGCTTTACGTCATTTCCCGTGGCTTCGGTTGCTCTTTCTCCTTCTCAAGTCAATAAACAAAAGACTGCTGAAACCGACTGAGCCACCGACATCTCACACGGCGCACAGTTTGAATGATGGTTTGAATCGTAGACCGCGGATTCCAGCTTATTTGTCTTTTCGCTGGTTGTATACAACAAAATTATTACACCCATGTTATAAGCCCATGTTAGCCATTGTTCGCTCATCGGTTTGGTATGGTTGGATTCGAAACGTCATAATACAAGCCCCCCACAAAAATACAACTTCATAGCAGGACTCCTCACACTTCCGGGAACGATTTTAGATGGGTACTCACCACTGACCTCTAAATACTTAAGTACGTAGAGCTCAGTGGTACTCACCTACCAATTGAGGGCATATGAGTGTTTAATGGAATGCTAATAAAACTAGGAAAACGCTTAAGTCCCGCCGCGTTGTTGGATGAGCGTAATTGGTGCATTGAGCTGCCATGTGTTATGCGGATTTTCTGTTGTTCTGTGAAAAAATCAGAACTTTGTTGAATTTTTTTTAAAATTAAATCAAATTAAATAAAAAATTAACTTTTTTTTTTTTTTAATTAATCGTAATTTAAAAAAAGGAAAAAATCGTAATATTGAAATTTTCATAAAAATAATTATTCGATTACGCACAAATTTTACACGAATATATTAATTCATAAAATTAAGGTTCTGTGAAAAAAAATCATTACAATCGGATAAAGCATGTAGGAGTTATAAGTCGAAGAAATTTTTTAAAAATCGAAAAAAATCGTAAAATTGCGATTTTCATGAGAAATAATTTTTCGATTGCGCTCAAAAACGTGGCAGTTCTTAGTTCAGAGATTTCGAAGGCCTCCATAAAATTTCATCGCAATCGGAGTATCGGTTTAGCCGGAATCGTGTTAAAAAGAAAGAAAAAAAAAAAAAAAACATAAAAAAAAAAAAAAACATTCCGGATTTTTTTCTCCAGTGTAGTGAAATGGAATCTTCGCTTCGCTCGCTACGCTCATCCAATTAAATTGATTTTTTTTAAATTAAATAAAAAAAAAAAAATTAACTTTTTTTTTTTTAATTAATCGTAATTGTTTGTTGTGTTTGTTTCGTAGTTGTTTTTTTTTTTAGGTCTATACTAACAATTTACAAGTAACAATAGAAACTTGACAACAATCACCCACAATGCGTTCAAAAGGCACTTGTTAAGTAAATAGATCCCACGCAAACTAAAAACTTACAAAAAAGCTCATCCATCAACGCGACGGGATTTAAGCGTTTTCCTAGTATTTTCCTAGTATGCATCTAGGGAATTCCAATATGCGCATAAAAAGTCACACCTGTTTTCATCTTACGGGTACCACACAGTGGATCAGCAGCTGTTTGCTGACAAATATTGTAACATCACAGCACAATTTGATCAGAAGAAAGTAATTTACAAAAATGTATAGGCTTACATATTATTTTCATTTTAGCTTGTATTATCAGCAAGTTTACGGTGAAAGAAGTAATTTTGTTATTGTAAAAGGAAATAGCAAATATGGTTTTATTTAGCAAATAAGGGAAGATTTGGTGTTATTACCATTTAGCTGTGTTATTTCGGTATTATTAAATAAAACGAAAAATGAAAATACACACTTCTATATCTGAGTGAAAGAACTCAAAACTGAACTAATACCCTATTTCAACATATTTTGTTTTACTATATTAACTAGGAAGCTTCGCAAACGCTTTTTTTAGTCGCGTTGATGAATGAGTTTTTTTGTAAGTTTTTAGTTTTCGTGGGACCACTTTACCTTTGCAAGTTCTTTGTGAATGCATTGTAGGTGATTGTTGTCAAGTTTCTATTGTTACTTATCAATTGATATTATAAACTTTAAAAAACTCATATTAAAACCTTTATTCTATAGATTCTGGCTAACTTTTTCAACTTTTTCTTTCAAAAAGCAATACATCACCATTTGAAATATGAACCTTGTGGCCCCACCCGTTTGGTCAGAATCGGCCTAAATGTCACGAAAATATCGCACTAAAAATCGAAAAAAATCGTAAAAGTACGATATTCATGAGAAATATTTCTTCGATTGTACCCAAAAACAATACACCTCTAAGTTCAGAGATTTCGAAGGTCTCCTCCAATTTTCATCAAGATTGGATATGCCGTTTGCCTGGTAGTTCTAACAAACAGACAGAAAAAACCGGGCTAAATTTTTTGGGAGTCAGTGAAATTGAAGTCTTTGCTTCGCTCATCCAATTAAGGAATTTAGGGACATATTGGATTTTAAATTAAATCACACAGTAGTTAAAATACACAATTTTTTGCATATTAGCTAAAACTTTATTTTGGAAGTATATTGCATTTCCAGGATAAACTAAAATTGTCTCGTTCTTTACCCGTTTTCGCAGATTATTTTTCAATTTTTTCTCTCTTAAAAAAACTACTTACACTAATCATCCCATTGACATGAAACAAGATACATATTAATTTGTTGCCAATTTATTTTCAGATTATTATATGGAATCGAATCAAATTACTTCACCCCAAATTAAAATTCAAAATGTACCGACATTGTCCGTTATAAATTGAATTTTTGTCAACTTTCTACGGTGATGTCTTATTGTAATGATACTTCATCAAAACTTGGTTTGTCCAAGCCTATCCAACACTCTTACGATTCCTGCAAAACATGAAATTATATATTCATGAACTGTTCAGGTGCAACAATGCGCGCCCTGTCGGTAAGATATTGACATTGTATACATACACAAAGCCTCAAGTAGATGGCGGCTAGTGCAGAACAGAAGAAACAATCATTACAAGAATCACCGCAGAAAGTTGAAAAAATTAAATTTATAGTGGACAATATCGGTACACTTTGAATTTTATTTTGGGGTGAATTAATTCGATTCGATGTAATGATTTGAAAAGAAATTGACAATAAACTAGGAAAACGCTAAAGTCCCGCCGCGTTGATGGATGAGCTTTTTAAAGTTTTTAGTTTGCGTGGGATATCTTTACTTTTGCAAGTGCTTTGTTTTGCTGCCTACGCATTGTAGGTGATTGTTGTCAAGTTTCTATTGTTACTTGTCAATTGGTATTATTTACCGTAAAAACTTATATTAAAAGCTCTATTTCTATGGATTCTGGCTAACTTTTTCAACTTTTTCTTTCAAAAGGTACTAGGCCTACATCACCATAACCTTAATGTCCATGTATAATATGAACGTTGTAGCCCCACCCGTTTGGTCAGAATTGGCCCAAATGGCACGAAAATATCGCACAAAAAATCGAAAAAATCGTAAAAGTACGATATTCATGAGAAATATTTCTTCGATTGTACCCAAAAACAATACACCTCTAAGTTCAGAGATTTCGAAGGTCCCCTCCAATTTTCATCAAGATCGGATAATATGTCGTTTGCCTGGTAATCAGCTAACAAACAGACAGAAAAAAAACAAAAACAAAAAAAACACCCGAGTTAAATTTGTTGGGGGGTCAGTGAAATTGAAGTCTTCGCATCGCTCATCCAATTAATATGTATCTTGTTTCATGTCAATGGGATGAATAGTAAGTAGTTTTTTGAGAGAGAAAAAATTGAAACAAAAAATGTGAAAACTGGTAAAAAACGAGACAATTTTAGTTTATCCTGGAAATACAATATGCTTATTTATTTATATTGCTTTTGCTGGGAGGTTCTTGAGATACACAAAATCCAAAATAAAGTTTTAGCTAACATTCCAAAAATTGTGTATTTTAAATACTGTAAATCTGTTGATTTAATTTAAAATCCAAAATGTCCCTAAAATCCTTAAATATCACGATGATTTCTTTAATACAAAATTTTAATGGTTAGCTAAAAAAAAACTAGTCGAATTTAATTCAGGTCTGAATGGGTTAAATCCAAGACTGCGGACGTCTGTAGAGGAGCCTGTTCGACGTGATTCTAGCAGAATCTTCAGGATGCCGGGATAGTGACAAGTGTTAAAAACGGGACTGTCCTACGGCTACTCCGAGAAGCATGTAATTAACTAGGAAAACGCTTAAGTCCCGCCGCGTTGATGGATGAGCGTAATTTTTTTTAAACGAAAAAAGCGTAAAATTGAGATTTTTTTAACAAATAATTTTTCGATTACGCTCAAATTTCACACGAATATATTAATTCATAAAATAAAGGTTCTGTGAAAAAATCATTACAATCGAATGAAGCATGTAGGTTTTATAAGTCGAAGAAATTTTTTAAAAATCAAAAAAATCGTAAAATTGCGATTTTTATGAGAAATAATTTTTCGATTGCGCTCAAAAAGGTGGCAGTTCTAAGTTTAGAGATTTCGAAGGCCTCCATAAAATTTCATCGCAATTGGAGTAACGGTTTAGCCGAAATCGTGTTAACAGACACACAAAAATACAAAAAAAAGAAAGAAAAAAAAAACATTCCGTATTTTTTTCTCCAGTGTAGTGAAATGGAATCTTTGCTTCGCTCATCCAAAAAGACAGTTTCAATTTGTAAACTTCACAAATGCGCATACAGGTTTAACCGAAACGGAAGGATCAGCACGAAATTGTACATTTCTAAAGGTTACAAAAATATCAAAATGTTATCCCGTTTCCACAAAATTGTTTTACTTGCCGATGAAAATAAATAATAATTAGGTATAGGTATTTAACCGTAGGGGCCTACTCGTGTGGGGAAAAAACGAGCAAGTCACACATTTTTTCGCGGCAGAGACCAAATACCTATATTCTTACTTACCCGCCATTCTATATTTTATAGTACAATATTTTTCACTATGCTATGTATGTAGTATTGTGTAGCAGTTTCTCTCTTGTTTTAGAGATATTTAGAAATTCGTATACACTTTTAATTCTCCCCCGCCCCCTTTACTATTTAATTACATTTATTTGTGTATTCGTTTTAATTTTCGAACTCGGAAGGTTCTAAAGAACTATAAACTATTCATTTTCACAAAACTAGATTATTTGTTAATCGAGGCAAGATTGAATTGAAACTATTTTTTTTAAACCTGTCCCCATTTCCAAACCAATGCGTATAGTTTGAGAGGAGCGTTAGCTTTATTTACTCAGGCTAATTTGACTCTTAAGCATCATTCACAAGTAGTTCTAAGGCGTAAGGCGCAAGGCCTAAGGCGTAATATTTTGTATTGCCGAGTATGTGTTTCAATCAGAACGTTCACAACGCGTCGTAAGTCGCAAGGCGTATGGTTTATGTTGTAGCGAATTGCCCAAAATCCAATTCTTACGACAGGTTTCTTACGACGAGCCAATCAAGAACAAGGAAACTCCCCACTCTTGCATATTTCATTCCACAGCTGGTTGCACGCGCATGCGCAATACGCAGGAGCAATGAAAAATGGCATGGTTGTTGTAAACGCTTAGCATTTCTTACGACTTGCGCCTTAGAACTTGCGCCGAACGCCTTAAAACTGATTGTGAATGATGCATTAGCTGCCGGTTAGCCAGACCTGACACAACTACAGTCTCCTCTTCATTTGGATTTATTAAGTTTAAGGGCGCGTCAACCGTTAGGTCATAATGCGCCACTCTAGTCTATAGGGAGTATGGGGAGGAAAGTTCCATGCTGGTCAGATCCAGCCATGGCTAGGGGGAAGAAAAGGCCAAAGGGGTTCTTCCGTCGCCTGACAACTTATTAAAAAGTAAAAACAAACTGAAGTATGGACCTAAACATAGTTTTTAATTAACATATTTGGACACTGGGAGGGTAGAGAAATCACTCAAACTAGGTTTGTGGTTGAAGTCGAGCAAAATATCTCATATTTATGCACTTGCACTACGCTACGAAACCTAACCAAGGGGAAAGTGTATTAAACCACACAACGGGAAAGACCAGTGCAGGTGCTATAGACAGATTTATCCTCAGGGAAAGTGCAGTGCTCCCCTTAGGCTATATCCCAACGATGACATCATCACTTGACTGCGGGTAGCTCGCTGACCCGCTCATCTTCACCATTACAAAGTAGCTTGCCAGATGCCAGACATCCACATAGATAGTTATAGCAAAGATTATGAAGGCCTGTCCTTTATAATCTTTGGTTATAG
This sequence comes from Sweltsa coloradensis, assembly GCA_024449915.1. NCBI lineage: Eukaryota > Metazoa > Arthropoda > Insecta > Plecoptera > Chloroperlidae > Sweltsa > Sweltsa coloradensis. The sequence continues at coordinate 283,297 of JAMZAV010000526.1, forward strand.
TATAGCACATATCTAGGAGAGGCCTTGAGCAAGGTCTCGACGACACTGCTTTCCTTCGTATTAACATCCTAGGTTCCTGCCAAAGCTCGCGGGGGTTGGCGTTCGCCCTCCCCCCTCCCAGGGAAAACTAAACTACTGTAACCATTATTATTTATTATCATAATTGAATCATTTATTGTTAATGGGATATAAGTCAACTTTTGGCCAAAATGAGTGCATTATCAAATATTACTAAATGAGGGACACCGCATAGTTTAGTGAAGAAATGGTTTACCTAAAGTCAGATTTGTCCCTGTGTTGAATAGCTATAAACATGATCCATTCATTGTTGTTTCATTCATTGTGTTCATTGTCAACAACAAACGGACCATTTTTTAGAATATAAAACGTATGAGAAAAACGGCTGGCTGGCAGTGACGGTTTATATAATAAGTTAATTTAAACTTATTTAATGTTTAGCCTGTAGAAAAAAAACAAACAATTCACAATTAATTTTTGTTGATTTGAGAAAGGGTATAAGTCTATGTGTTTACCCCTCATTGTTTGGCCACCCGTTTGTTTCTTGTTGAGAAAACTTATTCTGAAAGGCAATCAATTACTTTCAAAACATGTCAATTAAATATGCGACAACTGGATTAAAAAATATCTGCAGTTTGTTTTAGTCATCTCAGAACTAGCATTTGACTGGCTTAAATTTCCTTCAACAATAAACAGTTGATTGTGCTTTGGTTGTCTATTCCATGACTGCAAAATATCTAAAAACTGATTCTAGACCGAACTGTGGTTTTGTCAGAACAATATGATGCAATACATTTTATCTAAAAACTGATTCTAGACCGAACTGTGGTTTTGTTAGAACAATATGATGCAAGAAATTTTTTTGTAATGTGATGGTAATTTATTAGAATTTTAATTAATTAAATGCATATCTTAAATACAAACTGCACCAATTATTATATTTGAATATTTTTTCTTGCATTAAATTGTTCTAACAAAACCACAATAGCGGTCTAGAATCAGTTTTTGGATATTTTACATCGTTCTCGAGATATCACGAAAAACTGTAATTTCGCGACTATCCCATCCTCTTAATCATCTACGAAGCTACAACCTAGGCTGTCATATGGTAAGCTATGTATACCACCACTACCAGCAACAACAATAGCAGTGACCATGGCAGAAGAAGTTTCGAAAGATATCATTACTCTAGGATACTTGCTATGCCAGTCACGGAAGTATGACTCGTGGGCGTGGGTCTACTGCACCCATTTGACTAATCGGAAATGAGACACTGACAAGCCCGCAGCAGTCGTAACTACCGACGTGTGGTAACCGTCAACAATGCAGATAATTATATTAGTAATTCACTAAGTCATCAGGTTATTTGCAGGGGCAAAGAGTACAATATCTAGGCAAAGCATTCTAGCTGCCATTGGTATCCAAAATACATCATCAATTTTGAGTTAATTAAAATGTTTAGAGATTGCTAAGCTTTTCTTAAGTATGTAGTTTCACTTTTTCACATGGAATAAATAAAGCTAGTTGCTAGAATTTTCACAAATAAAATTTTTAATTTAATAAATTTTAAAAAATGTTGATAGCAGGGAAATGAAAAATAACACAAAATATTATGTATCAAACCACAATTGAGTGTGGTGTCTAGGGGTTGTATGCACTTGCTCTACCTTTCATGTCTTCTACTCCGCAACTAGCCTGTGTATCATCCCTTTACTTGGTCTACCCTGTGAGCTGCATACGAGGTAGAATACTTGATAGGTAGTACATATTACGCAACGTACCCGCGGCTAGGGGTCACCAAAAATGTTTTGAATCATTCTTGTTGAAGGGCAATGTAAAATAATTTAATAAATGTTCAGTTTTAATTTCAAGCCATGTCACAAACTGAAAAGTGTTGCATAGAGGGGAACCACGCTCCTAACTATACAAACCCAATACAATACACAATACATACAATGTTAATTTTAGGTACTTGCCACCATGTAAATCACATATTTGCAAGGATAATAAAATAAATAAATAAACCCTTATTTTATAATAACCAATCCGATTCTGGTTCTGGGCATATACATGTTTTGTGAGAGCTGGTTCCAAACGGTTTCGGTTCCTTAAGATAGGTAATATTTTTTTAAATTCTGGAAGTAGCTTTGAGTTTGTTTGACACTTAAAACTCGAGGGGATCCTGACCTTGGAGACACCTTTGTAACAGGAGAACGTTCATTGACATGGTGGTCAAACTCAGCCATGGTGGCATAGATTCCATTTTAGGTTTACTAGAACTGCTTAATTTCTCGCCCTGCCACGGTTAACTAGAAAAAAAAACATTTATTCAAACCCGACAGAAGAAGAATCGATGTGCTACGCATGTGTTAACCCGTAACCGACTACTAACTACATTTCAATGAATTGTCTTTATATTACTATATTGAATTTGCGCATGTGGAATATTTATTCTGTTGCAAATAAACTTAAAAAACAAAAAATAAACAAAGAATGCAATAACAATCTGACAATGTCAAAAGTGGATTCAAGTTAGATTTTAATGAAGTTCAGGCGATAGCAGTGCACAACAGGAGACAAGATAATGTGACAGTACACATTCCTTTCACACACGTGCACAGCCAGCTGTAAGCTGGATCCAACACGCATCGATGTCTGCGCATTTTCACTCCTCTCAGCTAGCTAGCTACACGAGTCTCATCCCAACGACACTCTCGCACTAGCGGGCTTACGCGCTATCACACTGACCCGGTCAACGGTGCTTCACTATTCTAGATTTTTTGTCTATTATGTAACATAACTAGGAAAACGCTAAAGTCCCGTCGCGTTGTTGAGCGAGCACCGGTACGTGCAACACGACCCGAGTACGACATTCCCATAATGTTACATACCAATAAGTCTTTAAGGTCTTGACCGATTTAGCTGAAAATTTGTAAAATAGGAGAGAATGGATAAAATCCACCGCCATCTAGAGGACCTTGACATCATTTCTTTGGGAAAACTATTTTAACTCTTTGATAAAAACAAATAATACACTGCTTCCTCGATAGTATTTTGATTACTTCTAGGTGGCAGTGCATAGTGAGACTTTTCGTTGCCATGGTAACTTTACTTTTGTTATTTCTATCTACACTACTTAAGGTCTTGACCGATTTAGCTGAAAATTTGTAAAATAGGAGAGAATGTTGTACTTATTGACCCTGCAAAATTTCACAACGATCGGAACATTTTTTTTTTTTTTTTATAACCAACAATCGGATTTTGTTCAAAAACTATACAGCAACCCGCCTAGGTGGTATGTACATGTGTGCAAAATTTCAGGTCGATCAGAGAAACGGTGCGACCTGTACCGAATCAGTAAAAAAAAACAAAAAAAACAGACATTCGAGCCACAAGAGTCAAGTAGAGACGCTCGCTCAACAAGTTGAGTTCTATTTTACAATTTTGTACAGATTTTTTCTTTTAAAGATGATTAGTAGAGGTGTGTGCAATTGGTTTTTCCTTAAATTTTGTTTTGGAAATTGTAAAAAGTGGTGTTATATATATATATTTTTAAATTGTACAGTATTTTCACATTGCAAAACAGTGATACCTACGTATAACCAAAAATCATATTACTTAAAAATTAAAATCCATAGAAAATTGCAATATGTGCATAAGTCACCACAGTTTTTATCTCGCTGTACCACCTAGCGATTGCTCCTGCAGCTGTTAAAAAAAAGTGGCAACACAAGTCAATAGGACTATTTAATCAGAAGAAAATTATTTAAACTAGGAAAACGCTAAAGTCCCGCCGCGTTGATGGATGAGCTTTTTTGTAAGTTTTTAGTTTGCGTAGGACCACTTTTTCTTTGCAAGTGCTTTTTGAATGCATTGTAGGTGATTGTTGTCAAGTTTCTATTGTTACTAGTTAATTGTTATTTATAAACCTCAAAAAACTCATATTAAAACCTTTATTCTATGGATTCTGGCTAACTTTTTCAACTTTTTCTTTCAGAAAGCAATACATCACCATTACCTTAATGTCCATGTGAAATATGAACGTTGTAGCCCCACCCATTTGGTCAGAATCGGCCCAATTGTCACGAAAATATCGCACTAAAAATAAAAAAAAATCGTAAAAGTACGATCATGAGAAATATTTCTTCGATTGTACCCAAAAACGTAGCAAGTCTAAGTTCAGAGATTTCGAAGGTCCCATCAAATTTTCATCAAGATCGCATATGCCGTTTGCCCGGTAGAGAGCAAACAAACAGAAAAAAAAAAAAAAACACGAGCTAAATTTTTTGGGGGGTCGGTGAAATTGAAGTTATTGCTTCGCTCATCCAAAAAATTGAAAGTATTTTTTTGTTGAAGCTTGTTTTTATCGGCAAGTTTGTAGTGAAAAATGACTAAGAATAGAATTAACTGTTATAAAAATTGAAACTATATAACAGGTAGTAACGTTACACATATAAATCATTAGACTTTTCACTGTTAATACTGATTTTTATATATAAAAAAAAAACATTTGGAAGAGTTTCTGTCCATCAATTTCATCACTAGATCAATAGTTTAATTTCATACACCAACTATCCAACATATCAATTTAATGTTCTGGTTTTTATTTTTTATTCATAAAAAACTTTTTTGTTAATAATTTAGTACTAATACACAGCCCTATTTATAATTTTTTGTGAATTTTTTTTGTCTTGTTTGTTGTGGTTTTTTAGTTGTAGTATTGTTTGTTAAAGGCTGCTGAAAAGTAGTCGAAATATCTCATTTTTTAAATAAAAATCAGTATTAACAGTGAAAAGTCTAATGTTTTATATGTGTAGAATTAACTGTGTTCTTTTTAAAGCAAATGGCAAAATATGGTTTTATTTAACAAATTAGGGTGAATTTGGAGTTATTCTTATTATTACCATTTGGTGGTGTCGGTGTTATATAGATTTATTGCCATTTAGTTATTTCGGTTTTATTAAATAAAACCAAAAACACACCTAATATGATTAGGCCAATTTTAGTTGATTTCTCGATATTATTGCGATGATGAATGATAAAAGTGAATGACGAGATATATTTTTGAAAAATTGCGATTATCGATATGAATTTATTTATCATATTAAATATTAACACATCCTTAGTTTAAACATTGTAGGTAATGTGCATTCTGTTTTCTTTGAATTTCACATATCAAAATAAATTGTTTTTAGTTGAACAAAGATTACAAAATTTTCTTTTAAAATTTTGATGACAAAACTTTGGGGGTTGGCTTACCCTATATTTGGGATTACACAGTATTGGAGGAACAATGAAAACATGAAAACTAAACAGTAAATTAAGTAGTACTATAATACTGTACATGTTTGAAATTATTCGAGACTGACCAATAGGCAATATAGTAACAACAATGTACGAACATGGAAAAACGGCACCGTATGTATATAATATAGAAGGCATATAAAATCAGAGTATCAAATTATTGTAAGTTAAGCCACTTGGCAAACAGCTCCTTTAACAAACATTCTGAATTTCACTGAAGTAACATTACGTAAATTAAATATTTTTCAAAATTATAAAAAACAATCAAAATAGTTTTACTTTTTAACATTCCTTGATGTGATAAAACTAAAAAACAGAAAGCCCACACTCCCATTTCATTGGTTTGAAAATATGTTCACATTTAGCACACATTCATCCACCAAGCTTTAATTTTGAATGACTGGGTCATAAATCCTAATTTTCTGTTCAATAAAATATGTCACGCAGACCTAGTGATGGTGAGATTCTTATCTTTTAAATAAAATGGAAGACCACATAAACTAAGTAGACTTTTTATGAATATGATGAGTAGGCCGATTAATTTACCGATTTTAAATGAGATTAAATATGAATAAGAACATGTTTTATGAGCTGCTTTCTTTTCACAAAGGATTCACTGCACATTTGACATGTATGTACTACGGGTACTTTAGCTTTTTTTTTTGAAGGTGTAAACCGACGTGACCTGACCATACGACGATTTGTAGAATGTAAAGTTCCATTTTGTGTTACGGGTAGAGACTGTTTTGCTGTAACAACTGAAACTATTGATGGTGGCACTGGCAGAACAGGTGATTCCTTGGGAACCTTAGGTTTCCTTGATAGCTTTGGTTCCTTAGAAACCTTTGATTTCTTCACACCTCTAATCGTCTTCACTTTTATTGGAGTTGGTAAAAATGATGCTGCGTCATCTTGTTTTTGCTGCGCCTTGGCTGCTTTTGCAATGTCATCACTGTGTTTTACTATGTGAGCACAGAGCTCTTCCCTGTCACCAAGCAATTGGTTGCACACCTCACATATGAACAAGTGGTCGGCGTCACTTTCGAGTTCGTCTCGGTTCGCTGCGTGCACCCACCGTACGTGCTCGCGGAGAACCACCTGGAGAACGGAACATTAAAAACTTACACTATGAACTTGAAAATTATTCAACACAGGTCAGATAGCATACTGACTAGTGACATTGTCCAATTGCAGGGCTGCCAATACACAAAAACTTCCATCATAGGGTGTAGGCTAGTTGATTCATTTACCTATGAAGTAAATAGTTAGTAGTAACTAACTAAGCCCAAAAAAGTTTTTTTAAATTAATTTTAATTTTGGGTTAATTTCCAAATACCCGACCCAACCATTAAGGGTACCCGCACGCCCCTAATGACGATGATTGACGAGTTAAAATATGATTAATAATGCAACCTATAGCAAGCCAATAATAATCCGAAAAAAAAAAAAATAAAAATAATAATAATAATAATAAAAATAATAATAATTGAATTATAGTAATTGTCATAAAAGTAAGCCCCGACGGGGGATTGAACCCAGAACCTCTATAATAATAATAATAATAATAATAATAATCATTGATTCATAGCAGTTGTCGAAAAAGTTTGCCCCGACTGGGGTTCGAACCCAGAACCTCCGGCTTAACGTGCCATAGCTTTACCAATTAAGCTACCGGGACCACAGAACAAACCTTTACGAAACTGCTATTTTGTTGTGACTGTTGACTTCCATAACATAAATCCAATAGAAGACTGCAATGTAGCTGTCAAATCTGAAAGATCGCATGGATAAATCTAATCACGTCTCATCTCCCATGAGTTGGGTAGTATGAATATTAGGTTTTTAAGCATAAGCCCGCTTTAAGGACATAGTCATTGATTCATAGCAGTTGTCGAAAAAGTTTGCCCCGACTGGGGTTCGAACCCAGAACCTCCGGCTTAACGTGCCATAGCTTTACCAATTAAGCTACCGGGACCACAGAACAAACCTTTACGAAACTGCTACTGTGCCACTGTGACTGTGTCCTTAAAGCGGGCTTATGCTTAAAAACCTAATATTAATAATAATAATAATAATTATAATAATAATAATAATAATAGTAATAGAAAAACCAAATATTTTGCGAGTCATTTTGTTGTGTTCGCTTTATTTACAAATCCATACGTTTTGATATGACTGTGCCTATCATCATCTGAGGCACACTGAAATACCTTACATTTGAGATTGTTTTTGTTGAATTCTTGCAAAATGACTAGCAAAATATTTTACTTCTCTAATATGTTGGGCTGTGAAAGCATCAAGATTGAAATAATAACAATAATAATAATAATAACAACTAATAACTAGGAAAATGTCAAAGTCGTTGTTGGACGAGTGAGCGAGTACCGCCTTTGCATATGCAGCTCTGCATGAGTCATCAAGTCAAGATTTGTCTGCCACTGATGCGCGCTATGCACGTGTACGCGGGCGACACCAAAACAATGAAAACATCACATTGCCAATGCCATAAGTATTAAAGCTACCAAGATTCCAAAATATGTGTTAGAAAGGTCCATACATGAACCCGAGTTTGACTCAATATGTTCTGCATCCATCTTTTATGCTCCTCAAATCAAATCAAATTTAGTAAAGTTCAGCAAAACACAATTTTTTGCAGTAATTAACTTTTTGTAAGTTGGCAGGGCAAGATATAATTCTGAAATTTTTGTCATTTGTCAACATTCATAGTGGTAACATTGGTGGAAAAAGTATTTTTTTCCAACGCAAACTTTAAGTATAAAAAAATACAGTGATATGTTTTTTTTTTTAGGTTGGATTCCTGCAAATTTTGCTGTTCATGTTAACAGCACTCTTATCTATTGGTCCTTGACATTGGTGTGAAATTTCGTCAAAATCGGACCAGTAGTTTGGCCCCTGCGCATCGAACACACAGACATACATACATACATACATACATACATACATACATACATACATACATACATACATACAGACATACACACATAAACACAACGAAGTGTCGAAAACTTGCCATAGAGACTCCGTTTGCTACGCTCACTCGTCCAATAATAATTAGTGAATGGTAGCTATTGTCATAAAAGTATGCCCCGACAATATATAGGCCTATAATTCTAAAAATTTATTCAAGCATGAGTGGCTCAATAATAGACTATCTCATTTTGCCATGAACTGAAAGTAACTACTTAAATGAGTTTGCTACTGCTGAGCCACCTGTCACACATCTCAACAAGATATTAACTTTCGTGAGTGATAGTGATCGTCTGATTCGTCACTGGATAAATAAGGCTTGTGCATTATAAACATGTTATTTTGATGAATTGTTGACACACAGGACAGTACTATTTAATATTTATAAGTACACATTTACATTAAATCACCATTAGATATCCTAGGAATAGAAAATAAAATAAGGTAACAAGATTGCCATAAAAATACTAAAATAGGAAATTGTCAAGTCTTGTTGGAAGCATTATTTTCACAGAAAAACTGTTGGTAGCAGAATATTGTTTGTCAGCTGGCAGCAAAAGAAAGCCAGGCAAGGCATCCATCTAACCATTCTGGGGAGAACACTGTACAGGCTGTGAGTAGGCCTATAAGTAGAACTAAGATCACTATTTATTATCAGGTAATGGCAACCCATTTTGAGTTGATACTAGAGAAACGCCAAAGTCGTTGTTAGACGAGTGAGAGAGCCATGTGTAGAGTACCCGGGAACATTTGCATATAAGATAGATAATTAGATTGTGGTATAAATAATAGTGTATTTAAGTTTAGTTTGTATAAGAACACATCAACTGTAAGGCCATAATGCGCCACTCTAGCCTATGATAGCCTAGGGAGGCCTATAGGTAGGGGGAAGAAAAGTAATGTTAGTAAGTACTCAACAAATGGCTCACTCACTCGTCTAACAACGACTTTGGCGTTTCCCTAGTATAATCTTTACACAAACATTTGTGGTCACAGACCCTTGTTGACCAGGTAGGCTACATCCCAGGCTAAATGGAACGGCCGGTGTATGACCCCTAGAACAGGTACTTTCTCCAGCGTCAATGTATGAAAAATTAAAGACGATTCCATCTGGGCCCGGGGTAGAATTGGCCCAGAGCATGGCTCTGCTAATCGTAAAAGGCGATTCAAGAGAAAAAGTCCACCTCGCAAACATCAGCCAATAAGAGGGAAGTATATTATACTCCCCAAAACTAGAGGCGAGCTCTGGTAATCGTCGTCTTCCCTTGACGACCTCCCCGACGACGGTGACAATGACACAACGAACGATGACAAAGACAATGACGACCACGACGTGAGAAATCCCCCTTCCTCCCCTTACCCGTGGCTGGTTCTGACCAGCATGGGCCCCTCCTCCCCATCCCCTAGGCTAGAATGGTGCATTATGACCTAACGGTTGACGCGTCCTTAATCCAAATAACCCCCCTCCACCCCCCAAAAAAAGAGATTTAGGCCTAGGCAAACAGAGAAAGTGGTTTGAAGTTTTTTGGTTTGAGGGTGCGTCAACCGTTTATGTTGTAGTTGTTGCCGTCTTTGTTATGAAAAAAGGCTAGTGCCATACGTCCCAATCAAGTTTTAGTTTGAATTAAGGGTGCGACAACCGCTAGGTCAAAAAGCGCCACTCTTGCCTAGAGGATATAGGGAGGAAAATCTCATGCTGGTGCTGGTCAGAAATAGCCACGGGTAAAGGTGAAAGAAAAGGGAGGGTTCTCTCGTCGTGGTCGTCATCGTCTTTGTCATCGTTCGTTTTGTCCTTTTCGTCGTCGTTGGGAAGGTCGTCAGAGAATATGGGGGGTCCCCGACGACGACTGCCAGAGCTCGCATTCTAGTTTCGGGAACTAATATACTTCCTTACTTACCAGCTGATGTTTGTGAGATAAAATACGTCTCTTTCTTCCTCGCCTTACCTTAACGATTAGTATACAGATTACAGTTCTTGGCTTAGGCAAACGGAAGCGTACGACTTCCTTGCATAGGTTTGAATAAAGTAGGCTAGTTTATAAATTATATTGTATGTCATATTACTTTAAGATTGACATTATTGCACTGTTTCTTGTAGATCATCACCAGCCCAAACGAAGTGTATAATAGTATCCTTGAGAGCCAGCATTATTTACAGAATGACAGAAGCCATGCATAACAAAAAACAAAAAGAAAATAATAACAGATACTACTGATTGCGAACTTTCACATGCTGTGTTCTATTTTACTAATGGGTGTTTTAAACATTTGCAATCTAGATTTAAATGTTTCAAATTTTTATTTCTTGTGAGCTTAAATCACAATGGATATTGCTCATTTTGTTAGCAGTTCTCAGTTACCTGGTCACGGATGTCTGTTTGAAATTTCAGCTCAATCTATGTGGCCGTTCGGCCGTATGGGATCGGACAGACATACAGACAAAGCTCACGGCCAAGGCCCGATCGAGTAGCGTTAGGAACGACTACGTTCGCTGCGCTCACTCGTCTAATCAATGTGCCATATTATTACTGTATTATTATATTACATAATTCTTCATTCTAATCACAATAGGGTAAATAAATGGAATTGGCAAGATTACCTTTTGATTGAATGCTCGGTAGCACAAAGGACAAACGTGTGGACGTTCACCGGTGTGGATACGTTCATGTTTACGCAACGTTCCCCCATCGCGAAACGCTTTCATACAGAATCTGCAACCGTAGGGGCGTTCACCAGTGTGAGTCCGGGTGTGAATCAGGTATCCTTGCCGGCTATTTAACAAATTAAGTATTATTAGACATTTTCTATTGGTAGGCAGTAGGCACTCAGTGTGGTAAGAAATGTAATTTTTATTTACATTCACTTGGCTAATGCAGTCCTCAAAGGCTCATGTACGTACTACAAATATGAAAGCAGTTCAGCACCCCCGGGGTGTGCACCACCATTGCAATCATAACAAGCAAGTGCAACCCGAACGTTCCAATGAAATACATCACAGTCAGACTCGGAGTGCACCACATTGCAATCATAACAAGCAAGTGCAACCCGAACGTTCCAATGAAATACATTTATTTTATTTTATTATCTTTATTATTTATTTAACGTCTATCCTATTCAGTTATAAAAACTGATTTACAAAGGAAGACAACTAAATAAATCTATGTAATTACATAGATGCAGACACAATAATGAACTTCATTTAAGTAAATATTTGAAATAGTAATATTACATTACAACAACAATGCATTAAAACACAACAATTTTGGTAAGAAATAAAAAGGATATGAAATGCAATTAATGAATGAATCAAATAATATATAAAAAAGGGTGGGGAATGAAAGAAAAGAAAAGAAAAAGAAATAATTACAGTCGGACTCTGAGTGCACTGGAAAAAAAATAGTATAGGCTAGGTAACTACAGTAAATTATGAAAGAAGCAACTTAGGCTATTTATTGTGATTATTTAAAACAGTCATTTGTAGGTTAAAAACAAAAACGTGCACATGTAGGTTATCTCATTAACATTACAGTTCATTTACGCAGACATTTAAGGTTTTGTTTTATGATTTAAGGTAAAAGAGTATAAGAAAAATAAAAGCATTTTATAAAGATTTACAATGTCAGAAACCTGGTTCTAGTAGGAGCTTTGCCATTGGTCGGCATTTCGTGATGCGTACAACAGTGATTTGAGCATTGTCTGGGTTAAGGACTTGAGGTGAATCCCTAGACATATGATTTTAAAATAATATAGTAAAGATGTCTGAAAAGTTGGCAGAATGAAAGAGGCAAGGGTAAAAAAAAGTTTAATGTTTTAACTTTTAAGAGCCATGGGCATTGAAATGCTTAATTATCCTATCAGTAGTAGACCTACTGTACATAATGTTTAAACTCACAAGCTATGTTTAGTGGATTTTATTTATTACTTTCCAGCCTGTGAACTTGTCTCTAAGTGTCTTAACTGGACTGGAGTTAAATTCTTCTTCTTCTTCTCTTATGCCCACATTGACATATCTATGTCATCATGTGTCTTGACAACCAGTAAAGATAGGACTCCTGTTCCCTCCTGTCCATACCCCCTGGCATTTCCCCATAGTGTCCTTTCAATGTAGCGCATCTAAATAGATGTTGTCTGTCCTGTGTTCCATCACCACAGAGTTTACACATGCTGCTCTCCATCACACCTATTCTATGTAAGTGCTTTGCTAGCAAGTCATGGCCGGTATCTAGTCTAAACTGTGCTGTTGTAGTTCTTCTCCTATAATGGTTTGTCCTATCATTTCTTCCTTTCCTTGTATTAACTAGCTCACTCCACATTTTATTCTTGCCTTTCTCCTTCCATGCTTTCTTTACCTCCGAGTTGCTGGCTTATTTCAGATGTGATTTAGCTGATCTGTATGAAATGTTGTTTATGAATTGCTTGGTTTTACTTCCCATTTTAGCAAGGAAATCAAATAAATTAAATTATGGTGGAATCCCTGCTGAAGGTTATTCAACAGACAGAGTATGGGCAGGTGCAGGGAGCAGGTAACAGTTACAACTCACAAATTACACAGGTAACCAATGTAGTAGGTAACCCAATGAATGAACCTAGAATTTGAAAATGTTATTTTAATTAATTTCACTACTTTAATATTATTAATAATACCCGGAATTTAAATATGTTATCAAAATTGTTACGTTGTTGTAACATTATACTCTTTTAAACTTTGTTTGTTTCTAGAATTGCCAATTAAGGAGCTCCCGTAAAGTGCTACAATCTAGTGTGAATTTGTGAAACTTCAACCTCAAAGTGCGCAAAATTTGAACTTCTAGAGAAAACGGCGTAGATTTTGAACGTAATACAAATCAGCTTAGTGCTAGCGCGTATAAAAATCCGGTTATGGCGATCTAGCCCAGGCGGTGCCGAGCGTACCAGTACGCTTTTTTTTCAAGGGGGTTAACTACAGTCTCAGTTCATTACCTTGTCTGCATTTATGTTATTAGTTTTATTTTGTTGTACTTCATTGTAAATCAGTTTTTATAACTGAATAGGATAAGTAGGCCCTACGTTAATAAATAAATAAATATGCACATTACCTAGAGAAAGTTTTGTTGCAATGTGGACAACGATAAAGACTACTGTTGTTGTTGCCGTGTAGTCGTCCATGTTCCCACAGGCCCTGTCGACTGGCAAAGCCCCGCCCACATTCCTGACATACATATGGCGTCTCGCCTGGGTGAAGTGCCCGCCGATGCTCCTCCAGCCCCTCTTGGTGGCCGAGACTGACGCCACACACCTCGCACACAAACTGCTTCTTGCGATGGATCCACATATGTCTGTGCACAAAGAAATTATGTAGGACTACAGTAAAAACACTTTCATGCAATCATTCATTGAAAAATAATTAGGGTTGCCGTCGATAATCGAAATATCGATCGATTATCGATATCAGTAATATGATATGATAATCGATTCAAGTATTTTGATATGATATGATATGATTATCGATTTAAATAGTGACATCGATGTTTTCGCGGTTTACCATGCTTAAAAATGCCGCGCTGTCGTATCAACGCGCCGATTGGTTGTCGGAGTAGCCAATCGCTGCTCAAGTATAATGCCACGCCCACCGCCGCCAGTGCGCATGCGCTCGCAGCGCGATACAAGGCGATACGAAAACATCGCCCGGCCCGATTGCGATTTGCGATGTATTCAGTACGGCTCGACGTGTTGTGGCGTGAACTTCTCTAGCGTCAGTCTGCCCAATTATATTGAATTCGTGATGTTTCTTCCGTCCCAAACCCAAAGAAGATATTTGCCATTACTTCTGACGCTGCCTAACAAGATGAGTCAAGTGTGGCAGTTTTTTATTATTCAAAGAACGACGACGAGGAGGTTGGGAGGAGATAAGGCTGTGAGCTCGAATGTCGATGAGATCTCGCCACTATCTCTCGCTCGCTAGATGCGCGTACTGTTGGAACACGTAAACAGTGACACCCGATGCAAGTCAAGACGTATTAAAATATAGGCTGTGTAATTGAAATTCAGCCCTCAATTTTATTTTAAACATTCTAATCCTTAATGATCTCTTGTATTAGTGTTACAATTTTGCGTTTTTTCTGCTTCCTACTCCTAGGCTCAATTTGGAATTTGATATGATAATCGATTTGGGTCTATGATATCGATATATTTCGATATGATAATCGATTCGATGCCTCCGATTATCGATCACGATTTTCACATCGAACGGCAACCCTAAAAATAATTCATTCCATACAACTGGGCTTTGCATGCTAAGATCTTCGCAAGTCGCGCCACCATAGTACCGGCCCTAACTGCTATGAATCAGCAACTTATTTAACTGTGACTGAATGACTCACTCCGCTTAGTTCTTTTGGCACGGCAGCGTGGATCATCATCTAGACTGGGCTTGTACTACAGTGGCATTACAAGTGTGAGAAAGTGGTAGTGCAAAGTCCAATTCATTCATTCATTGAAAAATAATACATTCCATAGATAGGCCCAAACCATTACCTAATTCCACCGGCGGTAGCGTTTCTAGTCTTATTAAATTGTGATGGACACACAAGTTGCCGCTAGTGGTAACTGAGGATAGTCACATTTACTGCCTTTGGGCATAAACCTAACAAAAATTGCCTTTTATTTTTACCACAATTATTTACCTCTGGTCATATACCGTACTACATGGTTTGGTCAAACTGGTTTGTATTGTATGCCCAACTAAGTTGCATATTGAGACAGAACACTTTTGAGCTTATGATTGACAAGTGGCAATAAAGTATAGTTGATGCAGGGGCCTAGTGACTACTAAACATAATTATGGGCCATATGAAAAAATATTACATTAACAGCACTACAATGGAAATTACGTCCCCGGCAGTAAATTTCGCTGGCTTTAATCAACAACTTAAAAAAATCTAATTATTTTTTACGGTATTAAAATTAATTACTAAATTAAGGTCCTATGGAGTGTGCATCCAAATTCAAGGATGATTCCCCTCCTAGCTGTCCTGAACCCCTCTGCGGTTCTATCATTTTGGTGATTGTCACCGCATATAGGGAGCTCACGTGAGTCACAGTCGCGGAGTGGCGCGACGAACGATGAAAGCTTTATCGCAGTTGAGCTGGGAACGCCAACAAAGTCCTCTAATTTTATCGTCATATTTGGAAAACCAGTATATATTAGCAACATTCATTTTTAATGCGATTATCTCGAATTTTTTAACGAACGTTAGCTTGTATAACAATTTAGCATATGAATGACAAAATCACAACTTAAGTCTCTCAACTCAATGTAAAAACTATGATCGGATTTCAAAAGATTCTTCTAAATGCATCCACTAAGCAAAATAAGTTAACTTCTCGATAGAAAAAGCCTGAACGAATTTTACGCATAGCGTGCGTTTCAGGCATCGCAGTCAAAAGCGCGTTTTAGATGAAAACACATACCAGCATTACCTATGCTAAAATTCGTTCTGTGCATTTCTATCTAGAAAGTTATTATTCTTGTCTAAACAGTCCGATGATTTTTTGAAGAGGTTGTCAAAATCCGACACATAGGTTTTGTCAATTGAATGTTTTATTTAATTTCATAAAAAACAAGTTAAAATCTTGAATGTTATTTCAATACGTACATCGATATAACACGTTACCGTCTGTCTAAAAATTCAAAATAATCGCTATTAGAAGGAATGATATATTTGCTAAATATTATTCCTCTTAAGTTTTTTCCCAATAATGAATAGGGTAAAGGTTAGAGCGTGATAAGTTGTGCGACGTTCAGCACGCGTCCACTTGCGAAACGATGGTTGCTTGTCCATCAGTTGGGCTCAAAGCGGAGAATACCCCTCATTCCCCTCGATTTGTGACGTAGTTGCTAGTAGCCTATAGCCTACTGATTAATACACCAGTTTCAACAGTTAAAAATAAAATACTAGGCTAGGGCCTACATACCTAAAGAGCTTCTGTTTTGTGGTAAACTTTTTATCACAGCTTGTACAACAATGCTTTTCTTTTGACTTCTGTGTTGAAATGCCAGGAGTATAGTCAAAACTTTTTAAGCGTTTCTCACATTTTAATGTAACTAGTGGTTTTCCATTGTCAACACAACTTTGCTGATGCTGAGCGAGTGACGCTGCATCATAAAACGCCTCTTCACAGTAGCGGCAGTGGTGAACTTCATCCCACTTGCCTTTGTGAACTCGTACATGGGATGCAAGAGCGTTGGCTCTGCCAAACACCTTGCCACAGTAGTTGCACAAGTGGCCCGGCTTACTGTCCGAAATGATAGCGTGTGTATTCACAGCTGGCTTTAAGTTTAATGGATCGATCTCAATGTTCCCAAATACTTCCTCCTGTAGCTGCAAATGACTCTCATCTAGCATATAGTATGGCAAAGTTTCCACCTTCACAGGAGCATTGGTAAAATTATTTGCATTCAATGAAATTTCACAATCTGAATTTTGAAACTGGTTTGTAGTTGTACTGCAAAGAATGTTTTGCCTTGCAGAATTATCACTCTGGTTTGTAGTTTCAATGTCAACTGTGGCACTTACTGTAGGTACTTCCAAATATTCGAATAAACCCACGCTTATTTCATCGTCCATAGGTGGATTTGAACATAGTGCATTTAGGTTTATATAATCTAGATGACCATTTGACATTTCTATAGTATTAGATTCAGGACCAGCAGCATCTGTATTCAAACAGTCGTAGACTGTTCCACATAACTCGGCAACATTAGAGGGTTTAAGATTTGCAGTCATACTTTCATTTGATAATGTCTCTGTATCAGTAGAAATTAATTCTGGGACCATCACAAACGAAGGATCACCTACTGATTCATCTATGTGATCAATGGAAAGCTGCACGGAATTGTGACTATCATTGCTACTTTGTTGACTATCAAATTTAGAGAAAGTATCAGTGCCACTCAGCATAGCTCTGCCTGGATGATAGGAGTGAATTTTCATATGGTTTGTGAGACTTGAAGGTCGTTGAAAGTCTATCCCGCATTCGTTACATCGATAAGGCTTGCTGGTTTGGTGCAAAACCATATGATTCTGTAGGTCAGTCTTCTTACGGTAATTCCCCCCACACACTTGACTAGTATGGGGTTTGTCAACTTGGTGGCAGGCAGTATGATTGACGAGGTCTGACTTACGGGCAAAGCTTTCGTTGCAAATGTTGCATATGTGGAGTTCGTGGCTAGGTTGTTGACAAAATACAACGTGCCTTTGCAATTCAAGTTCTGAACGGAAGTGCAATCCACAACAGGGGCACAATAATAGTTCGTCAACGTATCCTGTACCCTCGCCATTCATATCAAACATTCCCCGGAGCTGTCTCAAAGCCTCCACTGCCATGCTGAAACAATAAGAAAATACCTTTGATAAGGATGATTATTAATAAGAACCACCAACACCATAAACGAGACATAGCATGTGCCATACTTAGTAGACTTACAGGCCTTCCTACGGGTACATCAATAAGTAGGCCTACTAAGGAAATGTTTCCTATTAGTCAGTCAACTCTTAAAAATAAAAGCGAGCATGATCACTTGTGACCGTGCCTACCTTAAAGTGATGAAACTTTTAGAGCAGGTGTAGGCACAGATATAGGCCTATGGTTTGACCCAGAAAAAAATAGTACAAAGATTAAATTAGCCTACATTGTGTCAAAAACATAAAATCACAAATAACCTAGGCAAAGTCGGCAAAAATCGAACTAGGGGACTTAATCCAATTTTTTTACGGCTAAGTTTTGAAATATTGACTCTCTCTTCATAGTTACAAAAATTGTGTTATTTTCCTTTATTATTCCTGATGAAATTTCCTTTAAAATAAGATCTAGGATGGTCGTCGCCCGCAGCCAAGCGCATGCGACTGCTTAGGCGACGACGAACTCGCGGCCCTGTATACAGCTACCCGAGTTGTTTTTTTTTCAGCTATCTGCACACGCCGCTCCGAAAGAGTTACAATCTTGAAACTCAGTATATGAGCTGATATGTGGTCCATGACCTACAAAAAAAAAATCAACCCGATCCAATAACCCGTTCTGTGTTAAAAAAGTGCCTGAACATCGTAGAAAACCTTCCGGCTGGCTGGCTAGCTAGCTAGCTACCTAATTCTCCGCGAAGATTACTGTATTTATGCGAGTATAGGCCCCGGGTATATTTGAAATCGTCAAGTTCAAAGAGTGGGGTGCGGCCATTATGTGAAGCCATTTATCAATAGTATTTATAGCCAACTCTTTAAAATCTGAGTGGTCAAAATAAGGGTGCGGCCTATAAGCGAGTAAATACGGTAATTTAGCCTACAGAGAAAACGGTGCATCTTAGAACTTTGAAACTTGGACCACACTTAGATGTAGCCTACCTCAGACGCAGTACCTTTTGCAATCGGGTAACAGGGACCGGAGAAAATCAAAATTTGGATTTGAAATGTGTTTGGATAAGTTGTTCTTCTTATCTGTGATGATTCATTGCCAAGAGGCTACTGATAGAAGCTGGAGATTTTGTTCCCCCACCTCCCAAATTTTTAATACCTACGTATAGCCTAGTCAGTGTTTGAATTGATTTTGATGTTTGTTTTTTGTTTCTAGTTTACATAAACTTCATTATTCAGCCCACTACTTTATTGAACGCACCAAACACACTCGAAAACCCCATTTTCTACATTTACGCCTGCGGCGCTGTTGTTTGGGGTCTCTGCCTCCCCAAAAACCCCCGTACATCAATATTTACTTTGCGAAACGGCTTTGTTCCCACTATACCATCCCGCCACCTTTTTATTTTCACGAGCATTGTAGGAGTACAGGGAGGGAGATTAAAAAAATACCTGCTCCATCCTGGAAAGAATTTTAAGTGGGGTTGAGGGGGGCCCATAAATAAATCTTGCGGGGGCCCTGGAGCTGTAACTATACGCCACAGGCTATGTATATTTATTTTAAAAGTTATGTAATGTTATGATTTAGACCTAGGTAGTAACTAGGCCTAATAAGATTTACAACTCCATAGAAAGTTAGAAAAGGCCCATTCCTAGGGATAGGGCAATGACAAGCTGGTTCGCCCGGTTCTCCTCCATGATCGCATATTCGGGGTTTGGTCACAGGATTACATTGTGGTTGTTGTTGTTCCTACAGTTGTCCAGTTAGAATGGTGGTAGGTACGGTACGGTATCTTTTCTTCTTCTTATATCCGTTAATTTCTTGCCCCTTTCCTCTCATCTCTTCTCTCCCCATAGGCTATTTTATTCTTTTATTATTTGCCCTTTATCCTCTTCTATTCCTTCTACTGCTCATCCTCATCATCCTCAATAGCAGGTTCACCATTTGGCAGTTGCTTCAGCCTATTTTTGAATGCTTTTAAAACTGATTTTTACCAGTGGAACTTACACATGGCGGTGACCAAACAATAACATTGGTCGCTCTGCATTTTGGTGGGAAATCTGTACAATAATAATGCACTGCAGTCAAAATGTTAAGAAAAATCCCTATAATAACAACGTCCAGACAACTGTGACTATACCCCGATCGTTCTGCGCTTTGGTGGGAGATTAGTTTGACTATTGCCCTATCCCCTTAACTTACTGATGCAGCTGACAAACAATCAACAAATTGTCCAACTTCCATTGCCCAACTTTATTGCTATCCCTGACAGACGAGCAACAAAATAAAGTCACAATGGTGACACCTACTGTTGTGATTGGTTACTAGGAAGCTTCGCAAACGCTTTTTCAGGCGCATTGTTGGATGAGCGTAATTTATTTTAACAAAAAAAGCGTAAAATCGCGATTTTCATGAGAAATTATTTTTCGATTGTGCTCAAATTTCACACCAATATATTAATTTATAAAATTAAGGTTCTGTATAAAAAAACGTTACAATCGGAAAAGGCATGTAGGTGTTACAAGTCGAAGAAATGTAAAATAAAAAAATAAAAAAACGTAAAATTACGATTTTCATGAAAAATTATTTTTTGATTGCGCTCAAATTTCATACGAATATATTAATTCATAGAATTAAGGTTCTGTGAAAAAATCATTACAATTGGATAAAGCATGTGTTAGGCCTATAAGTCGAAGAATGTTTAAAAAAATCGAAAAAATCGTAAAATTGTGATTTTCATGAAAAATTATTTTTTGATTGCGCTCAAATTTCACACGAATATATTAATTTATAACATAAAGGTTCTGTGAAAACATCATTTTACATTCGGATAAAGCATGTAGGTGTTATAAGCAGGGTTGGCAAAAAGCCGGCTTTATTAGTTTTGTCCAGGCCAGTGGCTAAAACGAATTTTAACCGGCTTAAAATGGTTTTAACCGGCTAAAATTGGCCAAAAGTCAGAAAAACTACATAGCCCTACACTGCAATATTGAATATACCAAAAGTTTTTAGAATTAGATCATGGACTTCTGTATTCTGCAGCCTTTATCTGTTTATTTATTTTTTAAAGTCTATAAGCACTTAGTCAGTAGGCTGTACTGCGTTTCACTTTCAATGCCACTGCCGAGGGATCGCAGCACTGGTCACCCTCGCATTATGATGGCCATCTGTTCAGGAATAATAACACAGAACCACTTTCTAAAATCGTTCGTAAAATAAAGTAAAACGGCATCAAACTGCTTCTGAAAATGACGTACACATATTTTGGCCTTTGAGAAAACGATTTTTCAATAGATACTGGAATATTTTAACGGTCATGCAATCTCATTACGTGAAGGCGTAATCTCACAACACATTCATCCAGGTCGGCAGCAGAAACGCAGGAAATTTAAAATCAATAATGCCAACACGAGAACTGAAACGTATTAAAAATTATTGTAAAAATGATTGGGCCAAAGTATGTTAGGCCTATTCTTTCTGTTGAAGGTGGTTAAAACCGGCTGAAATGAGTTTTGACCAGGCCCCGGATAAAACCACAGTTTAAACCAGGGGGTGGCTAAAACTTGCCAACCCTGGTTATAAGTCGAAAATGTTTTAAAAATCGTAAAAAAATCATAAAATTGCGATTTTCATGAGAAATATTTTTTTGATTGCGCTCAAAAACGTGGCTGTTCTTGATTCAGAGATTTTGAAGGCCTCCATAAAATTTCATCGTAGTTGGAGTATCGGTTTGGCCGGAATCGTGCTAACAGACACACAATAATACAGAAAGAAAAAAAAAACATTCCGGATTTTTTTCTCCAGTGTAGTGAAATGGAATCTTCGCTTCGCTCGCTACGCTCATCCAATCAACGATCACGTGATACTTTGAAGAGATCTGGTTGGAGCTTGGAAGTTGTTAACTTTTATTGCCAAGGAATGTTGAACATTTTTGGGGTGTTACCAGGTGTTGAGCAACTCGACTTGACTGTTTGGCGAGCAGTCGGCGATATGCATGTTATCGAATGCACACCAACTCACAGCAACATTGCTGGGCAACTATGTTGATCGTTTGGCAGCCGCTTAACCAATTAGGCCTTAGCCTAGTGGGAACTGGGCCTTACTGTAGGAACGCAAACAACAACAATGATAAAAATGTCGGCACTCTTTCGGTTGGTATGGCCAGTTTTTGATTTTGTAGGTACCCGGTACTTTATATTTAAAATAGCGACGTTTAAAAGTTTTGTAGATACTTTAGATTTAAAATAGCGACATTAAAGGTTTTGTAGGTATACTTTATAAAAAAAAACTGGCTATAGCCTACCAACCGAAAGAGTACCAAAATGTTATACATTGCCGCCTAGACAATGCGCTTGGAGGTTGGAGCCCACCCCAACCCCTACAAGACATGGCAAAAAGCGACGAGGTGGCATAGGTCTTTCTTGTAGAACTTTATTTGATATGTAAATGATGGAAAGATTAAGGTTGTTATTGACTGTGACTATTTGACCTCCTCGGCTTATAGGCTAGACCAAGCAGTGTTGCCACATTGGGCGATTTATCGCCATTTGGGCGACCAAGCAATGTTTTTAGCGACCAAAATATTTCGGAAGTCGCCTGTCGCCGAAATGGGCTAGGCCTACTTTACGAAAATCCAAACTTTTAAAAATTTTCTCAATCTACAGCGTGTTTTAAACACAAATAGGTAAAGTTTATCAGAAATTATTCCATTGTTAAATAGTATTTTGTAATTTAAATATTAGGTTAGTAATACAGTATAGGCCTACTCATTAACCGACTACATTTTGCCCGGATAGAGCTACATGTGCGTACAAGGCCGCGCACCGGTCGCGCACGCCCGGCCCCGGCGGACCGAAACGTCACTCGTCAGCTGTCTGTAGTGTAGTGTGTAGGAGGTACGACCTTGCCAACATACAACTTTGTAAACAAAAATAATAGTACTGGCAGTGTAGGCTAAATTTACTGTGAAGTGTAATGGGGAAATACGGGAAATTATGTGATAATTTCTGGTACCTCTGCTGAAAACTTGACAACTTGAATAATAATAAGTAATTTTGCACTCCTATTTTTGTTCACTCTGTGGAAGAGTTACATCAAGAATACATCATTCCATGTACAGTATTATTCCATGATGTATTCAAATTTAAACTGTAGATAAATAAATATAACTTCGATACAATTCATGATTTTATCAATTTCTTTACGCGCGAATAAAATTTGACTGTGTTGTTAGCGGGGGCGGCTCGTGAGTTATCATCGTGGGGGTGCACATAATTTCGAAGTCTTATTCTGCGGGAAACAAAGGGGTCTGGGGCGCAGCCCCAGCCGCCGGAGGCGAAAATTTTTTCAGATACTAATGGTCTGAAGTACCCGGAAAACGACTTAAGAGTATATTTTTTTGAATTTATTGGTCGGGAAAAACTCCCCTGTGTAATTGTTACTTATGGAAAACCATCCAAAATATTAATTATTATATGGTTAATTAAAATATTACATACCCGAATAATGTCCCTTCATCTCCTCCGACACGCGCCTCAAACATCACATCGTATATTTATTTTAAAATGAAGTCCATTTCTAATTTTTCGTCGAATGGTCGTTTTAAAAAACTGTTTATTTTTAGATCGCTTATTACCGAAGTCATATTATGATTTCACTTCACAGCACGATAATAATTTTAGTACTGTTTGCTCACTTCACCAACCCTGTCGCAACAACTTTCACTAGCTACTGAGCGGATTGTATTTGTGGGGGTGAGGTGAATGAATGCTGCGCCTGCGAGCAAAAAAATAACTGGTTTTGACCCAGTCGCTTGCGCGATCTTCCAACCTTTTTCAGACGTGATTTCAAAAGATGGCCCGGGGCTCGTTCTGCCATGCCGACTGTAGAAAACGATAATAAAAATGAACTCACATTCGGAGAGCACCCTCCTGTGGCAGCACTTACCTACTGAAGAATGACTCCTGCCGAATATGCCTTGCTTTGGGCCGGCCAAAATATCCATGCAAACAATCCAACGATTTATTGGGAATATTACGAGATTTGCTTCGAACCTTAAATTTGGAATTTAGTTCGCGCAGATATTTGGGGGTGCGCGTGCACCTGTGCACCTATACACGAGCCGCCCCTGGTTGATAGCTTTAGTTCAAAATTTAGGCGACTTTGGCCGAGTTGACAGACAGCGCTGGTGACTGTAGCATGGATAAATCTGGCAACCCTGAGACCAAGTAGACCTTACTTACCTCTCATCAGCTGTGGTTCCAACTAAATTCACTTCTTCATTTAGCGGACTGGCAATAGGCTTAGACTTAGGCCACGACCAGCTAGAAATAGGCCTGGGACTAGTTGTCAACATCTCTAGGGACTGATCTTCCTTACTAGGCCTAGGTTCTTCTAGAGTCTCATCATTTCTAAGTGTAGTTTCTTCATCGTAAAGTTGTTCTGCTTTGATCATTTCTTGAAATTCTGAAGATGACATATTTAGAGGCAAAGTAAAGTCTAGTGCCTAGGCCTAGGCTACCAACCAGCCTGTCTAGGTAGAAACGTGTCACATTATGAAAATCAAACCGTACATGAAAAGTAGTAGAAAATCATACAATAGGGCTAGGCCTAGGATAGGGGCCTAGGCCCTAGAGCCTAGGCCAAAATTGGCCTGGATTTCTGACATCTTTAGAAGATTTTATCACAGCAAATATTTAAGCACTAGGGCCTAGGTAGGCCCAATGCCTAGAACTGTATCTCGCAGATGCATGAACATTTTACTTCCAACAAAACTGAATAGATTATTACCCAATCGATTTGGAATGGAGAAACAATTAGGCTCAAATGTTTATATTGAAATTTCCGGCTAACCCAACCTTACGGACACACCAAACGTGAGCTTCCTCCTACCTGCAGAAAGATGGCGCGTTTTGAGTGGGTCCCTTGTTGCCAGACTTAACTTCATCTATATTGTGAATTTTGGGGAAGATATTTCAAAATAAGTTTAAAAGAATACAAAACGATAAATTTCTTACTGTTTACAAGCTTTTTTTATGGTATTATGTTGGTTTATTCAAATCTATCTGTATCATTTGTGTTTGTTTGGCACGACGGCAACATTGCAACAAGGCCACTCAGCTGAGTTGAGGAGTGAGCAGTGACCCAAACAGTGTTTTAAACGTGCTCGTGTTTCATTTTAATTTGCGCTATTATCAGTAATTTGCTTGGAAATAGATTTTGCAATTTAGATTTAAAACAAGTAAAAGTAGAAAGTTTAAACGCAAGAACAGAGAATGGAATAGTTTAATAACATTTTTAAGTGTTTGTAACTTTTCTAGTTTATTACATGGTAGCCAACGAAACAAGTACACGTCGTCGCGCGGCAAAATTTAAGAGACACAAGCATGAAGTCTCCAGGCCAGAATTAATAAAAGCGTACTGACACACCTATGGCTACGCATAATGATGAGTTCTACAGACGCACCTTTGGTTGTAAGATTGAGGATTATCTCTAATATTCTTTGTGTTATGTTACGTTTTTATGCTACATCTTAGTTATGTGGCCTGTACTGTACATTGTTCAAGCTAGTGTAATTATTTTAGTAGTAGTAGCTATAGGTTCTATACTCAATGGCAGTAGGCCTATACTATAGGCTACTAGCAGCGATGTCACGCATCCAGGTGCATGCTGGGTATTCTCTGCTTCGAGCCCTACTGAAGGACAAGCAACCCACATTTCGCAAGTTGACGCCTGCTAAACGGCTTGGAGAGGAATTTCGAATGACAGCTGTTAACTTGTTGTATCGATGTACGTATTGAAATAAAATGTAAGACTTTTACTTGTTCTTTATGAAATTTAATAAAACATCTTCAATTGACATAAACCTACTGATCGGATTTTGACAAGACCTCTTTCAAAATATGCATTTGACTGTTTAGACAAGATATAAATTAACTTTCTAGATAGAAAGTGTACTGAACAAAAATTTACAGCATACTTTAATATGCAGGGTAAACCCATGTGTTTCCATCTAAAATACGCACTTTTGACGTGCGGATGAGCTGTGAAAAACTGCAGTATGTTGTATATTTTCGTTCAGTGCTATTTCTATCCAGAAAGTAATTTATTTCTTGTCTGAATAGTTAGATGCATATTTAGAAAGAATTCTTGTTGAAATCCAATTAGTTTCAATCAGCCTATAATGCGTACATTGTTATAACAAGCTAACGGCTGTGTAAAAAATTCAAAATAATCGCTATTAAAAGGAATGATATTTTTGCTATGATTACTCTTAAGTTTTGTCCAAATAATGAATAGAATAAAAGTTAGAGCTGGATATTTGTTGCGCCATGCAGCAGGCGTCAACTTGCAAAATGAGGAAGTTTGTCCTTCAGTACGATTTGCGGTCTCTTGACGCCGAGCTGTGAAGTTAGTTGCTAGTAGTCTATAGTAGCTATAAGCTTAACTACTTTCACAGGTTAAGCATTTATTGACATAAATTAAATAGGCCTAGTATATGGCAGGGTGGGCAAGTAATATTTAGTGGGGTCCGCGGATACTCATGAAAATTTTAATTGCGGTACGGAAAAAAATGTTTCCGTTATATTTATTGTATGAGCCTAGTGTAGATATCAATTTGATTGCCTCCAGAAATATATATCAGGTGTTTTTTGGTCTGGTAAATCCGATATTGATGAGATTTCAAAGGTTCCCTGGAAATTTCATCAAGACTATAAATTACTGCAATATTGGATAGGTACAAACTACAATCAAAGAAATAGGCTACATCTCCGCCTGTGAAAATCGTATTTGAACAATTGTTTTTTAGTTTTAGTTTAACTAGTCCGCTTTGCGAATGCTTTTTCTAGTCGCGTTGATGGATGAGCTTTTTTGAAGTTTTTAGTAGGCCTATGTGTGGGATCTCTTTACTTTTTCAACTCCCATTGCAAAATATTTTTTGTTAAATTAGGATATTTTGTTATAAAGTAGTATTGCTATGGTAATACCAATTATTAATAGAATGTAAAATATCTGGGGGCCCGAAGATCTGCTTTTCGAACTCAATGTAGGCAATTGTTGTCAAGTTTCTATATGTAGTTAGGTAGGCCTACTTGTTAATTAGGGGGTATACACCTCAAAAAATATATTAAAAACTTTTATTTCTATGGATTCTGGCTAACTTAATCGGCCCAAATATCACGAAAATATCGCATTCAAAATCGTAAAAATACAATAGGCCTACATGAGAAATATTACTTCGATTATTCCCAAAAACGTGGCAGGTTCAGAGATTTCGAAGGTCCCCTCCAATTTTCATGAAGATCGCATATGCCGTTTGCCCGGTAGAGCTCAAACAAACAGACAGAAAAACAAACAAACAAACAAAAAAGGAGCTAATTTGTTTAGGGGGGTCAGTGAAAATGAAATCTTTGCTTTGCTCATTCAATTACCAAAAAAAAATCAAGGGACCTTAAAAATCTTCGAACTTTGTAGGCCTACTTCTGCATTTCTATGCGTTTTACAATCGAAGAAAGTTTTGTCATGAAAATCGCAGCCTACTTTGCTGATTGAAAAAAATGTACCTAATGAACAGTTTTGTCCGATTGTTGGCTCTCTATGCCTACCCTACAGGACAACTGGCTTCTCCAATCTTGATCACATTTTATGCGGACCTTCAAATGTTTAATCTTGTATATGTCATGCATTTGGGTAAATCCAAAGAAATATTTATTATGAAAATCGCACTAAATTACAATTTTTTTAGACGAGTGAGCGCAGCGAACGTAGTCTACAACGCTACTCGATCGGTCCTTGGTCGTGATTAATTCTGTATGTTAAATGTTAAATGTTAAATGTTAAATGTCTGTCTGTCCAGTCCCATACGGCCGAACGGCCAAATAGACTGAGCTGAAATTTTAAACAAACATCCGTGACCAGGTAACTGAGAACTGCTAACAAAATGAGCACAATCTGTTGCGATTTAAACCTGCAAGAAATAAAAAACTGAAAAATACGTTGAAATGTATAGGAATTATTTTAACGACAATGGTTTTCATTTAGAAATAATATTTTTTGTTTGTTATTTACCTGGCTGTGAAATGCCGTGTCCAAGGTTAATCGAATGTTGGATGTCAAGGTACCCCCAAATTCCACTCGTAGATTGAGTAAACCTTGCAATATTTTCACGTATTTCGTACTGGCTATGTTTTTCATAGTATTGCCACAGATGATGGACTACACTGCGTTATGCAATTTCAAAACATGTTAAATAATTTAAAAAATACAACCCAGAAATTAAAAAATCTTTTCCGACCGGGGTTTGAACCCAGGTCTCCCACATTTTGGGTATAAGGGCGCCTTAGACAATCTAGACTAGGAAACGCCAAAGTCGTTGTTGGACGAGTGAGCGAGTATGTGTTGAGAACCCGGGAACATTTGCATTTAAAATTGATTATTATATTTGTATAAATAATAAGAGTTTTTAAGTTTAGTTGGTATAAGCAAGGGCGCGTCAACTGTAGATAGATAGATAGATAGTACTTTATTTGTTGTTTAAATACATACAGAAACATGTAA
The DNA here is from genome assembly GCA_024449915.1 of Sweltsa coloradensis. Taxonomy (NCBI): domain Eukaryota; kingdom Metazoa; phylum Arthropoda; class Insecta; order Plecoptera; family Chloroperlidae; genus Sweltsa; species Sweltsa coloradensis. The sequence continues at coordinate 311,552 of JAMZAV010000526.1, forward strand.
CCTAACAACAAAAAGGCGAGGTTCAATCCAACACGATTGATCTTCCACCTAAGCCATATACATACATAGAAATTTAACATTAATTATTTAAAGACATTTTACATTTTTTACAACAAAAGATAATATATACATGAAGAGAGTAGTTATAAAAAAAACATTTTACATTTTTTACAACAAAAGATAATATATACATGAAGAGAGTAGTTATAAAAAAAATATAGTAGGGCTACATATAAATGTAGTATCAATAAAACATTTTCTCAATGTTACACTAGCCAAGCCCTAGTACATATTCCGTTAACTTGTAATAGCAGCCTTCAATGAGGTATGTTTTAAGGTTCCTACTAAAGGTGTGTATAGATTTAATATTTTTTATTTCATTTGGTAGGGCATTGAACATCTTTATGCTATTATTATGAGGGCTTCTCTGTGCCATACTAGTGTTGCAGCTGTTTATGTGTAGATTAGAAGCGCTTCTAGTTTGATAAGAGTGCACATCACTATTTAGGGTGAAATTTTTGGCATTTCTTTTTACTTGCATGATACTGGTATGGATGTAGATACCTGGTACTGTTAAAATATGCAGCCTCTTAAAGATTGGTTTGCAGGATGTTCTTGGCCCTACACCTACTATGGCTCTGACTATCCTTTTTTGCTGAAGTAATACTCTATTTGCTGTTGTACAATTTCCCCAGATCAGTATACCATATTTCAGAATAGAGTACACATAACCATAGTATGTTGAAAGGATAGCCTTTTGGTCACAAAGATGGCGTATTTGGCGAAAGGCATAGCTTATAGATTTAAGTTTCACACATATAACATCTATTTGACTGTTCCATTTGAGGCATTGGTCAATTTCTATACCAAGTGACTTGATAGAGATGGACAAATTTACCTTGCAACTATTTTCAATACTTATTATGTTATCATTTTTGCTTTGGCTAGCAGCAAATAGAATAATTTTAGTTTTATCCATATTCATTACAAGTTTATTTAATCTGAAATAATGGTCCATCTGTATCATCGCCTCTTTCAGCAAGCAGATTAATTCATTTATTGAGTAAGCCATGAGTAGCACTGATATATCATCTGCATACATAGTAATTTTAATTTTAGTTATGATGTTTATCAGATACAGACTAAAATCATTTGTAAATAGAATGTAGAATAGGGGCCCAAGCACAGAACCTTGAGGCACCCCTACCTTAACTTGTAACTTTTCAGATTTTTTACTAGATGACACATTTCCCGACTTGTATCTAGTTTCCACATATTGAGTCCTATTTGACAGATAGGATTTGATCCAATCGTGGCATTTACCACGAATCCCATACATACTAAGTTTATTAAGTAGCAAAGTATGGTCAATGCAATCAAATGCCTTACTTAAGTCTACAAAAATTCCAGCAGTTAACCTACCCTTGTCGAGGGACTGGTAAATTTCATTTACAAAGTCTTGTAAGGCCGTTTCAGTTGTAAGGCAATTCAGTAAGGCCATAATGCGCAACTGTAGCCTAACATAGGCTATATAGATAGGCCTAAGGTAGGGGGAAGAAAAGTAATGTTACCGGGTACTCAACACATGGCTCACTCACTCGTCAAACAACGACTTTGGCGTTTCCCTAGTAGAATGTAGAAACACAGGAAGACAGGCCACGTAACTCATCCATCATCGAGAACATAAAATGTATTTGCGACGAGGCCTTGTAATTATGGGAGATTATTGTGGCCAACGTGTGTAGGCTTCCGCGAAAGTTCGATTACTCCCTGATTTGCTGTTTCTGATTTTTGGCAAACCTCATGTTATTTGTTTGAGTGGGATTGTCTGATAAATCTGTTTTTTTCTTTTCATTTTTTATGATTTTTTTTCGAAACAAAAATTTTCTGGGTAAAGTGCAGAGCACTCAAGTCATTGTTCTGGAGAGAATAGATAAAAGTATAATAAGATGAGTATAATAAATAAAAATATAATAAGTTAATTTTATCTGAAGAAGAATTAATTTTCAATGTATAACATTGTTTTAGTTATTTAGTACGATATTTGTCGGTCCAATTTCTTAACTTTTGCAGTCCGGATGTGGAGTGTGGTTCGCCTGTTGCCGATCCCTGGCCTAGGATATGGAATACCTACTGGTGAAAATGAATTTTAGGTTCAATGGTTGAAGTTCAATAGCCCCACATTGTATAATATACAGTATTTTTTAAAAATATTTGCAATTGAAGACAAGTGTTTAATTATAAAAAAATTACTAGGAAACGCTCTGTTGGACGCGTTGATAAGCGAGCACGTACTATAGCTAGACTCACATTGCAATTTATTAAAATTTTAAAATTTGCAACGTTCGCTGTCCACGGGGCCATGTTTCCAATATTATTTATTGCCAAGGTAGGCCTATTTGGGTAAACCTTTGCTTTGCGGATAAAATCCACCGCCATCTAGAGGACCTTGACATCATTTCTTTGGGAAAAAGTTACAAATAATACACTGCTTCCTCGATAGTATTTTGATTACTTCTAGGTGGCAAAGCATAGTGCGAACCTCGTGCGACTTTTCGTTGCCATGGTAACGTTACTTTTGTTATAATGTAATTTCCATCTACACTACTTATCGGATCAAAATAAAATTAACATATTCGTGACCGGACGGACATTCTAAATGATTTGGCCACCTCAGATTTTGTCGCCGTTTAGTTTGAAAAAAAAAAACTTTTGATTAACTTTAATGTAACTTTTTAACTTTTTGAACGATTTTGCCACAAAACTAATGGCATTCAATCGGGAACAAAGCTTGTGGATGGTCAAAATTTCAACTCGATCCGAGCCTCCGTTCGAACGTTATGGCGAGACATACAAACAAACAAACAAAAAAAAAAAAAAAAAAAAAAAAAAAAAAAAAAAAAAAATTTCAGAACTAAAATTTAAACGCTCGCTTCGCTCGATTAAAAAATTAAAATATAGACCTAAATAATCATAAAATAAAAAAATAAAAAAAATTGAAGAATAAGTATCCCTACATACTCATGAATTGGTTGACTGAACATTGCCAGAAAATGTTGACACTCCCCTAGTGTACAGAATGCCATTTGATTAAGTGTTTAGTCCTTATTACATTTTTTGATTGCACTCTTACTGGTAATAGTAATTATGCTATTATTAAGCGAGCGTTTCCATTTGACTCTGCCGGAAAAATTTGTCAATCGTTTTGTTTTGTTTTTTGTTTTTGTTTTTTTTTTTTTGTTTGTATGTCTCGCCATAACGTTCGAACGGAGGCTCGGATCGAGTTGAAATTTTGACCATCCGCAAGCTTTGTTCTCGATTTAATGCCATTAGTTTTGTGGCAAAATCGTTCAAAAAGTTAAAAAGTTACATTAAAGTTAATCGAAAGTTTTTTTTTTCAAACTAACCGGCGACAAAATCTGAGATAGCCAAATCATTTAGAATGTCCGTCCGGTCACGAATATGTTAATTTTAGTTTGATCCGATAAGTAGTGTAGATGGAAATTACATTATAACAAAAGTAACGTTGCCATGGCAACGAAAAGACGCGCAAAGTTTCTAATGCACTGCCACCTAGAAGTAATCAAAATACTTTCGAGGAAGCAGTCTATTATTTGTCACCAAAGAGTTTAAATATTTTTCCCAATGAGTCAAGGTCCTCTAGATGGCGGTGGATTTTTTCCACAAAGTAAAGATTTACATACGGGTTTACCCAAATACCTTGGCAATAATAAATAATATCGGAAACATGGCCCTGTGGACAGCGAACGTCGCAAATTTTAAAATTTAAAAAAATGTGCAATGTGGGTCTAGCTATAGCACGTGCTCGCTTATCAACGCGTCCAACTGAGCGTTTCCTAGTTTACTACAATTCAGAAATTAAAAATATCCGCTTCAACCGGGATTCGAACCACGGGTCTCCCGCATTCCAGGCAGGCGTCTTAACCACTAGACCATCAGGATGGGTACATTTTAATCTCTGAATTGTAGTTGCATTATACATCTGAATGGATGGGTTGGGGCGGACTTTTTTAATTTCTGTATTGTAGTAAATAACCACCCTAAATACAAAAATTTGTAAAATACGGCAGCCAAGCTCTCCTTCCAAAGTCTTCGGCTGTGAATGCTGTGAGATATAGAAGTTGCATGATGATAACTCATTAGGTGCCTTTGTGGTGAATGCTGGAAATCAAGGTAAAAATAATAATATAAACTATTAGGGATGGGGGTTGACAAAATGTGGTTTATATAATGAGAATAGGCCGATTGGGTTAAAACACATTAGAACATAATTTTAATAACTAATTTGATTAAAAATTCAATTTTGGGTTAGAGCTATGAATTATTTTAATTTTAGGGGATGATTTAGGGGGTGTTGGGGGTGGAATATTGCTTGCCTCTCGGCGGAAGTATGTGAGTCTGAGGTACATCTAAGTGTGGTCCAAGTTTCATAGTTCTAAGATGTACCGTTTTCTCTGTAGGCTCTTATTCCTCTGTCTGAATCCCCCCCCCCAACCAACCAACCAACCACCCAGCCAGCCGGAAGATTTTCGTCGATTTTTACGCACTTTTTTAACACAGAACGGGATATCGGATCGGGCTGATTTTTTTTTTGGTATGTCATGGACCACATATCAGGTCATTTACAGAGTTTCAAGATTGTAAATCTTTCGGGACAGCGTGTGCAGATAGCTGAAAACCTCCCAACTCGGGTAGGAGTAAACAGGGTCGAGTTAGTCATCGCCTTCTAAGCAGTCGCGTGCGCTTGGCTGCGGGCGAACGACCGTCGCCCTAGATAACAATTACACCTACGGGAGTGTTTCCCGACTAACCAAATCAAGAAAAGTAATTATGCTGACCAAGATTTCATTTTTTCAGACGGTCATTGTGCCCATTCATAATGGCGATCTCTGGATAGATGAATGCTTCAACTCAATTCAATCTCAAACCGCGACAAAAGAGTTTAATATCGAGATTTCTGTCTACAACGATGCAAGTACAGACAGAACTAAAGAGTGTCTCAGCCACTGGGCGGAGGAACTCAAGAAACACAACATCACACTTAAAGTCACTCACAACGAAGATCCATCTGTGAAAGGTGCTGGCTATGCAAGGAACCGAGCAGTATTGCAAAGTAGAGGCACCTATCTATGTTTTCAAGACATTGTAAGTATAATAACCCAGTGGCAGTTGGAATTGAAAGTTGTTAGGCCTTACAACAATTTTTTTGTCCCTAAGAGTGCAAATTATTTTTCTAATAGTAGACAAAACTTTATGTCTTTATGTTTAAGTGCTATGCATAGGCCTGCATTTTATACATTCAATCCTTCTGAAGTGAAATCTAAAAAAATCAATGAAATGATGACTAGTTTGCCTATTGCCTAGGTCTACACATTTTGCTCATGAATAAAAACCTACTTAACACATAAAATCACTGCCAAAAAGAATATGCAATTGATAAACTGCATTTTAAAGTTTTAATATTTTGCAAGCCCACATAGACCTTTGAGGCCGTGCTTATTTCTCCTACTCGATTCTTTTCCAACCATGAGATACCTACTCGTTGCTTACTAATTATCGGTATCGTCTAAACTATAACTAAGGAAAATACTAATTCATAAAATAATAATATTATACAACTAAGGAAAATACTAATTAGTAAAATAATATAATATGATAATATACCTATATATACCAAATATTTTTATTGCAGGATGACATAATGATGCCAGATCGTATACTTAATCAGTACAATGTTTCGAAAATGCAACCGAATGCAGTAAGCAAAAGTCTTACATATGGACAATATAATTATATAGTTATAAATTTGGTCAACATTTCAACAATATAATGTACACTTTGCCTTTTTACTGTAGATTGTGGGATCAAAGTTTACAAGGTGGCCTGAGGGATCAACCATTCGCTACACCAGATGGGTAAATTCTCTAACATCAGATCAGCTTTATAAACAAATCTACACATCCCATGGACCCACTCTAATTATGCCTACTTGGTTCTGTAAACGAGATGTATTTGACAGGTGAGCAAGTTGATAGAGTGGCAATATTTGAAGCATGTTGATAAACTCAACAAGAGTGTGTTTATCGCTGGTAAATATTGATCTGCAAACAGATTATATTTAAAAAATGTGTCGGGCATCATCGCATAACAGGTAGTGTATTGTTGCCGACAGATTGCAGGCAGGTGAGAGTCCTTGGTTGGGTGGCATTGTATAAAAATAGTGGGGTGGGGGGCGTAATAATTTAAGATGGCAAATTGTTATCTTTTTTATAAAACATATTTTTATTTAAGATAATTTATTCTAAGAATATAAAATCTCAAACTCAAATTTCTAACGATAAATTGACTTTGTGTACTTTCCACCGACACATACTAGGGCATGAAAACTGACGAACTTGATTCAAAAGTATCACATAACTTACTAACTAAACTAACATCTCAAAATAAGATCCTCATGTCATACCGTGGCCATGGGCAAATATGGCTGATGAATTTCATGACTTCAAAGCAGCACAACAAGTTTACTGCTCAAGCAGTTAAAAGTCCAAATGTTTCATCAAATTAATAACAATAGATCTGTCTGTCCATAGCATGCAATAATTTCACATCACCTTCAGTTCTAGGTTTCATCCCTTCAGCTATATTCGTTAGCGATTGCCAGTTACTTAACGGTATACTAACATTAGTTTTGTTTTATAGTAAGAAGAATTCATAGTGACATATATTAAAATTTAAAACTAAATACTTGTTTGCATGTCCTCGACTCCGCGGTTTGGTGTTCATTGAAGTGGGTGAAGAATATTCTTTTGTCAGATTCAAAGGGGTCGACCTGCCAAAAATCGCATTGGTAAAAACTGGGTATAGTATTTATTATCCGGAGGGTGAGAGCAGTGTCATTGTAAGTTAGGCAAGATTAACAAACATATTTTGTAGATACCCATGTATATTCTGACATAAGAAGGAAGGAAATACGGAAGCAGAATTTAAAGCTTGGTTAACCAGCCTAAGTACCCAACAGTACGATTATCGTTAAATTCAGACTAAACCTATTCCAACATAGTTAATAACAAATGCAGATTTGCATTATTTTTAATTAGGTACTTGATGTTTATGAGGTTTAAGGGTGCGTCTACAGATATTAGTAAGACTTGGTTAAATGAAAGATGGGGATTAGTAATTATACTACTCATAAGAATACTCAAATGTGACAAGACTTACCTACAACAGGAGTCTTTGGTATGCCAACACCTTAAAGTTGTTGAAATATTTTTCTTCCACAGGGTAGGTGGATTTTCTGAAGCAGGAACAGGAACCCCAGAAGATCTGTTGTTTTTTTATTCACACCTAGATAAAGGCGGAGAACTTGTCAAAGTTGATGAATGCCTTGTGATGTACCGTTACCATCTTACCTCAACTACGTTTACTATAAAAGAGTAAGTAAATCATTTGTCTCTTTTTAAGACACGGTATACGGTTGGTGCACTGCCAGTTTACTGGATCCATTCCAATACTTGATAGTTGATACCAGCTTTTTACTGAGCATTTTGTAGTTTGCTGACAAGTGCCTTCTGCGTAGTAATGGGAAAATTTGGTTTTGGTAGAGTACTTGGGGGGCTGACTCCTTATTTAAAAAAGGACCCATTTTCTGTGTAAAAAATTAATTGAAATTCCATATTAGGCTAATTTTAATATTTTTCAAATGGAAATTGAATCTTTTTGACTTTTCTTATTATCTTGATATTCCAATTAACACATCGATATTGTTTGATTTATCAATATGCTTACATGCTCCTTACACCCATCAATCATTTTATAAGGAAATGAAGTTTTATTTGTCATTAAAGGTAGAAGCACGCCAGGTGTAATTTTCCATTCGCTCACACATAAAACCTAAGAAAGTTTAATTAAAACAACATAATTTTGAACTTTGAAATCTTATCTGTAGTCCTGCTGCTACACCTATAAAAGTTAAGTAGGCCCTATGGAATGTAAAAGTGAAGTGAAGTGTCTCTTCACACTTGCACTTCCCTGGAAGCACTTTCGAGTTTAGAGCTCCTCAGTCCTCACGCTCTGCCACCACAGAAACCAATAGGGAAGTCTCACCAGTTCTAGATATTAGCGCTGGTGTACAGAATCAGTAGATATTCACTTAAAAACACCATCACTGTGGTATACAACAATCCAAAGTAAATACTTTCTATTCCACAGAGGTACAAAGTTTAATGTTTACTCTTTCCCGCGTTTTTTTGTGAAAAGACGTGTGAGTGTGACGTCATAACCCTGTAGACAGCAATGTTTATGAGTGAAATTGACCAGTCTTCTAGATCACGAAGCAAAATTCACCGCTCGTGTTAAAACAAGTCCATTGTTGACATTTACTTTAGAAATGTTTCATAAAACCATTATCATTAAAAATGTATAAACAAATTTGCAAATGTTATATCTTGTTATACAGTTGTTCCGAAGCAAGTTAGTGGATGCTGATTGCTGACGTCACCGGAGGGTTGATTGCAGCCAATCAGCGGTCCAAATTTAAAACACAGATCGCTCATTGGCCCGCCAAAACTGTGCGCATCTGCCTACTTGCTGCGGAACAATACAAATTATAGTTTATTAGTATTTCTTAAAGGGGCTATATTAACTCAAAAAATTATTTTTTTCCACATGATCAAAAGCACACTACTACACTAAAATGACAGTTTAAAAAATTATATCTTGTAACTGAGATTTAACACAAATTTTTCAATTTTTTTAAATCCATAAATTTGCAAAAATTGGCGTTTTGGAAAATTTCTTCAATCGGCTTTAACCTGCTTCTTTTTCGGTCCACATAGATACTAGAGCATAGTACCAATCTAAAATGCCCCTTTATAATATCGAGTCTTGAAACTGTGCCCAAATATTCCCTCAAACACGAAAAAATATGCATTCCAAAATCACACCCAATCTTGGTAATCGGCATATTTTGACCGAACTACTTGCCCAAATTACAAAACAAAATATAGAGAATTTACAGAAAAGACTGTAGACTACGTCAATAATGGCCAATATTTTTTTGGATCAAAATCCTCCAAGGTCACGGGGCATAAAGATCGTCCCCATGTTATTTCTTATGGGAGATTTTTGGCGATGGGGCCTAGCTCGAAAAATGTCATGTTTGACAATTTTTTGGGAGGTCATGGTGGCCCCAATAATTTTTCTGTTAGTTGCTAAATTCATTACTAGATAGCCTGAATGAAATAATTATTTTGAGTTTAGCGGTTAAATACCCCTTTAATGATTTTCATACCATAAACAAATTTAATTCCAAAAAGGCTTCTACAAGTATGATTATCAGCAAAAGTACTTTTTTGCCAGTGAGCACACTGTTATTGGTTGTAGATATAGGTAATGTATTGCCCTATTTTCCACAAATTATTACGTGTAAAACTTGAAGCTCACTTTTATGACTGAAATATTTTATAAACTAGGAAAACGCTTTAGTCCCGCCGCGTTGATGGATGAGCGTTTTTGTAAGTTTTTAGTTTTTGTAGGACCACTTTTCCTTTGCAAGTGCTTTTTAAATGCATTGTAGGTGATTGTTGTCAAGTTTCTATTGTTACTTGTTAATTGTTATTATAAACCTAAAAAAACTCATATTAAAACCTTTTTTCTATGGATTCTGGCTAACTTTTTCAACTTTTTCTTTCAAAAAGCAATACATCACCATTACCTTAATGTCCATGTGAAATATGAACGTTGTAGCCCCACCCGTTTGGTCAGAATCGGCCCAAATGTCACGAAAATATCGCACTAAAAATAGTAAAAAATCGTGAAAGTACGATATTCATGAGAAATATTTCTTCGATTGTACCCAAAAACGTGCCAGGTCTAAGTTTAAAGATTTCAAAGGTCTCCAGAAAATTTCATCGCAATTGGAGTATCGGTTTAGCCGGAATCGTGTTAACAAACACACAAAAATACAAACAGAAAAAACAAGAAAAACGAAAAAAAATCCTAAAATTGCGATTTTTATAAGAAATAATTTTTCGATTGCGCTCAAAAAAGTGGCAGTTCTAAGTTCAAAGATTTCAAAGGTCTCCAGAAAATTTCATCGCAATTGGAGTATCCGTTTAGACGGAATCGTGTTAACAAACACAAAAATACAAACAAAAACAAATAAGAAAAACGAAAAAAATCGTAAAATTGCGATTTTCAAGAGAAATAATTTTTTGATCAATTTTTCGTACGGTGCAGTTCTAAGTTCAGAGATTTCGAAGGTTTCCATAAAATTTCATCGCAATCGGAGTATCGGTTTAGCCGGAATCGTGTTCACAGACACACAAAAATACAAAAAAAAGAAAGAAAAAAAAATCCGGATTTTTTCTCCAGTGAAGTAGAATGAAATCTTCGCTTCGCTCGCTACGCTCATCCAATAAGGAAAAATATTTATTTATGTAATTAGAAACTGGCACTGAATATAAAAGAATAGTAAAAAAAGTTCCGAGTCTTACCTATTTTTTCCAATGTTCTGTGACCAGAAGCGATTCCAAAACTCTTCTGAAGCACTTCCAGAGAAGTGCAAGTGTGAAGGGGCACTAAGAGAAGCCATTCAAGTCCTATATAAAATTCTTTTTCTAGTAGTATTAAAATATGCTCATCCAATGCAACCCTTGACAAATTGAGTAATGTGTCGCTCACCACTAGCTCATGCGGGGTAGCCGGGGCCTGGGGCAATCCGACGGAAGCAACTTTGCTGTAGGCTGAACATAGTTGGAGACTGCATTAATTCTGATGGCCTAGAATGCATTTTAAAAACTAATTAATGATAAAGAAGGGTGAAATTGGTCTTAGAAGGATTTGAAGTTTTGCTAGTTGTGCGAGTGCATTAAAATTTAAATGTGCACTCCCCGACCCCATCAGCAATTTTCTACTCGTCAATGGTAAGCTGGTGAGCGGAATTGTCGAGGGTTAATCCAGTGAATGTACTTCTTCGTTGGAAAATTACCAATAATTATTTTGCGGCAATGCCCTTCCACTTTAATCCCATTGGTGCTGACATAAATTTTTCGCAATTTCATCTAACCATCCCACTAGCTTTTTATTTCCACTTTGAGTGCTGTAAGTGACCCATGCACATTCTATTAGACACCTACATACATTCTACTCCAATTGGAAACTTGAGAAAATGTAACTTGCCTGTATGTACCACACATTCAAACTACCAAATAGATGGGACCTAACTATTGTGACTTCACCCTCCTTCTAGGCCCTACCACCTTACGCCCTACGTGGTCTAATTCGCCTATGAAGTCACGTCGCAACCTTTTACCAGACCGACACCACCTTGCCCGAAGGACCCGACCAGCGCCAGAGTGTGATTCACTCGTGACTCACCAATTGGAGCCACTTTAGGTCGGGGGGGGTGTAGGTGAAGGTCACCCGTCCTAATCTCTATGCCTGACTCGCCAACCTGCCCTAAGCTTAGCTCGCGGAGAGATGAACTAACATGAACCGAGAGACACAAAATGCAATAGAAAACACAAACAACGCAACACAACAACCAAAAACACAACGACCAGAGTGTACCGACAGTGCAACCCAGCACGTCCAGTACACTACCCACTGGGGTAGGGAACCCACCTTATCAGGCACGCTAGCGGCGAGCCACGCCGTCGCTGGCCCGCTCCAAGTCTCGTTCAGGGGCCCCAGGCTCTGCTGCTAAAAGTAGGTCAACCACCCGAGAAGCGGCGTGGCGTGGACTGAGGGTCCTAGCAAAAACACTACGCTATGAGTTGAGGAAAGCAGGGGGCAAACATGCACTATGAAGTGAAAGCTGTGTACTTTTAGTGGACTTTACTGGCTCAAAACAATGAATTTAAATTACAACAATGAAGTTAGGTTTCAAGTGAAGTTTATGATCGGATCCAAATTTAGGCAAAAGAAAATACATACATGAGATACCAGGGTTACAATAAAGATACAAGTAAACACCAATGCTCTACTCATCCAAGTCCTCTCTGTCTCACTACAAAGTCCGATCCTGTTCCTTGGTCTTGAGTGAAGAGGGGGGGGAAAAGATGTGGTCGCAAGCGTCGACGCGCTCCTGCGCGTAGGTAGGCCTAGCCTACGGGGACGGCGTCCAGTGGCGGACCCGGACCTGGCGTCCTACTGCTTCCTTCTCGGCTACTCGCCCAGAATGTTTAATCTAGCTTACCACAGCCCCAGATGTTCTCGTAGAGGGAGAGATGCCCTTGGTCTGGCATCGTGGTGTTTACTCACCACGTGGTCTTATACTTTATTGGCACTAACACGTGCACCCTATCTCGACACCGCAAAGCCAATCCGAAGATGGGAACTATAAACTTGATGTGAGCTCATGCTCCCCGCAACTCTGTAGTTGTTTAGAAATTACCGTGCACTCGCCGGGTCGTCATTGTTAGACGTACTGTTGTCGGTTCCCCTTTACATAGGGTACACCAAAAACGCGTCGGATTCGTCCGAATAAGTTTCAATAAAATGATAAAAAGAGGTTAGAAAAAGACCAACTCCCTAGCCCTAGTCGGCCACTCCGTGATAGACGGAGGCTCCACGACCATGATGGCTCTCGCAGGGTGGGACACCACGCTGGCACTCACACGTGCACCCTCGGACTCGACCGTCCGGTTCCAAAGCGTGACCCACTGTGATCGAGGTGGTTGCTCCTGCCAGCCTCGCCTCGTCCGGGGTTTCTGCTCGGCCTCGCCATCCGGTCACGTGTGTCTCTCTGGACACTGCCATTGGTCAGCCTTCTTGATTCAAACTTCCGCGGGTCGTTCCGGGTTCGCGATTCGTCGACTACAAACTTCGCGAAAATACACATTTCCGTTGGTTTTGTCACCAACGTTGCCATTTATGCTTGCCGCATTCCACAACCCTTGCTCGCTGCCGTCGAAAGTTGAAGCCAACACACTTTTCCAGGACGTTCCGTATTTAACATGGGGTGACGTCACTTCTAGGCCACTCTGGTAAACCCGAAACCAAAAACATGAGCCTCGGCTCCACAACTTCACATTCCACACTTTCAACCCTAAGGTTGGCCTTTGCATGCCTAGATGCAGATTCACACTGGCTTGAACAAGTTAGAAAAATATGACTTAAGGCCTTGAAAATATTGAAAGTCCCACATGATATGAAATACATAGATAGATTTAAAACAGTGAAAAATATAAAAATACAAGGGGTAGGGCTGTAACGTTACACTATAAATCATGTTATTAAATAAAATAAACTGGCCAATTATATGTTTGCAGGGAAACGATCTGGGATATTCGCATTAAAAGAATCCAGGAAAAATGCCTAATACACTGGGATACATTCATAATTTGGAATGCTGGGAAACAAGGTCGTCGGTTCTACAAATCACTGGAACCAAAATTTCAAGACAAAGTATCAGCCTTCTGCGATGTTGATGTGCACAAAGTAGGGAAGTATTACCAGCCCTATGACCGAGCTCACCGACACGCACCAACGAGACAGATACCTATCGTGCACTTTTCTAAAGCAAACCCACCTTTTGTAATTTGCGTCAAACTTGACATGACTGACGGAAACTTTGAGCAGAACCTGCTATCGTTAAAGTTAGTTGAAGGCAGTGACTTTATACATTTTAGCTAACAATGCCAGCATATCTTGACTGCAAGAACAGTGCATTCTACAATGCATACATAAATAAAATCATAAAATGTGCTGTACACTTATACTATGAGTTTTTAAGTTCAAATGAAGAGATATTTTTCATGAAAGTCTACTTCTACAGTAATGGTTTTCAACTTTGTACACTTCTTTGTCTGTTTGTTTATAGCTCCTCTACTGTTGAGTGCCCTAAAACAACACTAACTGTACTGGACAACCAACATGAAATTTTCAGAGGACCTACAAAACCTTTAAACTTAGACATGCTATAAACTAGTACTATCAGACACTTTTCTTGTTAAAATCGCATTATTACAATTTTTCCAAGGCAAGTAAAAGGCGACACGCTCATCCATAATGTGAATATAAGAAGTGTTTGCGAAGCGGCCTGGTAGGCTTACTGTAGGCATGTTAGCGTTAGTGGGAAGAGTTTGATGATCGCCCAGATCATCAACCTCTTGCATTTGAGCATACAACCGGTTATTACGGAATATGGCTATCAGACTAGGTCCTTATTATAGGTATATACTATATACCCACAAATAGTAAAATTTGATTAATTTGGTTCAATTGCTATTTGAGGGTAAATTTTAGTTTATTGCAATTTTGTGGTGTTATTTGGGGAGTTTATGGCACAAAAAATGCCTCAGGTAACAATATAGTAGTACAATTTTTACATGTCAAATAGGTCTTGTGCAAAGAAACCACTTTCCTCTAAATCTCTGAAATAAAGAGTATTCACAAATTACCTGCTAACAATGGTTTCAAATCTTGATACTGTACCTGGATCTGCAAAATACAGCTTTTATAAATAAAAAACAAAATAAATAAGCTTAACTGCCAAACTCAACTAACTGCCACATTCAGTTTATGAAGAATGTGGGATGGTGGATAATATGGTTGGTTGAAGAAGTTTGTGGCCAGCATTACTTAAAACATATGTTGAGTCATAATTGAGATCAATCGAGCCTCTTTTGCAAAGTTTGTGAATTTATTTATATAACTTTATTTTGGTGCTTATGGTACCTCAATAACATGTGACCCTTAATGTCATCCTAATGCCAATAGGCTAAAGAGGGTATGGACTATGGTTGCCAGACATCCTGATACGATTGGTTTTGTGTCGGGACATGATATGCTGTCCCGATTTTATTTTAAACATCACGACTAATAATAATATTACAACACTAATTTAAGTTTTTACTTTTTATAAACAAATGTATAACTTTTTTTAACAATAAACATTATTGATCAATGATCTTAAATTAAGGCCAAGTGAACCATTACTAGTGAAACGTTTTGTGTTGTTAGCATTTAATTTTTAATTTTTTTTTTTTTTTTTTTTTTCTTGTGCAAAGTTGGCCTTTTCAGCCATTCTTCTGTCTTGCTATCCAATATAAGACTGCCTCCTTTTCTATCCTGCTCAGGTCATCGGGCAGGGAGTCAATGTCATTCTTGAGGGCGGCGCATCTGAAGAGATGCGCTCTGTCTTGATCTTCTAAATTACAAAGTTTGCAGGTGGCCGGTTCGTTGGTAATGTTGAAGCGGTGCAGGTGGTGCTGCAAGACGTCGTGACCGGTTACAAGCCGGAAATGGGCGGTGGCCGTCTTCCTCGACCAGTCTTTGTCTGGCCCTTTTTTGATCTCGGTCCACCAGTTCTTTAGTCGTGAAGTCTCTTCTGTGGTGTTTCTGAAGATCCTTTTTGTGGTTGACTTGATCTTAGTTTTGACATTTTGGTAGGAGAGAGGCGCTGCTGGTGGTTGCGGTGCTTTTGTGGCACTTTTGGCCAAGAAGTCTGCCTTTTTCATTCCCCATGATCTTGCAGTGGCTGGGGATCCATTGAGTCTCTAATAGTTTGTTTTGCTGTCGGATGCCGACAAGGGAGTTTTTGAAAAGCAGCGATTTAGGATGGAGGTTCGCTGCTTGAGAGAAATTGGATGGCTGAGACGCTGTCGCTTAGGATCACAAATTTTGTCTTGTTGAGGGGGAAGGCGGGGGTCTCGGCGATTTTTTCGGCCGCCCTGGCAATGGCTGCGACCTCAGCGTCGAAGTATGTTTCGCCAGCTCCCATTGGAGTGGCTTCTTCAAAGAAGATGCAGTGGATGCCGTAACCTGTTCTGTTTGTAGCGAGTCATAGGAGCCGTCTGTGAAGATGTGCACCACTCTTGAAGAGGAAAGTGCTTCTTCAGGTGCTTCTCGGCAAGCTCTTTCAGTTCTTTATGGTCATGGTCATCTTTCTTCTCGATGCCGTCAATTTTGGTCCCCGGGGCAAGCTGATTGGACTTGTCCGGCAGAAGCTCTGGGAGTGGTACGTCAAGTGGTGCACTTGGTGCTTCTAGGAGGATAGGACAGTTTTTACTCTTCAGTTGGTGGACTGTTTCAGCAAAGTTAGTGTGCGAATTTAGCATTTATTTTTTCAAATTTAGCATTTTGTAGCATCTATTTTTCCGTTCCACCAAAACTATAACTGTGGGGTGTTTCTTGCACTTCTAATTGTACATTATGAATTTTAGGAACATTTCATAAACTAGCTACATTAGACGTAAGAATACAATGCTAAACTAGGGCCTAGTTCTTAATATGTATGGAAAAAACATTTTTAGTAAAATTAGCATTTAGTATGATTTAGTTAAGGTGATCAGACGTAAACCGGTACAGTACCGTTTTCAGAACACTTGTACCGGTGTCCTCAGAGACTGATAAAAATGGCGTATTTGTACCGGTTTGCAATTTGAGGGGCAAAGTGTCCCGGTATTCTGTCAACTAGGGATGGACAAATGCATGTATCTTACTATACGTGTACACTGTACACACTGGGCTGTCATTCGTGTACACGTGTTCTATGTATTGCGATAATTATCGGGAATCTGGATTTTTCCGTTCGCGATCTACCTACTTCACAGTACCACTCCCTCTCACTCGCAGTGACGATCAAGGAACAGCACACGCGGCTAGTGCTCTCTCTCTCTCTCTCTCTCGCTTCACCGCTCCCTCTCACACACTCTCGTGGGAGGGGCATCGAGGGACCCGTAGGAGGCCGCCAATCCGCCGGCCAGCGTTGAGATGGTGTGCAATTCAAATTGACTAAAAGCGAGTCTTATGCCGATATACATGATTACATGACCGTATCGGCGATCGCAATCAACTTACAGTTTTTTTTGAGAAGGTGGTGGCGGCGACTGAAAGACTGCGTATTTCTAAATACTAGGAAAACGCTCAGTTGGACGCGTTGTTGAGCGAGCACCGGTACGTGCAACACGACCCGAGTACGACATTCCCATAATGTTACATACCAATAAGTCTTTAAGGTCTTGACCGATTTAGCTGAAAATTTGTAAAATAGGAGAGAATGGAAAAAATCCACCGCCATCTAGAGGACCTTGACATCATTTCTTTGGGAAAACTATTTTACTCTTGATTTCTTCTAGGTGGCAGTACATAGTGACCAGAATTCTTGTGCGACTTTTCGTTGCCATGGTAACGTTACTTTTGTTAAAATGTAATTTCTATCTACACTACTTATCGGATCAAAATAAAATTAACATATTCGTGACCGGACAGACATTCTAAATGATTTGGCTACCTCAGATTTTGTCGCCGTTTAGTTTTTTAAAAAAAACTTTAGATTAACTTTAATGTAACTTTATAACTTTTTGAACGATTTTGCCACAAAACTAATGGCATTCAATCGGGAACAAAACTTGCGGATGGTCAAAATTTCAACTCGATCCGAGCCTCCGTTTGACCGCTATCATGAGCCAAAAAAGCTGTGCGACTTTCCGTTGCCATGGTAACGGGACTTTGTTATAATGTAATTTCCATCTACACTACTTATCGGATCCAAATAAAAATAACATATTCGTGATCGGACGGACATTCTAAATGATTTGGCCACCTCAGATTTTGTCACCGTTTAGTTTGAAAAAAAAACTTTCGATTAACTTTAATGTAACTTTTTAACTTTTTGAACGATTTTGCCACAAAACTATACAGCAACCCGCCTAGGTGGTATGTACATGTGTGCAAAATTTCAGGTCGATCAGAGAAACGGTGCGACCTGTATCGAAGCAGTAACAGAAAAAAACAAAAAAAAAACAAAAAAAACAAACAGACATTCGAGCCATAAGAGTCAAGTGGAGACGCTCGCTCAATTATTATTGGAATCTTGACGACTGAACAATGTCAATTGCAGAACCAGAAAGTCGACGTGTAATTTTAAAAAATTATATGGATGAGTACTTGTCTCATCCCTACTATCAACTGTACCGTGTACATGGAAGGATAATGTTTTACTTGAAACCATCCACTTCTCTGATAAATGATAGTAGTAATAACATTTAAATAAAACCATAAAAAAACACAGAATTGTACACATTAAACCCATGTCATTAATAGCGTTAGTTACGATTCTATATTTAGAATCCTACACTAGCGCAGGGCTAGCGCTACCTGTTGAGAGTTCGCTTGAACTTGGTGACAGATGCAGACAAGCTTTTCAAAATGCCTATGCTCAACATTGAAAATAGGGGGTTTTAAATGTAGAGATAAACATATACCAATAGCTAGTTTCTCACGTAAAATGGTTTCACAAGATCACTTGATCCTTACAGAATGTATAAAAATATCCGAAAAGTTGAATCATCTGCAATTAAAGATGTGAACAAACGAAATTCCGACGGCTGTTCTGCATGGTTTTAAATGGGATTGCAGACAGCGTCCTGGCTGTTTGTCTGCAGGGATAGAGACATGCGCGTGCGGCTCTGCGCAATGACGTCACACACAGGCTAATCGTAACTAACGCTATATTTTCATGTCCGAAAGCTGTTTTCTGGGCATTTTGACGCAAATATATCTTGAATTTTTTCCACCCCGGCGGCTGGGGCTTTGCCCCAAACCCCATGCTAATTCATGAAGTATACATATAATGCTTACATTTTAGTTGTTCCAGTTTGTGACTTTCAAAATATGGTCTTTTTACATTTACTAGCATTTTACTATAGGCCTATATGAGTGAGCACACCGTCACACACCAACGAGACAGATACCTACCTAGTGTACCAACCACCAATTAGCATCAACAAACTAAAAACACTAAAAAAATGTATCTCCAGGGTTGGGTCAGTAGAATATTACGCGTAGAAAATGCGTAATCTACGCGATGTAATGTAGAATATTCCAATATTCTACATATATTCTACATGTAGAAATTTTTTTTTCATTTACAGCTAATAAATGATCCGAGGAAGATTTTTTAATTTTTTTAGTAACACGTAACTTGTTGTTTTCTTTGACTAATTTGAAGCCTGTCACTCGGTACTTCCACCTGCAATGCTGTGGCCTACCTGCCATTTTAAAAACTGAGGAGGAAATAAGTTAAAGCAAACTTCCTGATTGGTTATGGGATTTATGACTTAATAACCACTGATTGGCTATTGTGGTAGAAAATTTCAATTATTTGTACTAATCATTGCTAACATTCAATAGGTCAAGTAGGCCTATCCACTCTGAATATCATTGGCTCATGCAACTCAAAATTATGCAACTTGAAATTATATTATTAATTAGTAATTAGGGTAGGCCTTTTATTTATTTTTTTGTTTTTAATTATTAGGGCCTCATACAAATTAAATGATTTCTTTACAAGAAATCACCCATTTAAAGTATTAAAATAATAGGTAAGCCTAGCAAAGGTGTGAAGGATGTCTGCTCCATACTTAATTTTTGTTTTAAACATTTTTCTTGCATATTTAAACAACAGTTAACAAATAAATTAATATTCTTCATATTCTACATAATATTCTACATAATCTACATATTCTACACTATTTTCTACGCATAAGTAGAATAACAATATTCTACGTGTAATGACCCAACCCTGTGTATCTCTAATCATTAAATACAGAGTGAGTCTACGATCACTGATCAGTGATCAGCAAAGCAATTACGTGATGCTATAGACTATAGTCTGAATATTAAATTGTAATTAGTATAATAACTACTAGTACCACCAATAGGGATGCTATACTGCCCTACTAAGCAAAAAGGCCCCAACTAGACTTTTGGCCTATTTTGAGTGAGACGTAAGATGCGGAGTAACATTCTCCATCAAATGTGCTAAGCTAGAAAGCCCTAACTCTGCTATAAATAGGTGTACTTTGTCATGTACTTTGCCCTCACTACAAAATGATCATTTACTAAGGAAGAAGGCCCTATGTTCACTTTGCCATGTAGATAGGGCTTTTTAACCTAGTATTGTAAGGCAAATAACAGGCGGAAGTGAATTACCCGTATTTTCAAATGATGTGATTTTTACATTGCAGAAAGCCCGAACTACAGCAATTAATTGGTTATCAATCATTATCATTTACCTTTCTCCAAGTATGAATGAAGAGGCACCCTGGCCAAGCAACAGAAGGGGCAGCTTTTCTCTTGTTGCCAAGGGTCCTGGTTCGAATCCAGGGTGAGTCATGAATGTTTTGTCTCCCGAGCACTAGAGTTGGGAGGGAAGCCCCCTTACTGGTTGTGCTGACGGTGTGGCTCAGTATGAATGGTGTTTGAAGTAACCTTGCTGATGATGACAACATGCATGCAGAATTTGCTTCTTGCGTGGCCCTACCACAGGTTTGGTTATGTGTTGTGAGTTTTGTTTGCATGTAGTTAGCTGATTTTTAGTGGCCACCATCTGCCTGATGAGTCCCAGAAGGACGAAACGCGTCGTGGATTAAGGTAACAACTTTAAATTAGCTGCAGTTGTCATCAGCAGGTGAAAAGTTTTGTTGCCCCCAGCCCTTCAGGCTGGGATTTATGTTCTTTTTGCTTTCACAACCTGTCAACCCTTCTAACTAACTTAAATCATTATCATTATTATGATCCATGTAAATAAATTCCATTTGATTTTAGAATTGTATTGTTTAGGCCTACAATTGTTTTCGAAATATAATAAATGCCCTTGGCAGCGCAAACTAATTCACTAATTTTCTATTTACTCAAAACTATTTTTTTGTAGATATGGCCTTCTTGCTTAGTAGGGCAGCATACTAGATGGCTGGTGGAAACGTTCCATTTTGTAACTTATTTTTATACTTTCTAAATTTCCACATGCTAAATTGTGGGCATTATAAATTACCACTTGCCACAGGAATAAAACAATCACAGATAACAAATTCTCAGCTTATGGGAAACATCGTTTTAATGAATTTTTACTTATTATAACAAGCATGGATACCATCAATTATTTCTATAAAAGAACAAAGAGGTTAAATGTTTCTTTAAATTTAAAAAGTTTGGACGTGCACAGGTGTTTAACTGTGTAATCGAATCGTTATAAAACGACTTGGCCCTAGTTAAGTTTGTTAATATTTCTTGAGTAGGTAGGGCATAAAGTGCCTATAGAAGAAGGCCAGAACATAGGTACCTACTAGTTCACCTTAGAGGTTCAGCAGATAATAATACTAATTATATTCACAATGTACTGTAGTATGGTTCAAGTATTTCACCCCAGTTGAGTTTGATGACATTGGACTGTTGGTATTCAGTTCCCTCTTCATCAGATTCAATGTCGAATTTACCCCTAGGTTGCTGACACTGATCGTGACCATCTGTGCGAAATAAAAATGATTTGTCTTACAATTACAGCCAAATCTAAAAGTACAGTTATGTTCTATGAACAAATTGCCTCCTTTTTCAACATTAACTTTAAAGAAAACAACAAACGTAACAATTTTAAACTTTTATTAGGTACCGTATTACCTAGCTGAACTAGAACCAAATAAAATACTTTATATAACTATCAATGTCGAATTTACCCCTAGGTTGCTGACACTGATCGTGACCATCTGTGCGAAATAAAAATGATTTGTCTTACAATTACAGCCAAATCTAAAAGTACAGTTATGTTCTATGAACAAATTGCCTCCTTTTTCAACAACTTTAAAGAAAACAACAAACGTAACAATTTTAAACTTTTATTAAGTAGGCCTACCGTATTACCTAGCTAAACTAGTACCAAATAAAATACTTTATATAACTAATATTCAATTTTCAAATGTCACTGATGTGAGACCTCATTTTGGGCCCGCCCCTAAAATTAAATCTTATGCTAGAGGGTAGGACCCATAGTAACTTATCTATACTGGGTAACTCAAGTTATTTGTAGCAAATTAGCTAACTGTAAATAAAATTATTTCAGTAGTACAATCGACAAATAGCATATTCTAAAGAAAAGAAGATGCTTATTTGTTGGATTTTTATTTGAAGGTTTGGACCCGCAAATAAGCGGGAGTCACACTAGAAAGTTTAAAAAGAAAAAAGTGAAAAAGTAAAGAGAAAGAGAAACTTTTTAGTTGTAGAGATAGGTAGCAGTAGGCCTAGCTTATGGGACTTTTTAATTTCACAATGCTGTCACACTGGAAAGTTTGAGAGTAAAAACTAAAATGTCTCTCAACTTGTCGGACTCTAGAGAAATGGAAAGTGAAGAGTTGAACGTTATTGGTCAACTCTATTGCCATCGAGTATAACTTGTGGAATAAACCGACATGCAGAAACAGCAGGGCTACCTTTCCTACCGATGTGTATAAACATGGCGGTGGAAAATAACAACAACCAAATGAATGTCATTATTTCTAACTGTCATTGCCAAATAGCAACAACATTTAGTTGTTTTACCATGGTTCTACAAAGTTTCTAGTGATTGTTTCTCTATAACATGAACTTGACTTCGGAGGATGAAGATGTGGAATTGCAGTGCGTGTCAATGTTATATTATAAGTAGACTTATTGCGTAAAGACCAGCAGGTGATGTCACACTTAGGATGCTTTTTCTCTTTGCTCAAAAGTTTCCTGTGTGACGGCTTCGAAAAGTTCTCTTTAGGCATACTTTCCATTTTTTTAAATTTTCCAACTTACTAGTGTGACGCCTGCTATAGCTTAAACTTAAGTGATATGTTTTTATTTGGACCCGCCTTATGCACGCTGACTCGAGATGAGCGAAAAAGCTCCATGATGGCAAGAGGTTAATTTTTACACTTTGAAAGCCTTCAGAGGCTTCTGCTATTATTTCTTGAATGTACAGCTACCGTAATTCACAACTGTATAATATACAGTTTACTAGGCTAGCCCCTATACAATACCTACAGTTTAGTATGTTATATAGAATGGTTATAGCCTATATATTTACGTGTAGGCCTATAAAATTTTCGCTGTCCACTCTATCAGAATGTTCCAAATAGCTTTTGGGAGGGTTAACTTCTTTT
Organism: Sweltsa coloradensis; assembly: GCA_024449915.1. Classification (NCBI taxonomy): domain Eukaryota; kingdom Metazoa; phylum Arthropoda; class Insecta; order Plecoptera; family Chloroperlidae; genus Sweltsa; species Sweltsa coloradensis. Next base: position 334,477 of record JAMZAV010000526.1, read on the forward strand.
GTAATATGTGAATAAGAACTTAATGGATGGATATGTGTAATTATTTGTTACAGTTGAGACTGTTGGATGAGCTCAAGCAAACTAGGCTTTGAACGCAGAATGCAGAGGTATAGTCTGGGTCACTTGGAAGCCCTATTGTTTGCGTTTGTTTTATCGGGTTGTGGTTTGCACCGAAATGTTAAGAAATTGTGCATTCAGGGTACATTTCCCAAATAGTGCCTACTTTTTTTGAGTCAGCAGAAACATTTGTGACATGAATTGGGTTCCAAATTTGGGTAGCATACATTCAACTTGAGGCCTGACTACCGGTATATTAAGTTATGTAAAGAAGGTGTAATGTTGTTCACTGAAGGTGTCCACAAATTTTGGTTTATAAATCCTAAAATGTTATGTGCTGTGGAAACTATTTTTTATATGTTACCGGTAATTAATTGACAAATTTGTGGCAAAAGTAGGCCTTCAGATTTTAATTTAAAATTAGCTTTTGTGGGAGAGCAAGAGAACATTATTATAATTTATAATAGGCTACCATAACTCAAGAGTCAAGACTTCCTTTAAAAGTCAGTATTAATAAGTAGACAGACATGTAGACAGAGATGTAGAGTTGGAAGGGGTGACGGAAGAAGCAGATGAGAATGGACCGACCTGGCAAGAAGTGGAGATGGCATTAAAACTGGTGGTGGAAATGATCAAAGCTGGGGGCCCAGTTGTTATGCATTGGCTATACAGAGTGATCAGAGTGGTATGGAGAGAAAAGAAGGTGCCAAGAGATTGGGAGAAAGGAGTGATTGTACTAATATACAAGAAATGAGATAGAAAGAAGTGTGGCAACTACAGAGGCATTACTCTACTATGCCATACATTAAAGATATATGAAAGGATAATCACAGAAGGATGAGAGTAGAGGTGGACCATATGCTGAATGAAGAACAATATGGGTTTCGATGGGGAAGATCGACTATAGACCCGATATTTGTACTTCGACAAGCTATGGAGAAAAGTTGGGAGATGGGTAGAAAAATGAGTATGGTCTTCCTAGACATCGAAAAGGCATATGATAGTGTGCCAAGGAATGTAGTGTGGGAAAGCTTAGAAAAAAAAGGAGTTGACAAAGGACTGATAGACAGGGTTAGAAGTATGTACATAGTATGTGAAAGCTGTGTAAAAACACAGTTTGGGATGTCAGGGTGGTTCCAAATAACAAAAGTGCTGAGGCAGGGAAGTGTGCTGTCACCACTGCTATTTATAATAGTGATGGATGACATACACAACAAGGTAAAGATGGAGGAAACGGAGGAGGTAGAGGTTATGCATAGAGATACGTTTTTTTAGCATTTAAATTTAGATTATTTAGCATTAATTTTTTCAAAATTAGCATTTTGTAGCATCTATTTTTTCCTTTCCACTAAAACCCTATATGAGGTGTGTTTCTTGCACTTCTAATGGTTAATGATGAATTATAGGAACATTTCAATTCAATATAGCCACAACAAATGTTAGAATACATTGCCAAACTAGTTCTCTAAGGGTATGGAAAAACATTATTTTTAGTAAAATTAGCATTTTGTAGCATTATACCAAATATTTGTTCACCGATTTAGCATCAAAAACCTAAAACGCTAAAAATACGTATCTCTAGTTATGCTGTTTGCCGATAATTTCGTGGTGTGGTCAAGAGTATGAGGAGGTACTCCAGGGAGGGATACACAGACCTCTGGAAGAGGCACATTGAAGAGGCCGGCATGAAGAGCAAGAGCAAGGTTGTTACTATGCCAGGAGGAGACATAAGGAACTATCATGCAAAGATCAAGATTGGAGAAGAAACCTTGGAAATGGTGAAGAGTTTTGGATACCTAGGAAGTGAAATAATGGCAAGCGGGAAGATGAAAAAGGAAATTACCAACAGAATACAAAAGGCCAGTAACTTCTACCAGTGTGTAAAAGGCCTGGTGTGGGATAGGGAAATCCGAAATACCCATACAGTGCAAGATGACACTATACAAGACCTACTTCATACCGATCCTCACATATGCGGCAGAAACCTGGACTATGGGTGATAGAGAAGAAAGCCAAATACAGGCGGCGGAGATGAGATTCCTGAGGAGCACAGTGGGCAAGACAAGAAGAGATAGAAATAGAAATACAAATATCAGAGAGATGCTTGGGGTGGAGAAGTTAGGTGACAGGATGGGAAGGACACCGCTGAGATGGTTTTGGCATATGAAACGAATGACGGAAGAGAGGATGCCCAGGAGAATGTATGAGAAAAGGATTGAAGGAGGAAGAAGGGGGAGACCAAGGAAGAGATGGAAGGAGATCATAGCAACAGACCTACATAATAGAGGAGAGAGCTGGAAGGATGTAGCAGACACGATTGTGGGAGGATAGAAAGAAGTGGAAGAATTTGGTTGCGAAACCCAAGCTGACCCTGCCAGAAGTATGAAACGGCGATGGATAATGATAATGATGATTAATAAGTAGCCTACTAAATAGGACGATAAGAAAACCACAAACGAAGAATCCGGGGAAAAAAAACATGAAACTCTTAATTTAACCCAATAAATATTTCATAAACCAATTGGAAGAAATTACTGTTGAAGCCAACTTACCCAGAATTTCAACAAAAACTTCATGAGTAGAATTGGAAAAGTGCATTACTTTAGCAGTTATTTGCTTCGATATCTGAGGACAGTAGTTATCATCCAATCTCCAAAGTTTGAAAGTCAAAACATCATCATTTTTCGGTAACGCAACAGCAACAGGAACACTCTTTACTTGATCAGCTGTTGAGCATAGTTTAGTGCGCTTGACCACAAGAGGCGTTGAATTAGCGAGAGCTAAAAGCTTGCTAAATGTATGATTTTGGTCACTGATACCGTTATTTTCCGGCTTGTTGCCGTTGACAAAAGCTTCCTGATTATCGGTTGAAGTGGGTAGGCCTATAGGTACTTTGATGTCCCATTGTGTGGCTTTAGGCTGCAGTAGATCATCTATTCCTCTCGGTGTGCTAGTACTAGCACTAGGCTGATTTTGAGGAATCACATTGGGCAAGAAATCTGAATTATCTGGTAGTCCGTTTGAGAGATTATGTGTTTCAAACGACTCTTTCATCTTGTAATCAGTGTTCTCCGAAAATCTAATATGCTTTGATTTTGACGAACAATTAGAAAACACAGGTGGACCAATGTCAACTAAGGGTAATTGAATGTCTCCAACATTTGCATGTGTTGAATGTTCCACTTTGTTTTTATTAGCCCTTTGCCTATGTCGTGTTCGTGTTCGCTTACGTTTCTTTGTACTTGTTTCTGTGCCAGCAACGTTGTTATCCTCAGAAGTGGCTCCTAGGCAACTAGAATGATCCCCATTTGCTAAAGTATGGGAAGGATCTACAACTTCTGGGATAGTAATTCCAGCAGTCAAACTTGTTTTCAGATCAGTTTCGCTGTTATCAATCGCACTCTCATGTGTGCCTACCGGTACATTAATTTGATGGGATTCTGATTTAATTTTCTCCTTCTTCTTATTATTTTTTTTTTTATAACTGTCATTGCAAAATTCAGAATTGGTGTTTTGTACACTCTCCACCTTGGGTGATGGCCTAATAAGGTTATTGTTGATAACCCTGAATAACAAAAGAAATTTTGCATCAGCAATGGCACAGTAAAACAATATTGACAATTAGGCCTAAGAAAGAGAGGACAAAAGAGAGATTAATTGATGATTAGTTTTAGAGATAGAGAGAGAGATGGATTGATTGATTACCATAGGTCTTTATTGATCGAGAGAGATGTATACATTTGCCCATTAACTTTTAGTTTAGTCCTAGCACAGTGCTCGTGCGTGGGCAGTTACTAGGAAAACGCTCAGTTGGACGCGTTGTTGAGCGAGCACCGGTATGTGCAACATGACTTGAGTACGACATTCCCATAAGGCCCACCACACAGTGTAGGCCTACTTGGATATTGACATTATTTGTACACTTTACTATTCCAATATCTTTGCATTGTACTAATTCACGTCATGCCTTCTAAAGTGTATCTTTGTATCTTCACTGCCTCCTTCATTTTTTAACATCATTTTTCGAATTATGATTAGCAATAAGTCTTTAAGGTCTTGACCGATTTAGCTGAAAATTTGGAAAATAGGAGAGAATGTTGTACTTATTGACCCTGCAAAATTTCATAACGATCGGTACATTTTTATTTTTTTTATTTTTTTATTTATTTTATTTTTTATTTTTTATAACCAATGATCGGATTTTGTTCAAAAACTATACAGCAACCCGCCTAGGTGGTATGTACATGTGTGCAAAATTTCAGGTCGATCAGAGAAACGGTGCGACCTGTATCGAAGCAGTAACAGAAAAAAAAAAAAAAAAAAAAACAGACATTCGAGCCATAAGAGTCAAGTGGAGACGCTCGCTACGCTCGCTCAATAAGACATGTTAAATTCAAAACAATTACAAGATGATAGCAAAGTTATAGGCCTAGTTGAAATTAATAGTATATACAATATGAAAAAAAAAATATATATACATATATAAGGCCTAAATAAATAAAATAAAAATAAAAAATATATTTATGCAAGGAAGAAATTTATATGGTAAAAATTCTAAACTTAAAATTGAATTGTTTTTTTACCTGGATCCAGGTACTTTAAAACTAAACTATCCTAAAGAAATAGACAAAGGAATTTTTTGGATGAGCAAAGCGAAGACTTCAATTTCACTGACCCCTCAAAAAATTTAGCTCCAATGTTTATTTCTTCTTTTTTTCTGTCTGTTTGCACGCTACCGGGCAAACAGCATATTATGCGATCTTGATGAAAATTAGAGGGGACCTTCGAAATCTCTGAACTTAGACCTGCCACGTTTTTGGGTACAACCGAAGAAATATTTCTCATGAATATCGTACTTTTACGATTTTTTCGATTTTGTGCGATATTTTCGTGTCATTTGGGTTGATTCTGACCAAACGGTTGGGGCAGGCCACAACGTTCATATTTTACATGAACATTTAGGTAATGGTGATGAATTGCTTTTTGAAAGAAAAAGTTGAAAAAGTTAGCCAGAATCCATAGAATAAAGGTTTTAATATGAGTTTTTTTAGGTTTATAATAACAATTAACAAGTAACATTAGAAACTTGACAACAATCACCTACAATGCATTCAAAAAGCACTTTCAAAGGAAAAGTGGTCCTACGCAAACTAAAAACTTACAAAAAGCTCATCCATCAACGCGACCGGACTAAAGCGTTTTCCTGTAATAAATATTCTAGCCTTGAGACTAAGTTGACAAGTAATAGGCTAGAACTGATTGGGCATTATTATTGTTATTTAGGCCTAATCCCTTTTCAAAGAGCCATTTCTTTGCGTTATTTTTAAAAGAACATAGAGAAGAAACAAAACATTTTTCAGGTAAGGTATTATGTATTAACGGTCCTAGAAAAGAAACATGTCTTTGACCCAGACGCGTGTTTTTCCTAGGTAGGAGTAATCCATGTCTGGTTAAAAGCCTAGTATTAGAATTAGAGCGTAAACCAGACACATTCAGCTGTTTAGATTCCTTGAAATTTTTATGAATAAAGAGAAGAATATTTTTTGGATGAGTGTTGCGAGCGAAGCGAAGATTCCATTTCACTACACTGGAGAAAAAAATCCGGAATGTTTTTTTTTCTTCTTCTTTTTTTCTTTTTTTTGTATTTTTGTCTGTTTGTTAACACGATTCCGGCTAAACCGATACTCCGATTGCGATCAAATTTCATGGAGGCCTTCGAAATCTCTGAACTTAGAACTGCCACGTTTTTGAGCGCAATCGAAAAATTATTTATCATTAAAATCGCAATTTTACTATTTTTTTCCATTTTTTTTAAATTTCTTCGACTTATAACTCACTCCTACATGCTTTATCCGATTTTAATGATTTTTCACAGAACCATAATTTTATGAATTAAGATATTCGTGTGAAATTTGAGCGCAATCGAAAAATTATTTCTTATGAAAATCAAAATTTTACGATTTTTTCTTTTTTAAAATTACGATTTATTAAAAAAATTAAAAATTAAAGTTAATTTTTTATTTAGTTTAATTTAATTTTAAAAAATCTTCAACTTAGGAACGATTTTTTCACAGAACAACAGAAAATTCGCATAACACATGGCAGCTCAATGCACCAATTACGCTCATCCAACAACGCGGCGGGACTTAAGCGTTTTCCTAGTTATATATACCGGTAATTGTCTAATGTCAAGAACCTTTGCTTGATCAAAGGTAATAGTGGAAGAGAAATCCTTAGGTTTTTTCATCATTGTTTTAAGGGCTAGTGTTTGAATAGGGCCTAATTGATAAAAGAGTTAAGATGTACATTTTGCACACCACCCCATCCAATAATGCCATATTCAAAGTTTGACTGTAGTAAAGCAAAATATATAGGCCTAGTTCTAAGGACCTTAAGTTCAAAGATATTTCTTAATCTGTAAAAAACATATAGGCCTAGTAGGCCTAGACTTTTTTACTTGTTACATAGAGCACAAACATGTTCATTCCATTTTGAGTGATTGTCTATTTTAAGACCTAGGTAAGCATTTAGTCGATGGGTCGCAGGTCACAGTGTGTCCTAACTTCTAACAAAGGTGACAAAGGCCCCTAAAACAGTGTTAAAAGAGTTTGGCCATACCAACCGAAAGAGTAGGCCCCTACCTAATTTTTAACATAATTTTTAACAATTCGTAAGGCCGATGCACAATTGTCCGGTAACGATAACGGGAAGAAAGTTGAATCACACGTTAAATTACGATACGATGCACAATAAAGCTTCCCGTTGCCGACGGGCGACAGGATTAGGAACATCACCAAGTTTTAACTTTCCGTAACGTTCCCGTTCCGTACGTTACCGGAACCAATCGGAATCAAGATGTGCACGTCCTAAAACTATTTTATCAGCTGATTTATGATTTATACGCGAGTAGGCCTAATATGCGAAATAAATTAAATACAAATATGCGGAATACCGTAACAAAGTAACAATTCATATAATTAACACACTTAGGCCTAGGCCTATTATTTGATTTGTTCCTGTCGGTTTGCTTCACTGGCTATTGTGCATCGAAGCCCTTAACGCCGATGCACAATTGCCCGGGAACGAGAACAAGAACGGGAAGACGCTAACGTTAATGGCTTAATAGCCAGTGAAGCAAACCAATGGGAACAAATTAAATAGGCCTAAGTGTGTTTAAAATTATATTTTGTTATTTTGTTATTCCGCATATTTGTATTTAATTTATTTTGCATATTACTCGCGTAGGCTATAAACCACCAATCAGCTGATAAAATAGTTTTAGGACGTGCACATCTTGATTCCGATTGGTTCCGGTAACGTACGGAACGGGAACGTTACGGAAAGTTAAAACTTGGTGATGTTCCCGTTGTTGTTGCCGGGATAGGGAACGACCGGCAACGGGAAGTTTTATTGTGCATCGTGTCGTAAGTTAACGTGTGATTCAACTTTTTTCCCATTTTCGTTAACGGTAACGTTATCGTTACATGACGTTACCGGTACCGGACAGCTGTGCATCGGCCTTTAACGTTAACGTCTTCCCGTTCTCGTTAGCCTACCGGGCAATTGTGCATCGGCCTTTACGGTCTGCCGTAAGAATATTTTTAACGATTCTTACGTTGTGCCGTAAGAATATACACAGCGTAAAAAAAAACACAGCCAGTAGTGAAGATCCTGGTAAGGGCCTAGGCCCTAGGCCTAGGCCCAGCCCAGGCCTACTCAAAAGGCGGCATTGCAAGCCTTAATATCATAGGCCTAGAGATACAGACTTTCACCACGTTTATCACGCGAGCTGAGTCCGGACTGAAACATACGAACTGACCTGAGTGCGAACTGAAATCGCCTGCTGAACACCTCAGTCCGAACTGAGTCCAGCTCGGTAACGAAGCCGAGCTAGCTCGGTCTGTGCGGGCTGAAATATTGGTGATAAACGCGAGCGAACTCAAATACATGCTAGCGGCCATCCTTCTCCGTAAGTTATCCAACCACAGCGTCTCATTTCAGTCCGGACTGAGCTAGGACTGAGCTTGTAGGCCTACCATATACTAGTCCGGACTGACAGCGTGTGATAAACGTTACTGAAATGAGCTGAAAATTCAGTCTGCTCCCAAGCCAGTCCGTACTCGGCTCGCGTGATAAACGTGGTCTGTGAGACAACATTAGCCTGCAGCCTGTTTTTAACTTACTTGAGTATATCCTCTTGTTGTATAACACGAATATCTTCTGTCATAGGCAACAAGCAATCGCCGATTGCTAATAATATATTCGAATGGTTGCCTGGGCCTCCGTCTAGACCTAATCCTGCCAATGTTTTAATACGGCCTACCAGATCTGCGATTGTGTGATCTTTTAAAGGATCAACATAAATAAACAATTTACTTCTTATGTCACTAAAGAAATCTGAAAGATCACAGACAACTCGAAATCCATTAAATGCCGCCATGTGCTTATGTTGGAACGTGTCTGAAGTCAAAACATTACCATGCCAAGATGCCATCACCACACATAACCTGTAAAATCCAAACCGTTAATCGTTGGTTGTTGTTATTGTTGTTTGGAGTCGGAGTCCGTTCGAGTCGATAGATCGATATTAGCACCGCGCGATTTAAAACGAACTATTCATGAAGTCGGTGATATTTTTGGATGGGCGTAGCGAGCGAAGCGAAGATTCCATTTCACTACACTAGAGAAAAAAATTCCGGAATGTTTTTTTATCTCTGAACTTAGAACTGCCACGTTTTTGAGCGCAATCGGAAAATTATTTCTCATGAAAAACGCAATTTTACGATTTTTTTCTATTTAAAAAAAAATTCTTCGACTTAAAACACCACATGCTTATTAAGATATTCGTGTGAAATTTGAGCGCAAAAGAAAAATTATTTCTCATGAAAATCGAAATTTTATAGGTTTTTTTCTTTTTTAAAAAAATTCTTTGACTTATAACATCTTATCCTATTGTAATGATTTTTTCCCAGAACCTTAATTTTTATGTATTAATATATTCGTGTAAGATTTGAGCGCAATCGAATTATTATTTCTTATGAAAATCGCAATTTTACGATTTACCAATTACGTGCTTTGTAACAGCACCGCGCGATTTAAAACGAACTATTCCTGATTGATTGATTGGATATGGCTTAATATCTCATATTTATGCACTTTGGCTAATCGATACGAAGGGCGGGACGTAAGGGGTGACAAGGGGTGACAAGGGATGGACAGGCCTGTGCCTGTGCTGGTCAGAACCAGCCACAAGCATATTATGGGGAGGTAGAGGTATGCACGGGCCCGGGCCTGCTTTTCACTGAGTGAGACGGGCTTTTTTCGGGCTTTATGATGTAATTTGAAATCGGTTTTTGCGATTGCGATCATATAAATGTTCCTCGACCAAAATTTCCCCGTTTTGTTTCTCGTAATAGTACATTTCATCCGCACCGTGACGTTGATTCATATATCCCATGGTAAAAACTAAAAAATCCACATGCTGTTGGCTGTTGCTTTGAGTTTAACCTCTGAACGGGCTGTAACGGACCTACTTAAACTTAAGGCGGGCCCGGGCCTGAAATTCCGGGGCCGGGCCGGGCCGGGCTTCTAGAAGTAGGCCCGTGCAGACCTCTATGGGGAGGGCAGGGGTTCCCCCACGTCGTGGTCGTCTCCGTCCTGAAGTCGGTGATATTTTATCTTGAATCAAACAAAATGTTAATGTTTAAATAAAATAAACAAATAATTTCGTGTCTACCCACTCGGTCACAGAACTGTTTTTCGGTGGGAGAACTTAATTTGTGTGTGGCTCGTTGGTCTTGTGGTTAGACCGTTAGAGTATCTGCTTCCAATGCAGAAGGTCCAGGATTCGATTCTCGCCAAAGTCAGAAGTTTTTTAACTTCTGATTTGGACTTAAGTCCATCAGTTCTGGTTTTAGGAGTTTGTAAACGGTGACTTTGGAGCCGTCCTAGCGTAGAGTGAATAATATATCCCCCCCAAATGCAAAGGCAGCCAAGCTCTCCTTCAAAAGTCTTCGGCTGTGAATGTTGTGAGATATTAGAAGTTGAGCCAGGCATTTCATTCTTTCTCCCTAGTTTCGCATTGAAAAGAAGTAAGATCATTTCGCCTGTTGACGAGCGCCAAGCTAACCATTTTCTTTGTAAAAAAAAAAAGTAAAAATCTTAAAGTCAAAATCATAAAAAAATATTTCGTTGTAAAAAAAAGTAAACATTTTAAACTCAAAATCATAAAAAAAAATACTTGGCCATTAAATTTGTTTCTTTACGAGAACTCTAAAAAGTCAATGGTCAAGTAATTTTTTTGTGATTTTGAGTTTAAAATTTTGACTTTTTTACCACGAAAATGGTTGGCTTGGCGCTCGTCAACAGGCGAAATGATCTTACTTCTTTTCAATGCGAAACTAGGAAGAAAGAATGAAATGCTTGGCTCAATCTCTATATCTCACAGCATTCACAGTCGAAGGCCGTTTTTTTTTTTTTTTTTTTAAATTTTTGTATTTTGGGGGGATATCACATATTTTTGTTGTTTGTTTCATAGCAAGGCGTGAAATACGTGTAAAGGTGGATACAGTGCCTTTTAAAACAGCTACCATCTTTTGTTTTTGTTTACTATCTGTAGTTGACAATATACAATGTTTTTATTAAATTTCCTATGGTTAATGCGAGGGGTTGACAACTCGGCATTTTAGTGTACACTGATTTTTTGATTTCGAAATCAGAATTGATTTTTTTTGATTTTGTGATTTTTTAAGATTTTTTATGATTTCGTGATTTTTTTATGATTTTGGTGATTTTTTGTGATTTTTTCGACTTTTCCTTGATTTTTCCTTGATTTTTTGATTTCGGTGATTTTTCTTGATTTTTTGTGATTTTTATGATTTTTGATTTTTGATTTGATTTTTTTGATTTTTTTTGATTTTTTGATTTTTGATTGATTTTTTGTGATTTTTTTAATCTCCAATGATTTTTTTTGATTTTGGTGATTTGTTTGATGATTCGTTAGTTAGTAGTAAGTTAGTGGTGTCGCAGATGGTTCTTCAACCCTATCTAAATCTTCATTTGTCTTCATCGTGAGCAAGAAAACAGCAACCACCTCCACAGCACAATGCCCGTGCACTAATGAAGGCTGCCCTCAGACTGTCCGATACAGCAATCCGCAAAAATCGCAGTAGAAGTCGAAATCGCGGCAGAAACAAAGGCACAGTGTGTTACTGTAGCGAGAAGGGTTGCGCGTGTACAATGTCTCTCGCACTGGCCTTGGCAGTGGAATCATATTATCCAGCCGTGTACGCCGCCAAACATTGTATCGCATCGCCGTGTAGTTCAAATATACTCACATAAACGCAAATATGGCTCCTTTGATCTCGACTTCGATCCAACACGAATGCCGCATGTTTTGTCAATTTCCGTGATTTTTAGATTGTTATCGATTTTTTTTATTTGGTTTCGTGATTTCCGATGATTTCTTTACCATTTCAATTTGCTGTGATTTTTCTGATTTTATTTTTTAATCATCATGATTTTCTGTGATTTTTTTAAATTTCACTGATCTATATTGATTTCCGTGATTTTTAGATTTTTATCTGATTTTTGGGATTTTTTTAATGATTTTTTAATGATTTTTTTATTTTTTGTTCACCATATTGATTTTGTGATTTTTATTGATTTTTTAAAAACATTTTTCCTAAGTGTACACTGATTTTTTTGGTCGTTAACCCCTCGGGTTAATGTCGTCTTTGGTTTTTGTGTGAATAATTTGTTGACCGGACTATAACACATTGACGCACAATGTTAATCAGCAATTAAAATATTTAAATTGTATTAAATACGACCTAACGTTTTTCCCAAAGTTAAGAGTGGTAGGGAACATTGGGGGTGAAATATCGCTTGCCTTCCGGCGGATTATTGGATGAGCGTAGCGATCGTAGCGAGCGAAGCGAAGATTCCATTTCACTACACTGGAGAAAAAAATCCGGGATGTTTTTTATTCTTTTTTTTGTATTTTTGTGTGTCTGTTAACACGATTCCGGCTAAACCGATACTCCGATTGCGATGAAATTTTATGGAGGCCTTCGAAATCTCTGAACTTAGAACTGCCACGTTTTTGAGCGCAATCGGGAATTTTTTCTCGTAAAAAACGCAATTTTACGTTTTTTTTCGATTTTAAAAAAATGTCTTCGACTTATAACACCTACATGCTTTATCAGATTGTAATGATTTTTTCATAGAAGCTTAATTTTTAGTTTGCATGAGCGTTAGACGAGCGTAGCGAGAGAAGCGAAGATTCCATTTCACTACACTAGAGAAAAAAATCCGCGATGTTTTTTTTTTTTTTTTTTTTTCTGTTTGTATTATTGTGTGTTTGTTAACACGATTCCGGCTAAACCGATACTCCAATTGCGATGAAATTTTATGGAGGCCTTCGAAATCTCTGAACTTAGAACTGCCACGTTTTTGAGCGCAATCGGAAAATTATTTCTTATGAAAATCGCCATTTTACGAATTTTTTCGATTTTTAAAATATTTCTTCGACTTATAACACCTACATGCTTAATTCGATTTTAATGGTTTTTTCACAGAACCTTAATTTTATGAATTAAGATATTCGTGTGAAATTTGAACGCAATCGAAAAATTATTTCACATGAAAATCGAAATTTTACAGGTTTTTTCTTTTTTTAAACAAGTCTTTGACTTATAACACCTACATGCTTTATCCTATTGTAATGAATTTTTCACAGAACCTTAATTTTATGAATAAATATATTTTTATAAAATTTTAGCGCAATCGAATAATTATTTCTTATGAAAAACGCAATTTTACGATTTTTCCTTTTTTTAAAATTACGATTCATAAAAAAAAAAAAAAAAAAAATGGTAATTTTGTATTTTTTTAAATTTAAATTTAAAAAAATTATTCGACTTTGTAATAATTTTGTCACAGAATAACAGAAAATCCTCATAACACAATCATGGCAGCTCAATGCACCAATTACGCTCATCCAACAACGCGGCGGGACTTAAGCGTTTTCCTAGTTAGTTTTCATATTGTTGGATCAGCGTAGCGAGAGAAGCGAAGATTCCATTTCACTACACTGGAGAAAAAAATCCGGAATGTTTTTTTTCCCTGTATTTTTGTGTGTCTGTTAACACGATTTCGGCTAAACCGATACTCCCGATACGATAAACAGATACGATTGCGATGAATTTTTCTGGAGACCTTTGAAATCTCTAAACTTAGAACTGCACGGTTCGAAAAATCGGTCGAAAAATTATTTCTCAAGAAAATTGCAATTTTACGATTTTTTTCGATTTTCTTGTTTTTTCTGTTTGTGTTTTTGTGTGTTTGTTAACACGATTCCAGCTAAACCGATACTCCAATTTCGATGAAATTTTCTAGAGACCTCAAAAATCTCGGGACTTAGAACGGCCACGTTTTTGAGCGCAATCAAAATATTATTTCTCGAGAAAATCGCAATTTTACGATTTTTTTTCGTTTTTCTTATTTTTCCTGTTTGTATTTTTGTGTGTTTGTTAACACGATTCCGGCTAAACCGATACTCCAATTGTGATGAAATTTTCTGGAGGTATTCGAAATCACTGAACTTAGAACTGCCACGTTTTTGAGCGCAATCTAAAAATTATTTCTCATTAAAATTGCAATTTTAGGTTTTTTCCGATTTTTAAAAATTGTCTTCGACTTATAACACATTCATGCTTTATTCGATTGTAATATTTTTTTTACAGAACCTTAATTTTATGAATTAATATATTCGTGTGAAATTTGAGCGTAATCTAAAAATTATTTCTCATGAAAATCGCAATTTCACGTTTTTTTCGTCTAAAAAAAATACGCTCATCCAACAACGCGCCTGAAAAAGCGTTTGCGAAGCTTCCTAGTTATGTACCATCATGCCAAATTTCATGCTTATAACTCATTCGGTGCCTTCATGGTGAATGCTGGAAATCAAGGTAAAAATAATTTAAACTATTAGGGATGGGGGTTGAAAAAATGTGGTTTAGGAAATGAGAATATAGGTCGATTGGGTGAAAACATAATTCTAATAACTAATTTGAATAAAAATTCAATTTTGTATTAGAGCTTTGAATTATTTCAATTTTAGGGGATGATTTAGGTGGTGTTGGGGTGGAATATTGCTTGGCGTGGCCTCTCGGCGGAAGTATATGAGTCTGAGGTACATCTTAGTGTGGTCCAAGTTTTATAGTTTTAAGATGTACCGTAATCTCTGTAGGCTCTTATTGCCCTCTGTCAGAACCCCCCACCCCCTCCAACCCAGCCAGCCGGAAGGTTTATGTTGATTTTTACGCACTTTTTAACACAGAACGGGTTATCGGATCGGTCTGATTTTTTTTTGATATGTCATACTCATGGACCACATATCAGGTCATATACCGGTACCGAGTTTCAAGATTGTAAATCTTTCGGGACGGCGTGTGCAGATAGCTGAAAACCCCCTAACTCGGGTAGGAGTAAACAGGGTCGAGTTATCATCGCCTACTAGCAGTCGCGTGCGCTTGGCTGCGGGCGAACGACCGTCACCCTAGGTACGGTCCTAGCAACGAAGCACATAATAAATTCAGAGTTATTCTGAATCGGCCTTGTTGATTCTGGCGTAGATCCGCGGGTGTTCGAACTGTCCATACCACTGATTGCCATATTTCCTATTTGGATGAGCGTAGCGAGCGAAGCGAAGATTCCATTTCACTACACTGGAGAAAAAAATCCGGAATGTTTTTTTTTCTTTTTTCCCCTGTATTTTTGTGTGTTTGTTAACACGATTCTGGCTAAACCGATACTCCAATTGCGATGAAATTTTCTGGAGGCCTTCGAAATCTCTGAACTTAGAACTGCCACGTTTTTGAGTGCAATCGAAAAATTATTTCTCATAAAAATCGCAATTTTACGATTTTTTCGATTTTTAAAAATTTCTTCGACTTTTACCATCTACATGCTTTATCCGATTGTAATTTTTTCACAGAACCTTTTTTTTATGAATAATATATATTCGTATGAAATTTGAGCGTAATCGAAAAATTATTTCTTATGAAAATCGCAATTTTACGCTTTTTTTCGTTTTTCATCCAACAACGCGCCTGAAAAAGCGTTTGCGAAGCTTCCTAGTAAAAATATCGATCTTTGGTTGGTAATCGCTCACTCGTCGATTGCGTCGGGGCCTACAGGGTTGCTTGGTCGCCTTGATTTCCTGTCCCCCTGAAAATCAGTTATATAACTGAGTGGGTAGACTCTAAATATAATTTATTTATTTTTATTTAAAGCCGACCCGACCAAGCCAACTCTGTTGGTGCCGATCGCCGAACGAACAATAACCAACCAGAGACCGGCATATTCAAATAGGGAACACCGATCAAACAAGCCGCGGACAGTGCCAGAATCAACAAAAGTAATTCGGAACAACCGCTTCATTGCTAGGACGGCTCCACTGCTCTAAAGTCACAGTTTACAAATTCCTAAGCCAAGAACTGATGGACTCAAGTCCACATCAGAAGCTAATTTTAACTTCTGCCTTTAGCGGGAATCGAACCTTGGACCTTCTGCCTCGGAAGCAGAGCCTCTTAACTAAAAGACCGACGATTTTGGCTTATTTGGATTGTCAACTATGTGTCATCACCTGCCACTCTAGCCTAGGGGACAAAGGGGAGGGATATGGGGAGTAAAGTCTCATGCTGTAGTCGTGGAGAAGAACTTAGTAGAAGTAATTCTCAAGCCCCACTTTGCAAGAATAGCATCTTACGAAAATGGCTTCTAATGAACTTGGAAGTGAATGGAAATGGAATGCTCTTCCCTTCGAGTTAAGGAAGATATCTCAGTATAAACACTTTTATATCTGCCCCAAGTACACATTGTTTTAACATGACAAAATCAATTTTAACAACTTTCCACTGATCAATTTTTATCCCTGGAGAAAAGTAGTGATGGTGTCCGTAACTTTTCATTTTGAAACTTATGACAATTTTACTGATTTAGGAGAAACTTCCATGTGATACTTAAAACAGTTCAAGTTAATAAATTCTCTTTCCGATTAGTGTGAAGATCAAAGCATTCCACATGCGATGATTCGGACTTGTAAAACTCAATTATTATCGAGATTGCTGATAAAATAATGCATGAGAAGTTATAATCTAGATTATTCTTGAAAAGTTGAAACACTGAACTTGAAAAAATACGGTTTGCTGTGCTACATGCTATGCCATTACCAGTAACACAGTTGTGTATCATTCTGTAGATTTAATTATCAATATGAATACCTTATTAAAGAAATTAAGATTAAAAATTCAAATGGTTTTATAATTTTTGAATGTAACTAATTATATTAAGTATGTTGTAAAACCCCAAAATTTCCCGAAAGTTTCAGAAATTTAAGCATAGTGAAAAGTAATCTAGTATCGTCATGAATGGGTGTGTCCAAATTCTAAAAAATATTGCTTGCTTCTTAACTTGTTTTTGTACAATATGCCCAAGTGACACCAGAAGCCAATGCTTTAGTTTGCTATACTCAAAGAAGAAAAATAAGAAATTAGTAAAGAAAAGTGAAAACTACTTATGGCTCTTCAATAACGGGCCAGTGAACATCAAAGCAAATGTCAAGCTTTACAGTCAAGGGAATGAGCAAGATAGAATTGAAGTATAGATAGATATAGAATAATCCACTGCTAGCAAGGAGTCGAGGACTACGTATATCACGGACGTTCAAAGCACCTTGGTTCTAGACTGCAGCTGTGATTTACGCCTTGAATTTGCCTCAAAGCGCTTCTGATCAACTCGCTTTTGGAAGCGATTTGGCGGAAACCAAACCGCCTTGGCTTATGTGATATGATATACACTTCAAAGCGGCTTCGTAATACGTGCATATCCACCGCCATATTATGTCTATTCCCGTGGCAGAGGAAAGTCACTGCCATCTAAACTCTGCACTTAGCAAATGGCTTGGTAGAACGCGCTTCGTAGGTACCGTACATGATATATGGGCAGATCACAAATCAAATTCGTTGAAGGCGATTTCAACCAAGGCGCTTTGGCGGGCGTGATATATGGAGTCGAGAACACATTAAAAATACTTAAGGTAAAATATGTTGTTGTAGTACCATATTTCAGTGTGGCATAATTATAATTTTAGATTACTATCTTTATTATCTTAAAATAAATCTTTACAATGTACAGAATCATAAGTTATAAAAGTTACTGAAAGCATAATATTCTACCAGCACACAGAGCACATACCAAGTAAAAGCTGAGCACTTCTTTACAAGTAAAATTCACAATTTCAATTTACTCAAAAAACAGATCCTGTTGAGATATAATCAATTGATCATTGCATAGGTAGGTACTTCCTCTTATGTGCCGACTACCTTTACCGGGATGTATTTCACAAGTCGTCCTAATAAAACACAAGAAATAGAATACACGCTACAACACGATAATATAAATATAATATTTGATACTGTTGATAATAAAAGCAAATTATATTTACAATAAGAATATATGTACAAGCAAGACAATACATGACTTGAGGTTTGACAAGCAAACACTAAACTTACCATTCCAGATGGACAATCAATGTACTTGAACGCAATCTTGAAATAAACTTACGTAATTTATTTTGTAAGTTTCTAGATAATGTTATGCACCAATGCCTACTTTGTATAATATTTCTAGAATTTTTAGTACATTTATGTAAGTCAATTTCTACCACTAGTGGGAATAAAGTAAAATTCATAGTCAACAGGGAAAAACCCCGCAAGTGCGACTGATAGCATACAGTAATTTCAAATTTACAAGAAAGCATTAGACAATAGATAAGATCAGATTAATTATTAATGCCATCTACCTATATAGTGCGCATAGCATTATGGGAGAAAAGGCTGATTACATTGCGTGTTACACCCTCTTCCGCACATGATGCTTTGCGTGCGATTCAGAAAATCATCAATTAGATTACACCTAAAATACTGTGATCCCCAATAAAAAAACTTGGAAATCGTGAATTTGTATGTTGGTTGACCAGAGCAAAGTAGAAAGTAAAAATACATCGAACTAGTGTATATAAGATTATTCCGCAAACCTTTGGCATGTACTGGATTTTAAAAGCTAGTTTATCTTAATTTTTGTAATAGTCTCAAAATTGCAGTACAGAGATACGTTGCTTTCAAGTGGGCAATTCACTTGCAGATTACTTAAGAGTAAGCTACATTTTCTTTATACAAATAATGCGGAAAACAGCGGCCTCACTATTTTAATGGTCAAGCATTTGAAATACAGCTCGGTGGAGGGCCCTTTTACCTCTACTATGACCGCATAGAGATACTTTTTTAGCATTTAACTTTCCAAATTTAGCATTTTGTAGCATATATCTTTCCTTTGCACAAAAACCATAAATGTGGGGTGTTACTTGAATTTCTTATGGTGAATGATGAATTATAGGAACATTTGAATTCAATATAGCCACATATAATGTTAGAATACAATGCTAAACTAGTTCTCAATAGGTATGGGGAAAACATTATTTTTAGTTAAATTAGTATTTTATAGTAGTATTTTACGAAATATATGTTCATTAATTTAGCATCAAAAACCTAAAATGCTAAAAAAACATATCTCTAAATGCACATTAACTATACCTATTGGTCTCTCAAATCCTAGACAACCACTTGCCAAGCAAAGGAACTTCAAGGTCAAGGCTACCCCTCACGTAGAGACTGCCAGGAAGAAAAACAAAAATATCTGTTGCTACACTGTAGCAAAACCATTCTTGCAATTAGAACGTTTAGAAACTGCAGACAACCTTGTTGAAAACAGTGTTACATGCCTGATAACTATACAAGTTATGCAAAAGCAATAGTACTATTGAAATCGTCATACTCGTAAGTTAAAAAGGGAACGATAGTGGTAGTCTAGTTTTGCACATAGTCGAGCTAGAAAAATATGCAAGCTTACGCGGGACAATATCGAAGGCCACAGACAATGATTTACAGCATTAAGAGTCTTCACGAGACAGACATGTAAACGGCACGCTCGTAAGCACTCCAAATAAGATGTACAATGCCCTGCAGAAAAATTGAAACTACATACGAGAATTCTAAAATGCACATGACACAGATATTTTTATGCAGAACATGCAAAAAACAGAATTGATGAATGTAATAAACCCTACTATACACCATGATTACGCATGAAGTCGACGCAACGGGAACGAGAAGAGGTTGCTCTTGTTGCGTTGACTTTACGCTTAACAATGGTGCATAGTAGGGTTTATTACATAAAGCAATTCTGTTTGTTGTTCTGCATAAAAATATATGTGTCATACTCATGTGCATTTTAGAATTTGCGTACGTAGTTTAAATTTTTCCCCAGAGCGTTGTACATCTTAATTTAAGTGCTTACGAGCGTGCCGAGAACATGTTTGAGAAGACACTTAATTCTCAGACCTATCCGGACTTTCATACGCAAACGGATTTAAGAGACTTGAACAAAAATGAGGTTGTACCACAAACTAAGGGTCAAGGCATCTCCATTTAAGTAGCACTCCCCAAACCTCTGTTACATTCACAGTTCCTACCCAACTTTAATACAGTACGTAGAAGTAGGCACATTGGTCGCACTTGCACTCTAATACCATGTCTCCACCACCTACTAAAAATAAATAAAATAAATAATTGTACTTAAGTCTACCCACTCAGTTATTTTAAAACTGATTTTCAGTGGGGGACTTAAGTATGGGACTTAAGCAGGCTTACAAACTTAAGTACCTACTTCAGTACCTAGTCTAGGGCTGGGCTATGACATATCATTCAATTATCAATATCACACGAAAATTTTTGATATGATATCGATTTATCAAAATGTAATTGTTTGGATTTTTTTTTTTTTTTTCAAAAATCATTAAATTATTAAAAGAGTGGGTCTATTTTCATGATTTGTGGCCAAATAGGGTTAATAAGGTATTACCATAAACCTATTTAACAATTTTTACGATCTCACAATCGCGTTTTATGACCCGGCACCTCCAACAAATGCACCAGCCAGGTTAATTTAATGTAGACTACCTATCTCCACCAAAATTACGAAATCTAGCATTTTTTGTGTAAATTTCGATATGAAATCAAATATCGATATCGAAAATATTTCCAGTTATCGATATCGTATCGATACATCGATTTTTTGCTCAGCCCTAGTATAGTCCACACGGGAAAACACGGTTACTTTTAAGTAGGTAAGCTCACTTAAGTCACAAACTTAGTAGCCAGTGGAGACAAGGTATTATACACTTGGCACAAGTATCAAATTGATATTCATTGCTTAACTTGATTATGCAGTGCTTGGTACTGGTTTCATCAAAGGACATTAAAGAGATGTAATTTCATTCTCCAGTAGGGCCCAAACAAGATTAGTTCAAAATCTTTAAACAATTTCACGTGTGCTGCCATGACATTGAAGAAGTAAAATTTAGCATCAAGTAAATGTTATGAAATGAAGCCTGATTTGTAGAGATGTTCAACAATATCGATTATTTGATACGATATCGATATTGCGGAAAAATTGAGCCTATTTTCGATATCGATACCCCGCCGTCATAACGGAAATATCGTGATATCGTAGCTTTATCATTCTCGATGTTAAATGTCCCGCCACGGTCTGCACTACACATTTCTGGAATTCAACTGAACGCTCCTCCCACTTTTCCGCTACGATCGCCCGCCAGTGCCTAGCCAATACGCGCACACCTCCCTCCAACCTCGCTTTCGATTCACGTAGCGTGCTGCATGGGACTTCAGTTAAGTTGCTCCCGTCCTAGTGACAACATTGACGACGCGACTCGTTATCTTTATACGCTCCGAGTTCAAGCATTGTTTATTATATGAAAAAAAACATTTGTTTCAAAGAGATCACTTGAAAATCTCGATGACTTTAACTATATCCCATCAATATTCAAGCACACAGACGACAAGACGATCACTATGAAAAATTATTTTACTTCGAATTAAAAAAATTCGATATCACAATATCGATATTACTTTTGAAATTACGATATCGCGATACGATATCAGCAAAATTGCGCCGATATCGATACTGAAAAAATATTGTTGAACATCTCTACTGAAATCACGAGAAATTAAGATTCCAGTGGCGCTACTGATAAGTGATAACTGTGAAACTCACCGTGCATGCAATGTAGTTAAAAAGTTGGTAACGCATGGCAGTTTAACGTAAGATTGTTTTAGTTATGCAATTGGGCTTTGCCCAGGTGCAGAGGTCTCGCCACCGTAGTACCGGCCCTTACTGCTATGAATCATCAACAGTGACTTAATGACTCACTCCCGTGTTCTTTGAGCCAGCAGTGTAGATCATCTAGACTGGGCTTGAACTAAGGTGGCGCTACAAGCGTGAGAAAGTGGCAGTGCAAAGCCCATTTGAACCATGGCTTTCACGGTGGTTTTTAGTTAAGCATTAAAGAGTGTGACGTTTGACAAACTGGCTAGGGCCCTAATATTTGAAGGCACACTCATACCAAACAATGACTAAAACTAGATGCATCCCTTTCGTTGAGCCAGCAGTGTAGATCATCTAGACTGGGCTTGAACTAAGGTGGCGCTACAAGCGTGAGAAAGTGGCAGTGCAAAGCCCATTTGAACAGGCTCTTCCAGGTGGTGCTTAGTTAAAGGCATTAACAAGAGTGTAACGTTTGACAAAACTGGGCATTAGGGCCCTAATATTTGAAGGACACCTCAATCCCCCAAAACTATATGAAAACAAAACATAGATTGCAATTCCATCTTTGTTGGTAAGTTTTGTATTTAGGCCTACTTTCAAACATCAATCAAAATTCACAACTAATCACTATTTCATTGTTTATATTTTCCCAGTATTGTTAAAACCGGTACTTGCAATATAGATAAGTATGTGGGTAAACATGACATATATTGCCATAACCCGAATGTAGCCTAATGATTCACAATGCATACCTCAATGTTTTCCCAATTATGTATACAGTTAACAGACACAAAAATTCTTTCATTTGTTATTTACATGTTCTTTCTTCAAAGAGCCAAGGGTGCTGTGCCATAATCGCTTAGAAAAACTAGGGCGTTTCTCCTACAAAATGTTAAAAGTAATACCTCTCAATTAATGAGTTCAAATTGTTCCAAGTTCATAAATACATACATAGTTCATGAATAAATATGGTTTTTCAAACCAAACTTGTAGCTTCATGCCAGATTTAAAATAAACATTTTCAATCTAGGCCTATATTATTAGAATGGAAAATAACTAAGTTAGTATTTGCACAGGTCAACTTCCATCACTTGTTTACGGTAAGTACCTCAATCTTAAATTGCGTGTAGAATTGTGCTGTGGTACTATAGGACCTACGTATTTTGGTATGTTAATAACAAAACTTGACTTTTCTTGGCTAACCTAATCTAAACACATTTTAAATATGAATTGGTACATGGATTAACAATTCAGATCTCTTGGTGAATGTCTCGCTGCACATTTCACATACATATTCACTTTTTATTTCAATTTCACTTGGTTCAATTGAAATGATGGGCATAGGTGGCGGTTTTGTAGAAGGTTTTGCAACAGATTTTTTAGCTTTCGGTGTACTTAACATCTTTCTGGGTGAATTTGCAGCTTTTTTGGGTGAATTCACAGTCTTTTTTGGTGAATTAGTTGTCTTTTTAGTGGAATTTGTGATCTTTTTGGGTGACCGAGGAGACACACTTGGTTTCTTTACTTTCTTTTTGGGGCTAGGTGTTTTCGGTTTGCCAACAGCTTTAGCTTTACTCGACTTACTTCCTCCCGGCCGTGAATCCCTTGGAAATGTTGCTGGGGCTAGCTTCGCCATCTTAACATTATGGTAGTTCACATTCTTTGTCCTTGGTCCAGCCTTATTTAACTCAGCGCTTGGATCAGGAATAGGTACAGCATTGACTGCTTTTAAAGCAGCAAGAGTTTTGACAGACACATTCTTTGTCCTGGGCCTTACTCGGGGCTGATTACTAGGCCTAGCACGCCTAATGAAACCGCCGGCATGTGGCAAATCAGGTTTCCTATGATCAATTATTAGTTCAGCATTCCCCTTTTCAACACCGGATGCTTTTCTCTTTTGAGGAGATTTGTGTTTTCTTTTAGTTTTTTTGTTGTCTGAAGTGGCAGAGTCAACAAATGAATTGAAATTTTCAACAACCGATTCAAAGGTTTTCACTACAGACTGGAAATTTTCATCAGTACTGGACTTTTTTTTTGGTTTTAATTTTTTCTTAATGATAGGTAATTTTATTTTAGGACTCTCTTCTTCTTCTTCAATCGTGTCATCGTGGAAGTCCTCTTCGTCAAAGTCGTCGTCCACATCGTCGTCCGAATCCACCATCTTGGTAGAATCGAACATGTCAGAGCCAGTAGCCATGAGATGCAACTCTTGCTGGTTGAGTTTCCGCCGGCGCTTGTACTTCCTGGGGCCGAGGCGGGGCGTGCGATGCTTGGCCGTGTTCTCGTCGCTGTGGCCCACAAGATGGGCGCATAGCTCCTCCGACGAGCCAAATGAGGCGGAGCACACTTTGCAAACAAACACGGCCATGTGGTTTGTGCTCATCTTTGGCTCCGGCCCAGAATGGTGAGACCGAATGTGCTCACGGAGTACAACCTGAAAAGCACAAACAACTAAATTGTGTGTGGCTGTAAAATGTAATTAGTATTAGGCCTATGTTAGGTATTTTTAATGTTAACATAACTGGCATTAAGATGACCATTTTTGCAGATAAAATGGCTCTTTAAGATAGAGGAAGTCCCTGGTATAGCTAGGAGTAGGAATCATATTAAAAAGAAAAGAAAATCATCTATGAAATGGGAACAATTCTTGATATAAGGCTATAATATTAATAGTAATATGTACAAATTATTGGGATGCATGGTAATTAACCCCTTAGCTGTTCGTGCCGTATATATATACGTCCATGCTAAATGGCGTCCGTACTGTGCATGCCGTAAATATACGCGCCGCAACACTTCCGACTCGTGTGTCTGTGCATGCCGTATATATAGCTACGCGTATTATCGCCAGCAGGCTAGCAGCAGAGGTCTTCATTCTAGTGATTTTCGTTCTGTTATGTTGGTGGTAGATGATCGATTTTTCGAGGCTATCCTAACGGGAATAGGAGCCTGTTGCTTCATCTGTGCATAGTGGCGTCGTGTAAGGGTTGTTCATATATCCAGAACATGTCGGTTATTTTAGATTCAGATATAGTTAGGAGGGTGAACTGAATGATTTAATTAATTACAGTGATGATACAACAAAAAAATTGAGATACTAGCAAAAATGGCAAAGTAATGATAGTTTCAACTCAAGTATAAATAAGGGTATTTTACCTTAAAATTAATAGGCCTACACAGGGCAAGAACAACTTCTGAAAATAAATTCCACAGTTAAGGGGCTAGACTATTACATGGGATCGACAAAACATACCGTATTTACTATTTACTCGATTGAAGCCGACCTCTGATTAAAAGTACATCTAACAAAAAGTGTAGCATTTAAATAGGTGTACTTAGAGATGTAAAATTTCCGGAAAGATAAATCTCGGAAATTTTCCCAGAAATATTTCCGTGCCTAAAATACATGCAAATTGCAAATATAATGTGGTGGAGTGTAAGGATACGGTTACCTGAGTCTGTATGCAGGATGATACTATTGAATCCTACATAGAGATACTAGGTGTAGACCCACTGCCACTGGTTGCGTGTTGTGTGAGCTTAAACTTTTTCTTAACATCTGAAGGACATTTAAAACACCCCTCCAAGTGCTTTCGCATCCTTGTAACATTCATGATATACAGTTTTGCACAGAACTTGCACCCATAGGAATCATTTTTAGTGTTAACTTGTGGTTGTTTTATAAAGTAACTTCTTATTAGTTTATTTTGATGTTTCCCCATACTGCAAACTTACAAACTAGGCCTAGGCCTACACTAAAACAATTAATACAATGTGAACTTGTCACTTGTCACATTCACATGTAGATCAACCCTTCTTCTTCTTCTTGTTTTTTGTGGCCTTGGTTGCTTGGACCATGTGGCCAGTTAATATCTAGGTATTTTATTGCATTAAGAATAACTTAGGAATAACTTTATTCAACTTGATGTGCACATGGTACATGCATAACTCATTCATTCATAAGTAATAAAAATAAGAACAAAAGGGAAATGGAAAAAGCTGGGTGTCATGAGCTTGGAAACTATATATTAGCATTATTTCCAAGTGCACTGCCCACCTCATTCCTTTACATCTTTGCTACATTTTGTGCGGGAAATTTAAAATATATTTCCGGAAATTTTCCGGAAAGATAAACTCGGAAAATTTCCGGAAATATTTCCATTTCCGGAAAATTTCCCGTGGAAATATTTCCCATTTACATCCCTACGTGTACTCATAAGTTTGCCATCGATTCCAAGCCAGGGTGCTATTTTGAACTGCAAAAATGTGTCCAAAAGGGTAGGCTCACGATCTGGTAAATACAGTATTTCAAACATACATTTTAAAAGAGTTGAAATTAGTGATGACATCGGGTAGTAAATATTGGAGTCGACTCCGGAGCCTTGGGAACCGGGTAGGAGGAGTCGACTCCCCGATCCGCAATTAATTAAAAAAAAAAAAAAATTTATGCAAAAGTTATTTTTGGCCCACTAGTCTAGTTTAATAAATAATAAATAAATTGTATGAGTCTACCCACTCAGTTATATAACTGATTTTCAGTGGGGTTGCACAACGCTTTCCGGCCATTCCCCCCCCCCCCCCCCCCCCCCACCCGCTACGTATCACTAGTTTGCTTTTCTCTTGGCCCGGCCAAGACTCTCGCTGATTTGTTATGTTTACATTTTGAGATAAGATAATGACTAACGAGACAACAAGTGCAATCTCATTCAATTTATCCTTGAAAATGGAGTCGACTCCAACAGGAGTCGGGTAGGAGTCGGGTACCCGAGTACCCGATGTCATCCCTAGTTGAAATGCTTTGTTAGGCCTAATTAATCTAAATGCCCAATTCCTAATAGTATACTGACTGACATGCCTGAAAAATAATTTTTAGAAAATGCCAAAGTCGTTTTAAGACGAGTGAGTGAGCCATGTGTAGAGCACCTGGGAACATTCCGTTTCCTCCACCTACCTAAGGCTATCCAGCATGGTTCTTTCCTCCCTAGCTTATCATAGGCTAGAGCAGGGCTGCCACTGACATTTAAAAAAAATCCTGTTGGAGGACATTAAAATCCGCAAAAATCCGTGAAAAGTCTAAAAACGTTAATTTCATTGATCAAACTATGAAAATGGCTAAATGTTATGTTTATATTTGTTACCATCATAACCTAAAAGTTGCTAGGGCCTAGGCCTATGCACAGACGAGAATAAATGAGCCAGAAACGCCCGTGGTTGCTTTAATTAAGATTGCATAAAAATGTAAAATGTTACTTATTTACAGAAAATCTGTTTTAAATCTGACCTGGTTAAAAAATTCTTAGGCCTAGGCCTAGCCCCTAGCCGCCTAGGCTAGGCCCTAGGAATGTTGCATCACAATTTTGACCTAGGCCCATGTGTTGTGTTCATTAATAACATTGCAGTACTTGCAGAACTTGTTAATAACATTTTAATCATATACCAATTCTATTTTTCACGTTTATGATCACACAATCCAAACTTTATAAACAAAAACGAAAGAAAACAATTTTGTAGGCTCCAATCTTCATTGTTTGTTCATGGCTCCGCCCACTCCCAAAGCAAGCAGAAGCAGTTCCTACAATGTCTAGGAGTCTAGGACTTGGCTCCGCCCTTGCTCCGCCCCCTATCGAAAGTCTAATCGATTATCGCCCCGCCTTCAATGTTTACAATCGAAATTAGCCCGCGCAGATTCAAATATACGAAAATAAGCATAGAAAACGTAATTAACGAAATATCCGTAAATAAGACTAAAAATCCGTTTATCCGTTTTGCACCCTAAATATCCGTAAAAACGGATAAAATCCGTTAAAACGGCAGTCCTAGGCTAGAGTGGTGCATTCATTTTGGCCTTACAGTTGATGCCCCCGTATACCGGTACCAACTAAACTCAAGACCCTATTGTTTATGCAGTGAGGTGGATGGGACCGAGCTATGCTCGGTTAACGAAAAACTCGGATGATCCGGACTTTTTTGTTTAACTCCTCCCAGCAGTGCCCTTGTATATGAAAGTGATATTTTAAGTAGGGCTGAGCGAGTACTCGAATTTTCGAGTATGAGTCGAGTTCACGGCGTGTTTGAACAAATTCGAGTTTCATTTATTTTGAACTAGAATATTCGAGTGTCGGTAAAAACAGCATTTTCATTTACCGTCCCGTCAAAAGTTATGTGTTTCCTCCGTTAGATAGCAGCACACGCGGCAAAGTTCGTGATACACGGTAGGTCGAACTCCTTCTGACGTGAAACTCGTTATGATTGGCCGGCTGAACTTTGCGAGATCCAATTGGAGCTAGACATGGCGTCACATGCGAGCGTTAATTGGCTGTCAGTTTTTGTGAAATCATTCACGTCTACCGTGTATCACCACTTTTGTGTCCGAGATGTTGACGCTTCTAGTTTCTTACCCATTTGCTACGAAAGTAAATGCGTAAAATTGGTAAAATGAACACGACTCAGGAGACAAGAGAAGAGGAGCCACTGATGATTCGTAAAATTACGCGGCAGACTAGGCTTACGCGTAATTTCTTCTCTAAAGCATAGGCCTAGCATAGAATACAATTTCAAAATATTCATGAGATGAACACTTGTCAAAATGCACGTAAACTATCAAACAACACACAGCGTGACAGTGACAGTGGCAACTATGGCAACAGGTAGGCCTAGTTGCCAGGGTTTCTTAGGTCTGAGCCCTGGCCAAGATTAGGCCTAGGCTAGTATATTTTACTGATCTTAGGCCCTAGCTAGGCCTACAAACTTACATTGCCATACCAAAATGCACCCAGTACTAGACTTAGGTCTGTACAATAGGCCTAGGCCGAGACCTAGCCTATGGCACCCTCCAAAACCAAGGTTAGTTGTGGGCCTAGGTCTCCATAACCAAAAATATTTGACCCAGGAGATGGGCCTAGGCCTAAACTGAAGAAATTGTTTGATAGGGCCTAGGCCTAGTAGAAAGTCTGTAATGGAGAAACCATTTTTCAATTTGGAAATAAACTCGATTTGAACTCGGTTCGAACTCGATTACTCGAACATTTTACTAAACTCGAACTCGACTCTTAATTAAAATTCTCCGTTCGCACAGCCCTAATTTTAAGTGTAAAACTTGGTTTACTCAATCTCCCAGCGAAATCTTGGGGAACCTTCAGCGTGCAAAATTTGGCACACCTTGGTCACCGCCTGACATTTTAAAATTGATTCGATAAAAATGTTTTTCAAGAACATAACCATCGTCGTTAAATTAAACCCTACACATTTCAGCATTTATTTTTAATTTAATATGTCTTGTAGGTATAAATCACAACGGATTCTGCTCAAAATGTTAACTGCACGCTAAAAACTTGTACCGAAAGTCTGTTTAAAATTTCAGCTCAATCTGTTTAGCTGTTCGACCGTTCTGGAGCAAACTCACTCACTCACAAAAAAAAAGATCTTGTGCCGTTCACCTGAGTTGTTGTAAGACTAAGTCGATTGCTCCCTCGTCTAAAATCAACCTAATTGAAGAGAAGACGACGGGGAGAAAAAACAAGTCTCACAGCACTTCATATGTGTTATTCTATTTGTTTACTGCGAAATTCGGTACGATTTGTATTTCAAAGTCATATTTAGTCCCAAATTTGAAATTCGACGCGATAAATAGAAGAATAGTAGAAATGTTTTTGTATCATAGAGTACCTAGCGCGTGATGTTAAAGCGACACTCGGCGGCATTCCCCAGGCCAATTACAGTGAGCTCAACTTATGAGATAAACAAAGTCTGGAAGGTTGCCAGCGGGTTTCGGGAAAGCTGTTGGCATTCTTTTTCTGATGCCTTGGCAAGTCGACACACAGTGGTATAGACGTGCTTGTCCCTGGTCAGTGCAGTATTCGGTGAAGTGCGTACCACGAGTGATAAAATGAACAGTGTAAAACGGAAGTATGGTGAAATGACGTTGAACAAGAAAGAAATATTGAAGGAAGTTGTCAAGAAGAAATGTACAAAACAAAAACGAAAAATGCAAAACGTTTTAGAATATTAGTTTCTACGCTTTTTATTTGACAGCTAGGCTGTTAACACTGACGAACCATGCTCGATTGAGGTCTTCATAATCTTCGCTGTTAAAGTGACCAAAAACAACTTATATAATAATAATAATAATAATAATAATAATAATAATAATTAAGGCTGGGCATCGATGTTAAATAGCAACATTGACATCAAAATCAAATAATCAATGTCGATTTATTTTCAACATGATATCAAAATTGAAACAATCGATAAAAAAAATTAATGTCAAACTTTCAAATCGATAATCGAGCCAAAATGAGAATAAAATCGCGATAATATCGTGTCAAAAAAAATCCGACGATACTGTTACTTTGTAATATATTACGAGATATTATAAACATAAAACTCGCTTTTCTCGCATTTGTGTCAATTTGAATAGCGTGCTGTCTCGGCGGTGGTCGTCGGATTGGCCGCCACCTGCAACGGGCCCCTCGATGCCCTCCTACGAGAGTGAGAGAGAGGGAGCGGTGGAGCGATAGAGAGAGAGCACGAGAGTCGAGTGCCTTGCCTCGATCGGCGTGGCGTGTTGGCGGGCGGGGAGTGGTCCTCCGTTGCTAGGCAACAGATACAAGGCCGCTCTAGCGCTCAGCGGCTGGCCATTCAAACTGATGTGAGCGAAGTGTTTATGCAACTGTTGAAGAGTAGGCCTACCTCAAATTGAGACGTAACAATTATGGTAATTTGAAATTATTGCGTTGAAATGAATTTTCCAATGTTTTAAGCGGGAATTGAAAAATTTGCAAAATCAATAATTTTATTTTTATTTTTTATACGTAATTAATTAACAAAAAACATTGATTTCCACACAAAAAATCAATGCCGAAATATATCGATGTCGATGCCCAGCCTTAGTAATAATACAGATTGCTCGCTGTCAACCCAGTGTGATCATAGTTCTCGGCTCATACATCGAAAAGCTTCACTGTGCTTCCAATGATACTGAATGTCCGAAATAGTATGTTTAAAGCTAGTGTAGGCCTACAAATTTGCATTGGCTTCTTTTTGTGTGTGTGTGTGTGTGTGTGGGGGGGGGGGGGAAGGGGAGGATTTATTGGTTAGTTTAAATTTGTATAATTTGAAATAAGGGTCCCCTTGACTTTGAATTATGGAGGTACTACTGCATTCAAAAGACTCCCAGAGATCAATACTTACTCTCTGATTGAATGCACGCGGACATACGGGACAGGCATACGGCTTTTCTCCTGTGTGAATGCGTTCGTGTTTTCGGAGCGTCCCCCCGTCGGCAAACGCCTTCCAGCAGAAGCGGCAACCGTACGGTCGTTCGCCCGTGTGAATACGAGCATGAATCTGTTGGCTGCTACGAGAGCCAAACGTCTTGCCGCACTCGACGCAGTGGAACTGGCGAGTTCCCATGTCCTTCGTATGGCTGTGACGGTGGTTCATGAGGGCTCGGCCGTCTGGGAACTCCTCTCCACATTCTTCGCAAGCTACTGCTTTGTCACGATGAGATACCATGTGTCTGTGAAACAAGCAACATTATTTAGAAAACTTATCCAACTGATAGTTAGGTAGTGAAGCCTAGTATAGGCACCAAGATTAGCCACTGAGCGCGCCACTGAAAATACACGAAGAGCTCTGGGTGGCCCCTTTTGGCATCAATTGTGTAAAGATTTGGCAATCTTCCAATCACCCATCATTTCCCATGTTATTGGTACAATTTTAAATTGCCATTATTAATCGTACTAGTTACTATGGATATTGAAAATCATGTATAAAGATCAAGAAATTCGTTCTATACGTCGGATGTACTAATCTAGTAGCCAACACAGGACATAACGTTACATTTTACACTTCTACTAGGCCCCAATTCTAAAACTTGAGCCAGATTTGATTCGTACGTTTTAGTTGGTAAAAGATTCAGTTGTGGATGGTCGAGGTCGTAAGAAATGCATTATTTTGTTTGTTGAAACTTGTTTCTGTTTGATCAGAGAAAAAGTCATGGGATAGGCCTAGCTTAGGCGTAAACACAACCAGATTATTAATTGTCTCAAACTAATAACAATAGTATGCTCAAAGAAAACCTACCTATGGTAAGAGTCTTGTGCGTTTCCTTTTTACATGAGATTATCATTACACCATTAAAAATCAATTTCTTTTCAATTGAAAATATTACACACGTCTATTTGCATTCTGTCATTTTGTAGATGCAACATTCAACTGTTTACTTCATAAGAACAAAGAACTTAAAAGCTTTGCATAGCAAAGCACTTCCGGAATTTATATCTCAGTTTCTGTATTCACATGGCAGTGCCGTCGGCCAAATGTGAACAAATGAATCGCAGTCATGCCAGTCAAGTGTCCATCGTAGAAATCGATTGGAATCGATGTCATCCCTAGTATCTAGCTTATAGACATTTATTTACTTTTACTAATTTACAACTCACCTTTTCAACCTGGCTCTGCTATGGAACCGTTTGCCGCACTTGAAGCAGGAGAAACTGCGCTCCACCGAATGCACCCAAGAGTGTTTCTGCAGCGAGCGTCGGTCCTTGCAGGTCTTCCCGCAGAGCGTGCACGCGTTGGGCGGGATATTCTTGGCGTGGCGGCGACGCACGTGTTCGGCGACTGCCGGCCCGTCCATGAAGCACTCGCCGCACAGCATGCATCGGTGAGGCTGGTAGCGCGCATGGGTCTCCACGTGAGCCAACAGGTCAGCCTGTTCCGTGAACGTCTGGCTGCACACTTGGCAAACGTAAGAGCTGCTCTCGCCGTCGCTCATGTCAATCTTCATGTGGATTCTGCTGTTAAAACCACATCAAGCTTGTTAATTCGTTGTATGGTATGTACTTGGCTGTACCTCAATCCGTCGTAGAAATGAATTAAACAAAATATGAATGTAGGGTACCGAAAAAAAATAATGAACGCGACTATGGTAACATACCCGGAATTAAATGCACGCATTTATTCCTGGATTTAAGGCGAAGGGGTTAATGCAAAAAAGTATTTAAAACGGGCCAACTGCTTTTCAGTCATCTAAAGAACACATATAAAATAAATCACAAGGAATTTTGGTTTCAATATGACTACAGTACTCGTCATTAAATGTTGCAGATAGTATACGCTTTAAAACGATGAAACGCGCAACCAGAGAAACGGGGTAATTACAAACGGGCGCATGCTGTGAGCATTGCATCAGAATTGTGAGCATTTGTACCAATTAAAAATACAAAAAAAAAAACATAAATGATGGTTTACTGCAACAAATAACTCTCAGTCAAATGAATGAATGATTGATGCACTGCCTCTTAGATGTTCGTCGTGGCTCCTCGTTCCCTGCCTGTTCACGCGACAGGTTTTGATTGTTGAAGACAATTCGCACTTTTTTCCCACAGCGCTAGTTACCGTCCCCAAGAGCTTTCTTTTGTTTTCGTTGTTTACATACGATCTGCATACGATTAAAATGTCATCATGCCAGAGTTGAGCTGTATTTTTCTTCTAATAGTCAATGGTGTGTGCAAGAAGTTGTAAGATACCGGGATTTGCCATTATCTAACTAAAACAAGTAGGTCTTTCTTTGCATGAACTACAGGGAAATAAGGAAATTGTGCCACCCAGGCCCACCCCCAGACTCCCATTTATCACGCGCCACTGCTTGATGGAAAGTAATATTGTTTAGCTCGAGGCCTAGTCAAGACTAGGGCCCAAGTAGGCTACCTAAGCCTATTGATTTTTAATATGATTAGGAATAGGAGGCATAGGCCCTATAGATAAAAATAACATGCCTATTAGCCCTTGCCTTATATTATCAAACAACAAAGTTATCAATATCTACTTTTTGTTTAATTACCAGCATAATATAACTAGACAAATTTGTATATTACTATTCTGCAAACCATGATAAGTGATGTACGTATACAAAATACGATCTAAAACATTCAATTTAGTTGGATTCAACAGTAAAATACATGAGAGATGACATTTAATGTGACAACAACAAGGCAGGGAACGAGGAGCCACGACGAACATCTAGGAGGCAGTGGATTGAGGCCTCATTGTTATGAGTATACAATACAATTTAAAATAATGGAGAAAACAATTTAATTGTGAACAACAGTTCGGCAACAAATGTTGAGAGTTGTGAGTTTTATAGATGGTAGGCCTAGATGGAAAGTGTTGTTTTTATTTTAGCCTGTATTAGATCGCATTTTGTTTTGCCATTTAAATGTGTGCGAAAAAGGATCAATAGTTGTAAATAATCATAGTATGCACACAAGTTAAGTGCAAAAAAGGTGGCCCAAATATTTAAAACTAGGAAGCTTCGCAAACGCTTTTTCAGGCGCGTTGTTGGATGAGCGTAATTGTTTAAACACAAAATAGCGTAAAATTGCGATTTTCGTAAGAAATAATTATTCAATATTTAATACAATTCAGAAATTGAAAAAACCCATCCCTATCGGGGTTCGAACCCGAGTCTCCCACTTTCCGGGTGGACGCCTTAGCCAACTAGACCACCGAGACGGTAACTATTTAACTTCTGTATTGTCGTTACATTATAGAACTTGAATGGATGGAACAATAAAGCATCGAAAAACTGTTGCTGTTGAATTGACCAAACAAACTTATTTATAATGTCATTACCTTACGCAGGTATGAGCGAGGGTATATTTCTCGATTTGGATAGTCGGGAAACACTCCCGTAGGTGGAATAATTAATATTTAATACAATCCAGAAATTAAAAAATCCATCCCGATCGGGGTTCGGACCCGAGTCTCCCACTTTCCGGGTGGTTGTTTCCCGACTATCCAAATCGAGAAATATACCCTCGCTCATACCTGCGTAAGGTATGACATTATAAATAAGTTTGTTTGGTCAATTCAACAGCAACAGTTTTTCGATGCTTTATTGTTCCATCCATTCAAGTTCTATAATGTAACGACAATACAGAAGTTAAATAGTTACCGTCTCGGTGGTCTAGTTGGCTAAGGCGTCCACCCGGAAAGTGGGAGACTCGGGTTCGAACCCCGATCGGGATGGGTTTTTTAATTTCTGGATTGTATTAAA
This sequence comes from Sweltsa coloradensis, assembly GCA_024449915.1. Taxonomy (NCBI): domain Eukaryota; kingdom Metazoa; phylum Arthropoda; class Insecta; order Plecoptera; family Chloroperlidae; genus Sweltsa; species Sweltsa coloradensis. Next base: position 368,840 of record JAMZAV010000526.1, read on the forward strand.
TATTAATTATTCCACCTACGGGAGTGTTTCCCGACTATCCAAATCGAGAAAAATAATTAGTCGATTACGCTCAAATTTCACACAAATATATTAGGGCCTAATTCATAAAATTAAGGAATTAATGAAAAAAAAATGAAAAAAATGATTGCAATCGGATAAAGCATGTATGTGTTAATAGTCGAAGACATTTTTTAAAAATCGTAAAAAATCGTAAAATTGCGATTTTTATGAGAAATAATTTTTCGATTGCGTTCAAAAACGTGGCAGTTCTAAGATCAGAGATTTCGAAGGCCTCCAAAAAATTTCATCTCAATTAGAGTAACGGTTTAGCCGGAATCGTGTTAACAAACACACAAAAATACAAAAAAAAGAAAGAAAGAAAGGAAAAAAAAACATTCCGGATTCTTTTCTCCAGTGTAGTGAAATGGAATCTTCGCTTCGCTCGCTACGCTCATCCAAAAAATCTAATATGAAAACAACTTAAATTGAATCGTTTATTGTTGAAGCGATATAAGTCAACTTTTGGTAAAAATGAGTGTATGATCGAATATTACTAAATGAGGGACGCCGCATCGTTTGGTGAAGAAATGGTTTTAGTCAGATTAGTCCTTGTGTTGAATATAGCTAAAAACATGGTCCGTTTGTTGTTGAAAGGGTATAAGTGAAGGGTTTAAGTTATGACTTAAATATACCCTTTCAACAATAAACAGACCATTTTCTAGAATATAGAACGTATGAGAAAAACGTCTGGCAGGCAGTGACGGTTTATGAAATGAGTTGATTTAAGTTGATTTAAGCTTATTTAATAAGTTTAGCCTATAGAGGACCAAAAAACATAACAAATCAAAAATTAATTTCCAATTTCCATTTATTTGAGAAAGGGTATAAGTCAACTGTGTTTACCCTCTCATTGTTTGACCACTCACCCGTATATTTTTTGTCGAGAAAATGTATTGTATGTAATAATGAGTATGACAATTAAATATGCAACAATTGGATTCATGAATATCTGGACAGTTTTTTTTTCTGGTTATCTCAGAACTAACTTTGACTGACTTATATCCCTTCAACAATAAACGATTCAATTACATTATGTGAATATCCAGGATCTCCATAAAAACGGTTGAATATTTTTGCATGGTGCAAACGTGTTTTGTCGTTCGAAAAGACTGTTCATTGGCATACGCCAGCCAGTAACATACAATAAACCTTGTTTCTCCAGCCATGTTGCAAGATTCTGCGCAACGGTCGCGTGATCTCCTGTAAATTTTTATGTTCAGTAGGCTGCGTAAAAAAGTTTTAAATAGGCTATTTGCGATGAGTAGGCCTAGGCCTAGAGTTTATATTTATATTTTATAGCCCTAACAGGCCTTGTTACTTATTGTTACCTATTGTGTGTTCTTAAATTAAAGTTACAAATAAAAAACACTGGCTATAGGCAATGGGAGGCTTACGCTTACCGATTCCAATTGAATAGTAATTGCCAAAAATTGTATTTGCATTAACCATCTTGAAGTTAGGTATTTTTACTAGTTTTGAGTGGTGGCAAATGGCAATTTACAACAATGGAGTCGAGGAATGAATGATGATAATCACGACACATTGCATAGGCCTACCCTCTAATTGGAAACATGAAAGGTGCAAACAACTCTTCATAAAATAAATTAAAATTATGTAACAATTTTACCTGCGATGGCGCATTAGTAGGTCTTGCCGATGGAAGGAAAGCCCACAAGAGTCGCAATGAAAGTCCCCAAATCGCTCATCCCCGGTGTAAGGTACATCTTCTGAAAATTCTTCAGTAATGCCATGTTTGACTTTTGAATGCTCTCTTAGAACATTCAAATCCCAGAACATTTCACCACATGTTGTGCACTCAAATGGACTGTCACCTAGTTCAAGAAAGTTACCATTAGGCCTACAGATAAGGTGGCAAATATTATTTAAGAGGAAATTACGGGCCGAAACAAAATCTTAACAATACATGTGGGAAAAACAACGGCTCAAAATTAATGCTAACATTGGTATTTTATTTTGTCAACCTAGGACAACAGTAGAGGCTGTCCAGACATTGTATCACTTCTCCGCTTACAACCGGTTTACTTTAACCAATGGTTATTTTAGAACTGCAATAAGTAGGCTTTACTTGACCAGGTTTGGGTTATTTAGTGTAGGCTTATGACAGTATAGTACTCTAAAAGTAAAGTGGAAAAACTAAAACTAACGTTCAAAAGTTACCACAGCAATACTTATGGGGGGGCAGGGGGGGGGGGGGGATACATTCACATTCCAGTTCATTTTTGATATGTGACATATAAAATTGGGACAGTTTTTTCTCTTCATTTATGAATCAAATACAAATACTTTTTTCTATTCTTATATTTTTCATTTGACTTATGCGGGCTGATGCCTGTCCTATTGTGCCCACCCCCTGAGGCACAAATTGGAGACTTGCAGACCAATTTTTAAATATTTATTAAACAATGAACTTGTTGCTAATTTTTGGGACATATTTCTTATACCACTTGGTTGTACCGTATATGAACCTAACACTAACATGGTAATTATTTCAAACAAAATACTCATTGCAATTGCAACCAAACTTATGCAAGAAAAAAAAAATCCGGACATACCCCTCCCTGTATCCCTTACTACAATAAAGAAAACGATCAAATAGCATTCCCTTGAAATGTATTATTTAATTTGAAGCAATTGATATTTTCAGGATAAAGTTTCTCTCTCACATGTCACAGCACAACTCACAACAACCAATTTTGATATCATCAATAGAAATCAGAATTGTCTCAAATAGGTAGCACATTATTGTATTATACCTAGCTGTAGTCTACAGGTCAAACATATTCCCACCAGAGAGCAGAAGAAAACAATCAACATTTGGTCACCGTTGTCTGGATGTCGTTGAAAAGCGAATTTTAACAACATCCATACAGGTACAGCGGTGCGTTAAATATAGCGTATTGGTGTTCCGCCAAAACTCCAAACCATCATGCTAATCTGGTGGAGATTCTGGGCAAACCAGTTTGGTATTGCAAATAATAATAAAAGTGGACATTTACCTGCATGTACGCGTGAATGTGAAGCCAAGGCCTTCTCACGGGCAAACGCCACACCACAATGCTGACAGACGTATGGACGGCTAGAGTCTGTGACCGGCCAACGAGGTGGTTGTGGCGGCCGATGGATTGGTTGTTGCCTCATCAATCTCATGTCTTCATCCACATAGTTGTAGGCAGAACTACCACTGTTATTATTCTTCCGGGAATTATTCTTTTTGACATCTTTATAAAAATTCTTGTTGTTGAAATTCATGTTTGCAGTTGCATCCTTTCGCTTTTTGGGAGCAACGGGCTTCTTGCGACGTCCCTTCAGCTTCGTTTCATCCTGGTAAGAATCCCGGTAGTCGTCCAAGTTGTCCAACATTTGTCCGGGTGGAGCATACGCATGTATCTTCAAGTGGATAACTAGCTCACTCTTCCGGCGATATCGTGCCCCACATAAGTTACATCCATGTGGCCTGTCAGTTTGATGAGCAATCATGTGGTTCATCAAGTTTGCCTTTTTGCGAAAACGACGGCTGCAGAAGTCACAAGGATAGGGTCGCATTGTGGTGTATGAATCTTGATCCTGTGGCAGTGGAATTTCCACCTCATCTTTTTCATAATACACTGAGTTTGGCATCAACTTCTGTTCCATCGGGAAGCCCACCTGCACACTGAATGAACAATGCAGATGTTATTGAAGTCAAAAGAGTAGCCTAGGTACTAGGTAGCCTAAATGTATACGAAACCAAAAATGTACATATAGGTACTGCTCAGCTTTCTCTAAGTAAACAAAATTTTAGTCTTTTTTTGGCTAAATTCACAAGAATCACAAAATTAATAATTATATGTAAAGTACATTTATTTGAGCAAAGGAAGTAAGGAAGGAATAAACAAACTGTTTAACACCAGTGGCTAATTCTTAGAAAGTATTTTAAAAAAAAAATATTAAAGGAGGATACGGTAATGACTTAATTTTTAAAGCAAAGTCCAAACATTGAAAAAATGTAATTTGAACACATTTAATGTCACCATGTAAATGAATTGCCCTGAGCAATAACTATCATCACACCTTTACAAGGAAGAAAGTCTTACAAAATTAAAATTTGAATTAAGTTAAATTATGCATTTGGCTCCAATTTATATTGTCAGAATGCAAAGCTATTCTAAAGGGTAGTCTTATTGCCAACAGTAGTCCTCCTCATTGCTGTATTGGTGTACATTAGGCCTATTGTATTTATTATGTGACTGTTTTATCATAATTCAATATGATGTCAGCCCAGGACAACGACTGTGTGTAGTAAAATGCTTTCAAATGTGATTTTTTAATTTTATCAAACAATTTTATAATGCCTATTTCTGTGTAAAATGCAACTTAATTGAAAGAAATTGGACTGCCCGTTTATGTTTTGTGATTTTTTAAATATAAAGTTGTGAGTTTACTTTCTTATCAGATTCATAGTATAACGCAAAAAAATTCTAGCTTCCCTAAAAAAATATTCCACTTAATAATAATAAAAAAAAAGTGTGGCTGATACAGGGGATCCAGATGACCCGTCATATCGAGCTGGGTTGTTTTAAACAATGTTTCATCAGAATACAAGCAGGTAACAGGGAAGATGGGTATAGGCTCAGTAAAACATGGAAACCAACTATAGAGCGGCTAAAGCAAGAAGATAACAGCGTGACATCAGTGGCCGGGCGCGAAGCGAGTGCGCATGCGCGTTCAGACTGACAAAACTGGTTGCACAACTTGGTGGGGGTGACTTGCACAGACGAGCTGGACCGAGTAGGTTCGTTCTGTGTAAGTACCCTTCAAGTGTTTTTTTTTTTAAACTCTGAAGATGGACCGTGTAACCGGTCCGAAACGTCAGTTTTCATCTATCATGGACGCGGCGACACCCGACAGCCAAGTGTTTTATAGGTAACAGCATGTTTTAACTTTTAAGTTGTTTTTCTCAAATTTTACAAAATAAGCACATATGCCCCCTTTTCTCAGGATCTGTTGGACCAATGAATAAAATTTTCAGGATAATATGTCAATCATAGCAGCATACAACACCCCTAGCAAAACAAAATAATTTAAATGGATAGTTTTCAAAATTATGATTATTTTTTGGTAAAAAAAAACAACACAAAACTTGCAACAAAAGCTTTAATTTTCTTTTAAGTGTAATTTTTATTTAGGCTATGTGGTAGGGTTTTTACAAAACATGATATTTATAGTCCACAAAACATTTGAGAAAGATTGCGTGATGGATGGGTAAAGTAGATAACGGGGCAAAATTAGCATTGTATAGGTACCGTATAGCGCATAGACCTCCCCTTCAGAAGATAAATTTCACAAATTTTTGTTAAAAATCAATGAATAATTTATTCACAAAATTGCAAAAGATATTTGATCTAAATTTAACGCTCTTTAATATAAAACACAAGAAATGGCTACACATAAAATAACTTTAGTCTACAAGAGGTCAAATGTTAGGTCAAATATTGTCTTTTTGATAAACTTTGGCATTTAATTTTACCAACAAAGGTTTGGGACTGTTTTTTTTTCTTGAAATGTGTGTGTAGGCCTACTGACCTTGAGGTTTCTACTTTCTAGGATCAAAGAAAAATCCTTATCCCCTTCTACTAAAATAATAATCATGAAATCAGGAAAAAACTAAAATTTACCCATTTTAGACTTAAGAGTTCATTTTCCCCAAGTGGGGAAAGGGGTAAAAAAAAACAATGTTGTTAGGTACCGGACTAGAAGCTCCATTAGGCCAAGTTCAATCCCTGAAAATGTAATCAATTATTTCAAAGCGGCGTGGAATTTATATTTTTTGTGAGCAAAATTTCAAGTGCGTTGATGTATGCAGCGGCATGTTTCCACCGTTAGAAAAAATGATTTTGAGAAATACCTCCAGTCTATTCATATGAGAAATCTAAATTGTTCACTAGAAGTAAGTTTCAAAGTGGTGCTGGTCAATGTCAGATGTCGTAATGCAGTGCTCAGTAGGAGTAACCTTAAATGAAGTGTGAAATAAATAAATGTTGTACTGAATGTAAAACAAAATACACAAACAACCTGAATAGAGACACATTAGGCCTACCTATAAAAAACTTTAAACTAGCAATCAAAATTTAAGCATTAAAAAAAAATATATTTGAAAAGTTGTAGGAATTTTGTTGAAAGCAGATATTTTAGAACCTTTAAGAACCTTAAAATATAACGGTTCGGTTCCAGTTCCATAGAACACAAGTACAAACAGTTAAGGTACCATTTCTACAATATAAAACGGTTTCTAAAAGTTCTGGATTCCGGTACCAATTTTTGGAATAAAGCCAAAGGACTATTTTCTACAATAACGAGTTGCTAAAGGAATTATATTTGGTTAACATTAACAAAGATATAGGGCCTATGTAATTTTAAAATAGGTTACCTAAAGAATATTGAACTGAATTAGTTGAACTAAGATTCTAAGTGGCATCCTAATATGCTAGTAGGCATTTGTTTCACTTTTAATTTAATACCGGTATGCGCATGGGTAGGGACCAGAGTTTTTTTTAGCGATTTAGGTTTTTGATGCTGAATTGGTGAACAATGAACATATATCTTATAAAATGTATAATGAACAAGTACCGAAATGTTATATGTTTAGCTATATGGAATTGAAATGTTCCTAGGCCTATGATTCATCATTTATCATAAGAAGTGAAAGAAACACCCCACAATTAGGGTTTTGGTAGCAAGGCAAAAATAGATGCTACAAAATGCTAAATATTGTAAATTTGAATTCTATGAAAACGTATCTCTACACATGGGTATTGCGTTCCTTTTATGATAAATGTATTTAATTTTAAATTAATAGCAGTGGCGTAGCAACATTTTCTGGGTCCCCCCGCAGTTGGTATATGTGGACCCCTCCCCATCTCCCTCCCCCACACAAAACACAATTTTAAAACTTGCATACCTTTACGTACACACACCAATCAACAAATCAAACATATCTACAGCTTTACGAAGGAGAGTTACCGGCCGCTTGAACTCCTTTGCTTGATTTAAAGAAAACATCTATTTTTTTGTATTTTATTTGTTACCGACAGAGTTGACTCGAGCGTTAAACACGCAACTCTGATTCGCGAGGTCCCAGGTTCAAATACTAATTAGATCGGCAATCCTAACTGAAGTTTTTTTCCAAGGTTTTAAACGGTCGTTAATGTCTCCTTTCTTTGCTTCCTTTCTTATTCGAAATGTCCATGTAATTGTCGGAAAACAAACTAAAACACAACATGAATTTAGCCTCTCCTACGACATCAACAAATTAATAGTTACATGCCATCATCGACTTCGTCCCTCTAAGTCAGATAACTGAAGGGAGAGTAAATTCCCGTTGAAAAGAATCTGGACTCTTACTAATGGATTTCTATACTCGGTCGATTTGGCAAACTAATGCGAAAAAAAAAAAAATTAAATTTAAAAGAGGGAATGGGACACATTTGGCAGTTGGCAAATAGCTATTCGCTCGGCCAAGAAGCATCCGAGCTATATATACAACTTAACAAAGTTGTCAATGAAGTATATATTATATGGACAGCCCTACAGTACTAGATTTTCAACTTCAAGTTTTATTTAGTCACAACAAGATTTTGAATTTCGTCAATTTTGTACTTATTTTACAAAATAAAAAATCTTGAAAAACAAATAATTTTTAAAATCCAATTTTAGAAAAAGTGTTAGTGTAGAGAGAGCCCATATTTCCACCTTCGTGACAACCGATCAAAATTTTGCGTACCAGAGGTGTAAGTCAGCCTAGCAAACAGGAATATGGCTAAAACGCATGTCCAAATATGATTTTGCCAGACTTTTGAATTCAAAAATCATTTTCTAAAAAAAGGGCTAACTAATTACCCAGACCAGGCCCCCCCCCCGCGATCGCGGGGGCAGTAGCTACGCCACTGATTAATAGTTATTCCGTCCGTAGTCCGTAGTTTGTAGCATAGTTTAGAGTTGTTTATATTTTATGTCCTGTCTTATTTTCTTCTCGTATTTGTGCCTGATTCACTATGTGTGTGGCCACCCCAAATTTCCCCAAGTCTAACGACTTAGTCCGTGTTATCTCTTTGCTCGATCTGTCAAGAGCTTGTTGTCAGTCTGCCAAGGGTACAGTTCGACTCTCAGTTCTAATTCTCAGTCACAAGTAGGGATGGCACTTTGACCGGTCAAATTAAAATTGGTGAATTGACCGGACAATTATCCAAAAGTTGGTAAAATGCAAAAAAAGTACATTTTGCTCGAATAGGCCTATTGTGGCAGGATACTTACGAGACATTGTCTGGAACCAAGTTAGGCTAATCAATATAACAGGGTTCCCACTTTTTTTTAGAATCAATTTCCCTGACTTTTCCAGGTTTTCCAGGTCTAGTTTTTCTTAATTCCAGGTGTGATACACGCCCCAAAATAGCTTGCCGGGAAGGGAATGCAGCACCCCCTCGATACGCTCTAAAATTTATTTCCTCGTACTTCATCAGGACGGAACTTTGTTTCATGGGCCCACCCGCAAAATTTCTACGGAGGATCCCCTAACCCTAACAGACACACACATACATAGGCTCAGTGTTGAATTCAGGTTTTTCATCCTGGGTGGGCTATATAATATCCCAAGGGTATTATATAGGGACCAAGTACAGGGGGTTTGGGGGGCCTCCCCCCAACAATAGCGGCGCAGGCGAAAATGTTGAAAATCAGGTTTTTAGAGTGCGTTTGGTGCGTTTTAGAAAAAAGTTGTGGGTTGAATGCAATACCAAAATAATGTAGTTTTTGTGTTATTGTGTTGTGGACGCTTGACTAAATATCAGCTAGATTTCACCTTCAAACCGCTAGATTCCTAAAACGGTTATTTTAGCAACGAAAACAAATGATTGATTTTTTTAATTTTTCTGACTTTGGAGTCGGGAAAACATTTTCACAAATTTGGTGAAAATATATGTTTTTTGAGTAAACCAAATAAGCCTAGATAAAATAAATTCCCATTTTCCCTGACTTTTCCAGGTTTTTGAATTTTTTCCTCAATTCCCTGACTATTCCCTGACATTTTGACCCATATTTTCAATTCCATGACTTTTCCAGGTTTTCCAGGTCGGTGGGAACCCTGTATAAGACCAACGTCCAATGGTGATTAATGATTATAATTATTGAGGTAAATGAGTGTAAATGAGTGAATTAGCTAGCACTTTTGTCTGCTCACTGTCGAAAAGTATTAAATTAATCCATTCTCCGTTATGGACGCACCTAACATGTCTACGCGCGCCACCCGTTGAATGTTGTGGACGTATTAGATAGGTCGGAGAATTACTGAAGTCGCTACTCGTAAACTAGGCCTACTAGTTTTTGATAATTTTAAAAATTTAAAAATTTAGAAATTGGAGATTTATTTGAAGTAACCAGGGCATCGAACCGAAATCATTTTTATTTCGGTTCAGTTTGACCTGTCTAAAAATAACGGTTCAGTACCGTTTATATTTAACATTTTATAAGCCAAAAAGTATCAATAAAACAAACAAAATTTTAAATTTACTTTTTTGAAAAGTTGAAAAGTTTTAAAATAATAGTATTTTTACCGATACTTGTCCACAGCTATCTATTATAATCAGCTATGCTCACCAGACTCAATTGTCTACAATGTCTTATATCAGTCCCCCAGGAACTACGATATTACTGAAAAGTGGAAACTTTAAAGTTGTAACGAAGTTGGCACCCACAAAATTTATATTTACCTACAACAGAGTGGTTATGTGTAAACTAGGAAAACGCTTAAGTCCCGCCGCGTTGATGGATGAGCGTATTTGGTGCATTGAGCTGCCATGTGATATGCGGATTTTCTGTTGTTCTGTGAAAAAATCGTTACTAAGTTGAAGATTTTTTTAAAAATTAATTTAAATTAAATGAAAAATAAACTTTAATTTTTAATTTTTTTAAATTAATCGTAATTTAAAAAAAGAAAAAAATCGTAAAATTGCGATTTTCATAAGAAATAATTATTCGATTGCGTTCAAATTTCACACGAATTTATTAATTCATAAAATTAAGGTTCTGTAAAAAAATCATTACAATCGGATAAAGCATGTAGGTGTTATAAGTCGAAGAAATTTTTAAAAAATCGAAAAAAATCGTAAAACTGCGATTTTCATGTGAAATAATTTTTCGATGGCGCTCAAAAACGTGGCAGTTCTAAGTTCAGAGATTTCGAAGGTCTCCATAAAATTTCATCGCAATTGGAGTATCGGTTTAGCCGGAATCGTGTTAACAAACAGACAAAAATACATAAAAAAAAAAAACATTCCGGATTTTTTTCTCCAGTGTAGTGAAATGGAATCTTCGCTACGCTCATCCAAAAATTATATTTGTGAAAATAACTTCTGTCTTAACCCTACAAAATAACTTCTGTCTTAACCCTACATTACATTTATTTTATTTATTTTTATTTATTTATTTAACGTCTATCCTATTCAGTTATAAAAACTGATTTACAAAGGAGGACAACAATAAATATTATAAATGTATGGATTCATATAAATATAAATACAATAAATGTGTAACATACAGGGGGGGGGTGTATCTTCTGTTTTTTTTCCACCAACGGTGAAAGGATAAGGCGCAACAACAGTGATTTTAAATTTGTAAGGGAATGTAACAAAAGTTGACTTTCCTTTGAAGAATGAGCGATTCCAAATAAATAACTACAAATTTGACCGGTCAAATATTACTCCAGGTCAATTGATTGTCTTGCCACCCCTAGTCACAAGTGCAAACGCAAACAGTTTTTATCCTTGCTTATACTTTGCCGGACATCAAGTCACCACTCGCACCATTTGCCTACCAGGACACCATCTTCTGAGCAACCTGGGTTCGACTATTGAAAGACTTTTCTTTTTTATTCTTCTCTTTCACGTTCCAACCTACCTAGTGTATTTTCTTGATTGAAGGTTGTAAACACGTAAAATTGAAAATTGAAAGGCATAAAACAAGGGTGCGGCGACTAGTGGCGGCTTGAAGGTTCAATATGACCGGTTTGCGGGGCCAGATATTTTCCATACCACCCATCCCTCTGTGGTGAAGAGCAATTTTTGGAGAGGCGTTCAGTAAAGACTAAACAGAGGTCCACCAAGGGCTTGCCCCCGGAACATTTTTGCCATCAAGGTCATGTTTGGTGGTGGTGGCAATCTGACTGAAAGTCCACAGCCCGAGATACTGGTGATACGTCATCCCTCGACCTGACTTAGGCTTTGTTGGAACCGGGTGTTTGATTATTATTATTATTATTATTATTATTATTATTATTATTATTTTTTTTTTTGACATTGAATTCCAAGTTGTGATAAAATTACATATAGGTGGAACCAGATAAGCTGGCTGCCGTCAAGGTCAAGCGAGAGCACGGACGCCAACGATGACAATTTACACACAACTGGCACTAGGTAGGGCCTACCGTATTTGGTCATGTTATCGTGATATATGTTATCACATAAATCAACATTTTATAAGCTGTGAATAAAGTAGTTTGTCCCACAGAGTCAGTATTTTAAAGAAATAATGATTTTAAGTAATCACGATTACCGGTACGAAAGTGTTGTTTTGCCTTGTTGGTAAACAATGTGTCCAAAGTTCCAGCTGTTTATAATGCCAACCTCGCCAGATGTGATTAGGGTTGCCAGATTAGTGAAACTCAAATACGGGACAGGACTTTGCGTAGTGATACTGGGGTCTGGGGCAAAGCCCCAGCCGCCGGAGGCGGAAAATTTTTGGGGTTGTGTTTTTTGGGGAAGGGCCTAAAACGCATTTGAGAGTAATTCAGTGAAAATTTTAAAGCAATAAAGTGATTGAAATAGGGAGATAATCAGATAAGGAATGTACAGAAAAGTAAGTAGCTATATAGAAGCAAAATTATTATCACTTTATTGATAGGCACATTTCATTGATGATCAGATCATTGATATTTATTGCTTCGTTACAATTGCAACGTTACCATCTTCATCGTCACTCATGTTTAATGTTGTTTATCATTGCCTCATTCACTGAGTTCGAATGCGTTTGTCACACGCACGCCGCGCCCGAGGTTAAGAATATCACGTTACGGCTAGAGACACTCGCTACAATGACTCACCGCGCTAATGATGCACTTGAATACCACCCACCACCAGCAGGCAGCAGCGGCAGACTGGTCACTGATCAGGCACCAAGGCCGGCCGAGGGGAAGGGATTGGTAACTATACGCCCGTGCGTATTTTTGAAAAAGCGCCCACGGACTACTTTATTCTAAATACGTGATATACTGATCAATGGGTTAGAGCATACGGGACGCGGGAAACACCCATCAAATACGGGATTTCCCGGGTAATACGGGACACCTGGCAACCCTAGATGTGATGTCAATGTTTTGGAGCATTAAAATGTCTTGATTTTATTTGTACACTTCATAATTACTTTATTTTTAGGATATATTGGGCAAGGCTTGGCTTTAAAATAGATGTGTTTTTCTCCGAAAGCAATTTTAGAGACCGTTATTTTATTTACTTTTTGGCGATCCTGTGGCCATAGTGCGTGAACGATAGTGCTGCGATCCCTCGGCGACCGCCACCTTATCTGGTTCCACCTATACCTACCAGTAGGGCCTACCACTGCACAAGCCTTACCAACTGTTTAATATTTTGGCAGCATCCTAGGACTTCTTTGGTTACAATGTTGATGTGATGTTAATAACAATTTTTTGGGGGGGAAATAGTCTCAAAAAGAGGGAATTTTAGTTTTTCATTTTTCATGATTTTTTTAGATAGAAGAGGGTAAAAATACTGAGAATTTCTTTTAATGTAGTCCTTACCTAGGGGTCACTTATAAAATAAAAATTTCAGGAAATTCTTATGCTGGTCAGAACTAGCCAAGAGTAGGAGTCCTGAGGAAAGGGGGGTTCTCACGTCATGGTCTTTGTCATGGTTCGTGTTGTCATGGTCGTCTTCGAAGACGAACGCCAGAGCTTGCCTCTACTTTTGGGGAATATAATATACTCCTCTACACACTAGCAGATGTTTGCGAGATTTACTTTATATGCTCAGGGCCAAATTCTACCCCGGCCCAGACGGGAACAAAAATTGTAAGAAGTAGGCCCTAGTTCCAAACCCTCATGAATTGGTAAAATTTGCTGAAAAGTTTGAAAAGACAATATTCAATTGACCTGAACTGACATTTGAGATTGAGGTTATTTCATAATATGTACCGTACCGGTAGTTATTTCTAAAAAGGCTAGGCCGCTAGGTTTTATGTTAAAGTGAATTAAATTTCAACGCTCCAAAATTAGGCTATAGGTAGGTACTCGCTATTTTGCAAGTTGTGAGTGACTTTTTCGATAGGTTGCGAGTAAAATTTTTTTTATTCAGAAAGTCCTTTCTCAATCATCATCATCACCCATAAAAAAACCGAACAAAACATAAAAAACAATTGAATTACTGCGGTGAGCCTCAACAAACAGGCCAATCAGGCTTAAAACGCATTTCAACGTGAATTTAGACCAGTGGCGTTTCCTGTGTAGGGGTAGGTGGGGCTGAACCCCACCACAATTTCTAGCACAGCTCAAATAATAAAAAATAGTTTGAATTATTTATTTAATTACAATCATATTCAATTTCTGTGCCAACAATAGAATTCGAGTCAAAAATATCGCAGCACCGGCCGCCGCATCCACGTGAAGAGTTCCTACGATAGCTTCACGTGGGGCTAGCGCTGGCTAGCCCTAGTTGCCCTATGCCTTAGCATGCACGTATAGCTCCGCCCACACCGAGTGGATCGCGCCGCGTACGGTACCAAGAGGGGCAAATCGGACCTAGCCCCATCCCGTGTAAAACACTGACGAGCGGACAAATTCGACACAAATACATTGCGTGATCGACAGCATGGCAAAATATGACTAAATGTAAATGGAATTGGAACGATATTCTGCATCTGTTTTACATGTGGACTCAAATGTTTAAACTGATTTAAATTCAAACTATTTTGATAAAGTTAAGTTATTTTGAACAAAGTAGTACTTTTACGACTTTTGAATTCACTATATTTCTGTAGTTACATTTATTCTCCTAATAATAATAATTATTATTCATACTTTCTACATTACTTAGGCCTACTTTAGCATTTATCAATAACATTGGTAGGATTCAAATCGAACAGGTTGGTCCTGGTAGTTCTCCAAGAAAAATGTGTGTGAAAAACATAAATTAAATCTACTTGATCCACCTGACTTTGAAGGCACAAAACGCCATTGTTTTAGACATTCGGTACTTGTTCATTATAGGGACCCCCCCAAAAAGTAAAGTAGGTAAGTGGGGTTGGGGGGGGGCCTAGCTGACCACGGCAACGCACTTCATGCTCCCCCCAAGGCCCTTTGCGCCCCTCCTCTCAACCCCACTAACCTACTTTCCTTTTTGGGGGGTCCCTATTAATGAACAAGTAAAAAATTTCATTACATGGCAATTTTTCCGACATTTGCGAAATGACTATGGCAGCTGGTCTTCCCCGGACCCCCCATATCCCTGACTTGCCCATGTGAGTAGGATTTCAGACTTGCGAGTTACCTACTCTTTAGATGTCATTTTTGGAGGGTTGATTAAATTTAGATCAAATATCATATGGAATGTTGTGCATCTTGAATGGTTTAGATTACGGTAGGGCCTACAAGATTAGTGACTAGGTCTAGGCCTAATGCTTAAAGCAGCCAAATATGCTATGGGGTTTGGAGGGATGTATTTGGAGAACTGTCGGTCTCAATTTTTTTCTAAAGTGTATTTTGAACTCAGATGTAGAGAGCTCTCGGCCATGACAATCCCTAAAAATGGGCATGCAACTACTTTTTAAAATTTAGGCGATTTGAAATGGAATGACCAAAGAAAAATAGCCCCAGATTTTTTTCTATGGATTGTCAATAGGCTTAAGACTGTTGGCTAAGCTCCAGAAAACCAGGCTTTGACGCAGAACGCAGAGGTAAATTCAGGATCACTTGGCAGCTCTATCATTAGTCCTATCGGGTTGTGTTTTGCACCAAAATATTAAGTAAGAATGTGAAATAGTTGGTATCAAGGGACATTTTCCAAATACTGCTCACTTTTCTTGTTAACTGGCCGTAAATATGACACCAAACAGTTAATTTATAGTAATTTCCCAATTTTGTGTTAAGAGACAATTATTTGAAATTTCAAAATTGGCTTTGATAGAGACACGCGCTCATCCTTTGTGAACAGACTCCCAAAAATGCAGATTTTTAGAATGAAAATTAAAGGACGTTCTGTATGTGAAATTAGCTGGATTTGACGATCGAGCGGTTTTTTAAATGGGCATTTAACATTGTAAAAAAAGTTGGCTCGAGCTTGACATACAGTCTTAAGGCTACCAAGTTGCTTTGTAGCCTTATCCCCTAACAACATTTTTCTAGTGTGGATGCCCTTGAGGATTGAGTTTGTCATTGAAAATTGACAGGTATGCGCACCCCTGAACTTCCCTAACGACACCACTGCCTGTCGCATTCTTCAGCAAAACGCTTTGTTGACTGGAAGTTCAAATAGCCTAAGTATCTAGGACTCAGCCTAGTGCTTAGAATTTTAAAGAATGTTTCATTATTAAAATGAGCAGAGTAAAATAATAATCTAGGGGAGCTTAGTCTGTCATCGGTCATCGGATTGTTTGTTGGTGCAAGGGGGACAATCCCAAAGTTTTTAGCTGATTTTTGCAACACTTTTAAGTTAGGCAAAACACTGATACAAGACGTATCGATGGTGACATTGAAAGGTTCCATTTCCATTCTTAGGAATTCACCTTTATGGCCTAAACATGTAATTTTTAATTGTATTATTATGACTAATTTCTTGAATTTGTATTTAAATTTTAAACCTTTTTTAATTGTTATTAATCAATGAATGTTATTTTTATTCTGTGTCCTTGTGGCAATTGTATTTGTACAACAGAGTTTTGTTTTGTTAAAAAAATAAAAGTTCTCTCTCTCATTTAGTTTAAAACAATAAAGAGTGAAAAAAGCACTTGTGTCATTGTGTCATGCAATGATTTAGATTACAAATCAGTAGGCCTAGTCCCGGCAGGCCTTCATTCAGCTTAAAGCGTGGCATCCAGTGCTAGAGCACCAAACTTAATAGGATTCAATGATAATGCAAATATCCTAGGCCAAAACATTTTGACAGAGGCCCAACTGAACATAGCTAGTAAATAATTTAGAAATAAATTTAAACTGAATGTAGGAATTGAAGGTAGGCCCTAGCTAGGTAATTTTGAAGGATCACTCAGTGTAGGCTCCATATTGTGAAGAGTTGAATCCAGTTTTTCTATTGTAAGACATGTTGCAAAGCACCTTGTCGATAACACCGAGTGATCCTTCACTTTTACCAAATTAAAATTAAATCTTTCAAATCAACATACCTTTCTCCAATTTCTATCTGCCCATTTTCCCAAGAATCCCCAACAACTTCTTCTTCGGCCACCTGAATTTCCAAAAATTCAGGGTGACATTCGTCTTGCGCCATACCATACAGAAGATTTGGAGCATGTACAATTGCATCATTTTGTTGATATACAATTTGTTCATGAATATCTGGAGCCGAGATACAATCCTGGATATTGTTGTGAGGGAAACGAATGCAGTCATCTCCTACGCCACATATGACTTCGGTTTCTGTTGTTGCAACTTCTTCGCTCACAGTCTCCACTTCCCATTGTACTACTGTTTCAATAGTCCCCTCCGTGGTAACAGAGCAACTCATTTCTACATTGACTGGTTGGCTAGGATAAGTCTAACCTAAATGACAAAACATTTATTGTTTATTGTTGTTGCTATAGGCCCTCCGCCCTAGGCTTATGTAGGCCTAATGGTAATGGATGTTACATTTTCACTACCGGTAGCCTACCGTACTAAATATAAAAACACACACATATAGCTATAGGGGCCTTTATATATTCTGCCTTCAAATCATAAGCTGTTCATATTATGGTAACACATATCACACCTCATACACAGTGGCGGAACTTCGTTTCATGGGCCCGCCCGCAAAATTTCCATGGGGGGCCCCCCCTAACAGATACATAGGCCTACATGCATAGACTCAGTGTTGAATTCAGACTTTTTTATCCCGGGCGTGATATATAATATCTCGGGGGTATTATATAGGGACCAAGCATGGGGGCTTGCCCCCAACAATAGCGCCGCAGCCGAAAATTTTGAAAATCAGGTTTTTAGAGTGCGTTTGGGGCGTTTTAGAAAAAAAATTGTGGGCTGAATGCAATACCAAAATAATGTAGTTTTTGTGAGTTGTTGTGTTGTGGACGCTAAAAGTTCCTAAATATCCGCTAGATTTCATCTCCAAACCGCTAGATTCACAAAACGGCATTTTAGCATGAAAACAAATACCGGTAGGGTAGGCCTACTATATTTTCCAAAAAGGGTGAAATACTGTTGTTTTACTGAGTTTTTTAACGGGCGGGTCCCTAAACGGCCTGGGCCCGCCAGCAGTTGCGGGCCCTGTGGGCGCCTAGTTCTGCCACTGCATACCTACTTCTGATTTACGGTACTGACCTGGAAAATTGCACTCCAAACAACATTTTCAAATTAGTATAGGCCTATAGGGCCTTAGTGCTGGAGGACTAATAGATTTTACATATTTGGATAGGGCCTACTAGGCCTACATTTACACTAAGAAAAGAGGTAGGCCTATTTCTTTCTATTAAAAATCAGGTCTCCCAAGGGGATGGGTTTCTGATCTAGGCTAGGACTAATAGCCCTACCTGCACAAGGACTCATTAAATAGCCTCAAGTCTTAACATTCTGAGAAAAATTCAAAATTGAATATTACAAAATAAAAATAGTGTGTAACGGATGTTATGAGTGACCTAGAAGTGCAGTGTTATTTGCTTCATAAAAATTGTCTTCTAAAGAAAAATCAGTTTATAGGCTATTAAAAAAAAAGTAGGCTTACGCCTTCCTACCCTTTAAGAGATTTCAAGCTGGATGTTACAAAGGGGCTGCATGACAGTACAGTAGCCCTAATAAATCCATTTAGGCTAATGTTGATAGGCTACCTACTGATGTTATTAATACCTATATTATTATGCCTAGGGTAAATATTTAATTCATATCATAGTTAAGTTTATAGGGTAGGCCAGGCCTACAGTAGCTAAGTTATAATAATAGGTGGAACTTCTTTGGTTGGTTGGGGGGGGGGTAACATAAAATCATCACATTTTTTCTTTTTTCTTTCATTTTCTTTTTCTTTTCTTTTCTTTTCATTCCCCACCCCCTTTTTTATATATTCGATTCATTCATAAATTGCATTTAATATCTTTTTTATTTGTTATCAAATTTGTTGAATATTTAATGCATTGTTGTAATATTACTATTTCAAATGTTTACTTAAATGTAGTCATTGTTGTGTCTGCATCTATGTAATTAGATTTATTTAGTTGTCCTCCTTTGTAAATCAGTTTTTATAACTGAATAGGATAGACGTTAAATAAATAAATAAATAAATAAATTTGCTGTTTTGACAAAAAAAAAATTCAAAACCTTTGTTTGGGTCAATGGGGGTAAGTGTGGTTTGGGGGTAAGTGTGGCATCTGCTTATAAGTGTTCAGGGTTGCAGTTTTGGTAAATTTTTATTTTATTAAAGTAGTAACTAGACTTTTTTATACTAAAAAAAAAATTGGGGGCCTCCCACAAGAACTAATCCTAAATTTTAAATTTTAAAGAAAAAGCACCTTCGCTGGATTAACTAAGTGCAATTCTACGCAGACCTTGCAATATTAAGTTAGGGGCCTATATTCTGCAAATATTTTTTTTAAATTTATGTCCACATGTTGTGCTTATTGGTTAATGTGCCTATGTAATAATGGGGGGAAAAAAAATCCATAAATTTCAAATTTGCTTGGTGCAAATTTAGGTGCCACACTTACCTCAGTATTTTTACATACCGGGGCAAGTGTGGCAACATTGTATTTAGATGGCGGTGGACATAGCTGCACATTAGTTGGCTGTATTGACATTACTTGATGGCCACAGAAGAATAAGAAGAGTGGTATCAACTCATCCCATGCTTGCAAGCAAAAAAAAAGCAAAAAAAAAAAAAAGTTGATAAAAAGTGTAAATGTCGCATTGACTTAGCAGAAGTTATTACAAAAGATGACTATTTAGCTAATCTGAAAATAAAAAAAAGAACTTGTCATGAAGAAGGGGAAAGATAAGCCTAAGGCTTCCAAAAGCAAGAATAAAAGTAAGCCCGCAGGTAAACAAACTGAGCGTAGGAAAGACATAGGACGTAGGACATGCCTAGTCCAGGTATCAGAAAGTGACGATGAAGACACTCCAATGAGTATTTCATCGGACAACAGTTGTTTCGATATAGGTCTAGGTGATCCGGTTGTTCTTATTTCCCCAGTTCCAAATTTGTTAGTGAATGGGGCATTTGTGCTAGTCGAATACCTGGGAGGCAAGCGAAAAGAATCAAAATATCGGTATGTATGCATTGTACAATCGGGACTTGATAATGAAGATGAGCTTAAAGTAATGGGTCTACGTGCTACAGACCACACCAAAATAACTTTTGCACCAAGGAAGGAGGATTTATCATATCAATCTTGCCCAGTTGTTGGGCATTTTACCCGCACCAGATATCACTTGTGTAGGTTCAAGAGTACGCTACTCTTTCCATGGCCCAGTGGATACAAATGAGCCAATGTAAGAGAAAAAAAAAGCACAATGCATAATTTCATGTTATAATACTAAAAATACATTGTTCTTGTTAGCTTATGTCATAGGCCCTACCCATGTGTAACTTATATTATAACACTTTTTATGTTGGTAAAAACCTTTAATTGACATGTGCGTAGTTGTAATTAAGACTGTATTTGTTTATAATAACCAGTAAAACCATCATACAAGTCTAGTTTTATTTTTATTTTTAGTAGCTCTAGGTATAACCTGTCTGCCACATTTACCCCAGCAAAATCCTGCATGATTTACTTCATAAAACAAAGTGATGCCACACTTGCCTCATAAGCCGCCACACTTGCCCCAAACTGCGGGGCAAGTGTGGCGGCGCACTTTTTATGTAACTTTTTTTTATTTTCCCTTTGTTTTCAAAGTGCCTTTGTTGTATTCAACACTTTAGTTGAAAACATTACAAAGTTCTCAGATTTCACATTTGAAAGTATTAGGTCAACATTAACCAAGGAAAACTAACCGTCAAAGTCAAATTTTTATTTTTCATGCCACACTTACCCCCATTGACCCTTCTATTTTGGCAAAACTCCTTTCAGTTGAAAGTCCTTCAGGCAAAATTTAAAATATTTAAACATTAAAGGTTTTGAATTTTAGTGAAAAACATGATGATTTTATTTTGAACCCTCCCAACTGGCCTAGGCTCCTGCAAATACACAACAATAACAAACACAAATATATTTTTCAACTAGGCCTAGGGGTAGGCTAGGCTAGGCCAAGCCTGGACATAGGCTAAGCCCTAGGCCTTCCCTAGGCTCTGACAAAATACAATGCCTAGGGCTAGGCCTAATGCAATCAAAGGTCTGGCCTAGGCCCTAGATGTTGTCTTAACCTAGGCCTAGGCAAGGGTAAACAAAATGGCTTATTATGAATTAATTATAGGGCTGGAGCCTAATATTTGACAGATTAAAGACCTGGGTAGGCCTAAAGACCAAACACAGTTTGATGATATAAAAAAGAAAGCCTACACAAGAACAAAAATTTTCTAGGCCCTAGCCTAGCTTTCATAAGGCAACAGGACAACAATAATGCCTAGGGCCTAGGCCTATTTTTGAGGTTAGCCAAATGCCATTGCTGGGAAGCCTAGAGGCAAGCCTATAAAAATATATTATTCAAATATGAACCAGGGATAAGCTAAACATAATATCAATCACCACACTATTTAATTATACATAAAAACCAATTCGGCCATAGCTAGGCCAACAACTAGGGCATATGTCTGGTTGAAATGATTGATGAAAATATTAGGTTAGTGTTTATCCTTGGTTTTACGTGTTTGGTCTAGGCCCCCATGTAAAACAAACGACACAACCAAGTACACACCCAGAATTCAAAGAAGTGCAGTCGAAATACTACAATAACTATTTATGAAACATCATTATTCAATAAAAAGATACAACTAATAATTATTTCTAATTCTAGACAGATAATATTGTGAAAAATAATACAAACCTAACCAAATTTTAGGTTGAGCGTCAATGTAATCGCGACCACCAAGCTTCCAAATTTTTCCCTCCAGTGTAATGATGCAGCAGCACAGTCGAGATAATATTTCGATATTTTCTCACTAGATAGCGAAGCATACCCCAAACACGAAACAGTAAAGTCACTGCAACTTGACCCCCAGGAATGCTTCCATAATGTCTTGCGTTATTATGCCTGTATATAAAAAAAATTACCGAATATTGCTATTATGTATAAGTCAATATATTAACTAACAAGAAGAAATATAAGTCTTGATCTCAAAATCTGATGATATAATAATTGTTTTTTGTCGTGTCGATGTCACTGCATTGAGATAATTATTGAATCCCAAATTCCGTTACCCGCCAAACAAAACACAACCTGGAAATTGACCAATCACCTTGTAGGGAACACGGAACCACATATAATGTGACGGAACTGACCAATGAGAGACTTTCTTCTGGATCACCCGTCGAAAGTGGTGTTCAAAACTTCCATTTGATATTCGGTTGTGATGGGGTTTTGTTTTAATATCATTGGGTTTTTCACACACACCACGCCCCACAAATCTAGATGTTTGCTGAGATCATCGAGCTGAGATAAGACAGCTGCACTCAACTGACAATCCTGACTGAAAGTTTCTCCAAAGTTTACTTTTATTTTATTCATCATTTATTTTACGTCTGTCTATACTATTCAGTTATAAAACCACTATAATTCTTTGAATTATAGTGGGCGTGTTTCACTTTCACACGTTTTTTCTTGGCAGCTTCGCGAATTTTCTTATAGTCGCGTTGATGTATGAGCGTATTTGACCTATCCTTGCATCCCAATATTCGATAAATAGGAAAAATGCGATTTCCACAAAAAAATATTACCGGTTACCGATTTGATTGCAATCAAAAACGTAGAGAATCTAGTGGTCCGGGGTCTTTTCAAGCTAATCTGACACTATTCCAACATCTTTGAATCTGACAGATTGCAACAGAACAAGGTTTTGGGTTCTTATAAAAAATGAAACTATATAAACAGGTAGTAACGTTATAAATATAAATCATTGGACTTTTTCACTGTTAGTTAACAAAATATTTATTTTAATGTGATATTTCGATTTCTTTTCAGAAATCTTCATCAACAAAATTAACAATTAAAAAACCACAACAGACAGGACAAAAAACATTTCACAAATTATTATAAATATGGCTGTGCATTAATACCAAATTATTAACAAAAAAGTTTACTATGAATAAAAATAAAAACAAAAAACAGAACATTAAATTGACAAGTTGGACAGTTATTGATGTATGAAATAATTTGGAAAAGTTTCTGTCCATCAATTTCATCACTAGATCAATAGCTTTATTTCATTCATCAATAACTGTCCAACTTGTCAATTTAATGTTCTGTTTTTGGTTTTTTATTTTTATTCATAATAAACTTTTTTCTAATAATTTGGTATTAATGCACAGCCATATTTATAATAATTTGTGAAATGTTTTTTGTCCTGTCTGTTGTGGTTTTTTAATTGTTAATATTGTTAGATAAAGATTTCTGTAAAGAATCGAAATATCACATTAAAATAAATATTTTGTTAACTAACAGTGAAAAAGTCCAATGATTTTATATTTATAAGGTTGGATTCAGAAATAACCTTGAAACCCACAAAAAAAAATCACTAAGCTTTTTTTTTAAAAAAAAAACCTAGCACAATGGTATGTAATGAAAGCTCAAATATTTCCAATAAAAAAGCACCCAAAAGAATGAAAATTAATTTTATGGTCATGCAGAGGTCAGATATTGCATTTTTTCAATATTACTGGAAAACGTTTTTCTATTGGTTCAATAATGTTTTATGATTGTAATGTTACCGGGGTCCAAGACCTCTTTTACATATTATTGTGAATAGGTTAAATAAATATATTTTTAAATATGTATATTATGTTACAATGTTAACATATTATTATGACTGAGTTGCGATAATAATGCACATCTGTTTTCTACAAGGAATCTTCGCAAACGCTTTTTCAGGTGCGTTGTTGGATGGGCGTATGTTTTTTTAAACGAAAAAAGCGTAAAATTGCGATTTTCATAAGAAATTATTTTTCGATTGCGCTCAAATTTTACACAATATATTAATTCATAAAAATAAGGTTCTGTGAAAAAATCATTACAATCGGATAAAGCATGTAGGTAAATAGAAGAAATTTTGTAAAAATCGAAAAAATCGTAAAATTGCGATTTTAATGAGAAATAATGTTTCGATTGCGCTCAAAAACGTGTCAGTTCTAAGTTCAGAGATTTCGAAGGCCTCCAGAAAATTTCATCACAATTGGAATATTGGTTTAACCGGAATCGTGTTAACAAACAGACAAAAAGAAAAGAGAAAAGAAAGAAAAAAAAAACATTCCGGATTTTTTTCTCCAGTGATAGTGAAATGGAATCTTCGCTCATCCAATAATACGGCGAATACGCCATTAATAGCATGCTCCCGTATGTGCATCATTTTTCTGGCCGTCCTTTCGGCTGTGCGTGTCACAATTCTCACGACCACGAAATGGTACATAATTCTTCTGGTGACCACTGCCTCCTAGATGTTGCTCGCGGCTCCTCCTCCTCGTTAGGAAGCGGAATGGCCTGAGTGGCCTCACTCAAAAGGGGGGATCTTTTGTACCAGGTCCAAAATAGATGAAAGTTGGGGGAAATTTTATTTGTGTATATTATTTTTTTCTTCGTCAATCTGTTGATGAAGTAGTTTCGCTCCCTGTTTTGAGATTTTTGTACTCACTGGGAGGAGGCCCCCTAACATTTTTTTTTGATTACAATGTTCTGTGACTTGACAATGAATTTCCTCATTTGTAGTACCAAGAGATACAAACTGTGAGCGTTTCAGCGTATACACTGTTTTTTTTTTTTTTTTTTTTTTTGGGGGGGGGGGGGGGGGGGTATACGAAGAGGTTAATTTGGGGTATGCGCTGTTGACCCGAGTATACCCCTCATTACACCCATGTCCCGTACTCATGCTTCATTTAACGGCGCGGCAAAATATCTTGACCATACAATTTGAATTTTATATTTACAAACAATTTGGTTAAGTTTGTTTGCGCGCTCTTATAAAAAATGGTTGGGGTAATGGTATTTTCCTTTGCTATAATATCTACAAAACGATTTCTCGCTGTGAAAATAAAGATTTTTTTTTTTTTTAAACAACGCTTAGGGTTAAATGTACTAAAAAGTAAAAAATAAATTTTCGCCCAACAAATTTCTGCATTACTCGGAAATTAAAAGCGTTGGACGCTTTCCTTCCATGAACAACAAAATTCTGTAATCTATGTCAATACCGTAAGCGCCCAACGCTTTTAATTTCCGAGTAAGGCAGAAATTTGTTGGCGAAAATTTATTTTTTACTATTTAGTACATTCAACCCTAAGCGTTGTTTTAAAAAATTATTTTTTTCATATAATATTATTTTTATACTTTTAGTCTTAACGAATGTTGTAAGCGAATATGGGCTCACTGGACGTGTCCGAATTTCTGCATCTGGTTGGCCCATCCGTACTAGCTGTGACTAATTTCCCCTAATATAATTAACTTTGTTCGGTTCAGTGAATCTGTTAGTTGATTCATCTATTTTCATCAAGAATACGTATGTGTGAAAAATTTCAGCTCGATCGGACATTGGGAAGTGGGTGAAACATCGATTCCCATATAAAACTTTAATTATTTATTACGATGAATTAATTGATTAATTAGTGAATCTGTTAATTGATTCATCTATTGTCATCAAGAATACGTTTGTGTGAAAAATTTCAGCTCGATCGGACATTGGGAAGTGGGTGAAATATCGATTATAAGATTCCGTCCAGACAGACAGATAGACAGACAGACAAACACATGAAGCTAATATAAGCGTTGTAAACAAACACATGAAACTAATATAAGCGTTGTAATAATAAAATAATTTCATCTGATCCAGATTTTTGTGACCATCTTGGCCGATCAGCTTATATTATGTCATTGGGCCGATCATTGTAGATAGGTTTACAACCCTTTACTATTTTGTAACTTAAAGCATTGTCTTAAAACTTAAAAGTACATGACGACGAGTGCAAAGCAAGAGATGAGTGCACCTTAGTTTGCCGCCTTTGAGGTGCTATCCATAAAAGAAGACCGAAATTTCGTAAAAACTTACACCCCAAAAAAAGTCATGGTATGTCGCATTAAAGGGAGTGCTATACATTGCGAATATGCAAACATGAGCACAACATGAGGGCCATGTAAAATGTACCAACAAAAATCAACAAAAAGAAGAAGATTAAACATTCAGCAGACCAAAGTGTTGATATCGCAAAGTTGTTCCAAAGAATATTGAAAGTGTTATCAGAATCAAGTTATCATCTTATCTCGGCTCGGTAATGAGTGATTTGAATAGATCGGGTTGTTGAGATTAGTATACTTGTTATTTTATAATGCACAAGCACGGGAAGGGGAGAACCTTATCCACTGATCCTCTGCCACCCACACCAAACGCCGAGATGCACACAACGCACATGTGATATAATGGTATTAATTTTTTACAACTGAATTAAGCAAATTAGAGGGTAATATCTCTATTCGTTCAGGAGATATAGCCAAAATAGTGCAGTGCTGCGCGCGTGACCTTTGATCTCCAGCCACCGCCACCCGCACCAAAGTTAACGCCGAGATGCACACAACGCACATGTGATATAATGGTATTAATTTTTAATTTTTAATTTTTAATTTTAATTAATATTTCTATAAGTAAAAAATAAAAATAAAAATGTATTTAGAGTCTACCATCTCTGTCATATAACTGATTTTCAGTGGAGGACTTTAAACCAAAGCGACCAAGCCAACCCTGTAGGCCCGACACAATCGACGAGTGAGCGATAACCAACCAAAGATCGATACTTTTAATAGGAAATATAGCAATCAGTGGTGATGGACTGTGCGAACACCCGTGGATTAACGCCAGAATCAACAAGGTCGATTCAGAAAAACATTGAATTTATTATGCGCTTCGTTGCTTGGACGGCTCTAAAGTCAACGTTTACAAACTTCTAAGACAAGAACTAATGGACTTAAGTCCAAATCAGAAGTTAAAAAACTTCTGACTTAAGCGGGAATCGAACCCTGGACCTTCTGCATTGGAAGCTGATACACTAACCACAAGACCAACGAGCCGCGTCGAATTTTGTTTCAGGTTTAATGAAAGGTATATATTGCGTTTTGGGTTTAGGTCGGTCTTGAACAACTATATCATGGGAGTTTGGGGGCACAACCTCCGGGAACATTTTTTTCAAGGTAGTTGGATTTTTCTCAATTTAAGATCGTTATGAAAGTAATTTCGTATTTTTGTCTTATTTAGGAATTCATATTTTGTTTTTATTTTCGTGGTGCCGAATACACCAAAGATGTCGGCTATGGAGGCTGCACTGTCACTTGCGTGTTACTTACTTAAATTTTTAAATTTTTATCGTGGGAAACCTGTTATAGGGTGCAATTAGCCCCTCTTCAGGTGAACTAGGTATGTGCGGATAGGAAATTGTGAAGGGATGTCCGAGGGCTATTTGAGAGGACTCAATCCCTTGCATTCACCTTAACGACTGAGGAAAACTCGGAAGAAACCTTCAGTCAGGATTGCCGGTCTCTACGGGATTCGAACCCGGGACCTCCCGAATCAGAGTCGAGCGCTTAGCGCCCGAGCCAACCCTGTCGGTTTACTTACTTAGAACAATCGTTATCGATAATTCCCCAAAGTAACCAGCGTGCTTGTAACTTCCACATTGGGTAAAGTACTTGTGCGAGTTTTACTAGGAAAACGCTTAAGTCCCGCCGCGTTGTTGGATGAGCGTAATTGGTGCATTGAGCTGCCATGGGTTATGCGGATTTACTGTTGTTCTGTGAAAAAATCATTACTAAGTTGAAGATATTTTTAAAATTAAATTAAATTTAATAAAAAATTAAATTAAATTTAATAAAAAATTAACTATAATTTTAATTTTTTTTAATGATTCGTAATTTTAAAAAAGGAAAAAAACGTAATATTGAAATTTTCATAAGAAATAATTATTCGATTGCGCACAAATTTTACACGAATATATCAATTCATAAAATTAAGGTTCTGTGAAAAAATCATTACAATCGGACAAAGCATGTAGGTGTTGTAAGTCGAAGAAATTTTTAAAAAATCGAAAAAAATCGTAAAATTGCGATTTTCATGAGAATTTTTTTTTCGATTGTGCTCAAAAACGTGGCAGTTCTAAGTTCAGAGATTTCGAAGACCCCCATAAAATTTCATCGCAATCGGAGTTTCGGTTTAGCCGGAATCGTGCTAACAAACAGACAAAAAAACAAAAAAAAAAAAAAAAAAAAAAAAAAAAAAAAAAAAAAAAAAAAAAAACATTCCGGATTTTTTTCTCCAGTGTAGTGAAATGGAATCTTCGCTTCGCTCGCTACGCTCGCTACGCTCATCCAAAAAATGCATCATAGAAGATGCTTTAAAGTAGAGAATAATTGACTCGTATGATGTGGGCTCTTCATACATTTTCTAAAAATAAGTTTCTCTCATACCGTACTAATTATATTTTGGGTTTGTTAGGCTATTTTTCCTGACTGATTAGGTTTGCAATTGTCACACCTTTTACACCGTAAAAATCGCCACTGGGGTCTGGGGCGTTTAGCCCCAGAATTGTTTTGATTTTTAACATTGCAAATACTGTTTTGTTTGATAGATTTTAGCGTGGTTTCGCCGATAATTGCTAAAATTGTGAAGATTGATACTTTAATTGTCAGTTTACAAAAACCTTGTCACAAAATTGTGCCCCCTCGTCCCCTTCTGACTAAATTTTGGGGCGGTGGGCTCCCGAACTAATAAATATATCCCTCCAGTTGCAGAAAAACCATAAATCCTGTTTTTATATATAATTAAATAAATAAATAAAATTTATTAAAAAACAACAATAAGTATACATTCTTACTTAGTAGCACCTACAGAGTATAACAATGCAGGAAAAACTAACATTAGCTTCGGGCACGTGTCAGTGTTAGAATCAAAATAACATTTTGTAGCTTTATAACGTTTTGCAAAAACACCCTCGTCTTTATCAAACAATGGCTGTATGATTCAAAACAAACTACCTCTGTCTTCTAAATCTCCACGCGTAACAGCTCCACGCGATATCCGAATGCGATTCAGTGGACCTATCTCGAAGGCAGCCACTCACAGCAGCTTCTGACGTCGTTTCAACTGTTGATCATCGTTGATCAAGTTCAACTTTGTCGAATACACCAAGGTATGTTGTATTGTTGGTATCCGAAATCGTAAAACGCCCGACAAGGACCTTTGCGCGTTAGCAATTAACCATTTCTCTCAGGTGATTTTTTATGATTGTTGATTCTGTGTCGACTGACGATATGGGACAGGCAGGCAGGCCAATATAAACCCGATGCAATAACCCTAAGCAGATTGACTAATTACTAAACCAGATAGGTATTCCATAGCTGAACTGTAATCTCACTTTCCATGGGAATTGAGTTCGGTTGTCCTTGAGTCGCACATACAGATGGGGGATAACTTACCCATTGAGTTGAGAGTTGATATGCAAATTACTTTCCGAATGTCGTATAGTTTGCCTCGGTCGGTAAAGTCCAAGGTTCTGTTTACAAGCGAAGAAATAGGTAAGTGCCTGAGTGAGTTATAAGTAATTCTCACTTCTGACCCAAGTATGAGGACTAACTCCACTGGCTGTTGTTTACACTAGGTATACTATCTTAGTGGCCAGAGGGTGGATTCAAAACATTTTAATTGATTACAAGTCACAAGTCAGTGTCAAGTTAAAAATACTATTTTATTACTATTTACAAGACAGTGAAGGTAAAGCTACAATCATAGATCGGGTACATCTATAGGTAAACAAAATTAAAAATACACGTGCAAGTATACTAGGAAAACGCTTAGTTGGACGCGTTGTTGAGCGAGCACCGGTACGTACAACATGACCCGAGTACGACATTCCCATAAGGCCCACCACACAGTGTAGGCCTAACTGGATATTGACATTGTACACTATACTATTCCAACATCTTTGCATTGTACTAATTCACGTCATGCCTTCTAAAGTGTATCTTTGTATCTTCACTGCCTCCTTCATTTTTTAACATCATTTTTCGAATTATGATTACCAATAAGTCTTTAAGGTCTTGACCGATTTAGCTGAAAATTTGGAAAATAGGAGAGAATGTTGTACTTATTGACCCTGCAAAATTTCATAACGATCGGAACATTTTTTATTTTTTATTTTTTATAACCAACGATCGGATTTTGTTCAAAAACTATACAGCAACCCGCCTAGGTGGTATGTACATGTGTAAAAAATTTCAGGTCGATCAGAGAAACGGTGCGACCTGTATCGAAGCAGTAACAGAAAAAAACAAACAAAAACAACAAAAAAAACCAGACATTCGAGCCATAAGAGTCAAGTGGAGACGCTCGCTACGCTCGCTCAATTATTTATATTTACGGCCTGACTTAAAATACAGAGCAACAATTTAGAGTACCCACTCAGTCATATAATTGATTTTCAGTGGGGGACAGTGAACCAAAGCGACCAAGCCAACCCTGTAGGCCCCGACGCAATCGACGAGTGAGCGATCCAAAGATCGATATTTTTTTAATAGGAAATAAAGCAATCAGTGGTGTGGACAGTGCAAACACCCGCGGATCAACGCCAGAATCAACAAGGCCGATTCAGAACAACCTTGAAATTATTATGTGCCTCGTTGATAGGACGGCTCCAAACTCACCATTTACAAATTCCTAAGAAATATACTCTGACAGAGAGATGTTCAAACGACTCTCTAAAGTTATAAAAAATAAATTTGAGAATAAGACTTAAAAACGGCATTCAGAATACAAGCTTGGTTTGCCCGAACTCATCCAAAATTAGAACAAAATGTTTCTTAACAATGCACACACAGTATACATTGATTGAAAAGTACCTACTAAGATGGACATGGGTACAACAATAACACTATTTGCACAAATAATACAACACTCTTGGTTATATTCACTAGAATGTCAACATGGCATTGAGAAATAAGGTTGATGTAGGGATTATAATTCTACACATGTTTGTCAAAATCCCAAATAAGCCTACTCCAAATTGTAACATTTTTCAAATATTTAATACAATCTGCACATTCAATGGCTTATGAAATGATTAATATTTTATCTTCAGGCGCAAGAAATATAATACATAATCCACGAACTGAACAACATTGTTAAACCATAAAGCTTCCCCCCACCCCCCGCCCCCTAATAGAATGGAAACTCCTTGGCCCTTCAACGCACATATTAGTCCCGAGGATTACACTACAGGCGAAGCGGGAGATGCACACCTTGGATTTCCTCCGTCTCCAAGCCGGGTCTAAATCCCCGCCTGAAAGCCAATAAGATAGAGACAGAGCTTACGTACAATATTTCGGAGAACCTAGGTCTTTCGAAGCTCGAGTTAATGTATAAATACTGAGAGCAGCGAGAAAAAAAAGCCAAAAAAGAAAGCACCTTAGTACTAAACGCTTTCTTTAAAGTGGTTTTCAACACGCAACAAAAATGTATTTCCAATATTAACACACGAGTTTTCCTGTGCTGGTAAAACTAGAATGTATTTCGATTGACAATGTGAAATTAGTAAAAAAAATCAATATTCAATCGTGGCATGGTTCTCTCTAAACGTTATTATTTTTTACGATCAGTTTTTGGCAGTGGCGGATCTAGGACATGATCATGGGGGGGGGGGGGCGATTCGCGTGTGCATGTACAGTCGTGGGAAAGGGACTAAGCATGACCGCACGGGGGGTATGGGGGCGGAGCCCCCCATTAATAGCGCCGCAGGCGAAAATTTTGAAAATCAGGTTTTTAGAGTGCATTTGGTGCGTTTTAGAAAAAAAGTGGTGGGCTGAATGCAATACCGAAACAATGTAGTTTGTGTGCGTCAATTTGTTTTGTCGTCATGTCGAGCTTACAATTCACAGCATTGGCCCACATTGCAACATTATTAAACGTTTGATCTTATTTTCAATTTAGCATTTTATTTACTTATTTATTAAACGTCTATCCTATCCAGTTTAAAAAACACGATTTACTTAGGTGGACAACTCAATAAATCGAATTACACTGATGCAGACACATTTCAGAGTTTTGACAATATAAAGAAAAAATGTTTTTTACTGGGAGTTTTAAATAAATAGCGCCGCAGGCGAAAATTTAAAAAATCAGGTTTTTAGAGTAAATTTGGTGCGTGCACAATAAAATAATAAAATAATTTTATTTTTTTATTTTTAAAAAATCTTGGGGGGGGGCGATCGCCCCACCGCCCCCCCCCTGTATCCGCCACTGGTTTTTGGGTTATATACAAAACATAAAACAAAAAATAGGGGTGCTAATAATTTTTGAGATAGTTCAAATATGTTTTCAGTAAGTCATAAAAAAAATGGAAATGGGTCATGATGAACACGACTGTACACCACCTTGTTGTTTAATTACAACTACATTAATATTTCAGTTGTTTGACACTAACAAGAACTTCACAAGTTACTCCCTGGAGAAGGCCTATTAATCCAAAGAGCCTATCCATAGAATGATACCAACACCAAGCAACGAACTAACGTTTCGACTTAAGACACATTAATTGTTCCAGAAGTCGACTACAGTGGTAATAACGATGTCGACTGTCTCCTTCTCGGGGGTTGCTGAGAGAGATTTGAATGGTACACCGCTTTCATTCAGAAATGTTCTAATTGGAACACACAACTTTTAGCATAACCTCATCTCTACTTGAAGATGTTTACGTCACGCAAAACAAATTTACTTATTCACAGCAGAAACATTATTCATAACTTCAACACTGACAGCTATAAGGATTTTCTAATCGGAACATGGTTCGTAGAGTTTCGAATAATTGTGCAGAGATACGATAATTACTTTGAGACATAATTTATATAATATATGTTTAAATTATATTTTCTACGTAGTATTAAATTAGGAGTTTAGATCTTGGTCATAAGCACATACTATTTTTCAAACGTTGGATTTGTGGGTGTACTAAATACAAATTTATTTATGTTATTTTAATTTATTTACTGAAACATACAAAAAATAAATATTTTACCAAATTCATTGAAGAGTATCAAGAATGTTTTATATACTTTACTGTGAAACGTAATATTTTGAGGCAATGTGTTCATTATACACTTTCTTGGGTTAAAATTATGTTGTGCATGTTGATAATAATCTGCTTTGATTTGAAAATGGAGAACACAACTCAAAATTATTGTTACTACACTAATGGGAGCAGCTGGAGGGTTTAAATAAAATAAGGTAGTAATCACTAAAACTGTATTATTTGTCTTTAATGGAATTAGTTCGCAATATCAATTTTATTGAAATATTATAATATAGCAAACATAATTATTTATTATTGCCAGTAGGCGAATGCGTGAACTAGGATAGAAGTTTGAGAGATATGATCGATTTTCCTATAAAACAGTAATTGACGACAATTAAAGATAAATTGCCTCATTCTACGTCGAAACGGTGTTGGGTGGGGGGGGGGGGTGGGGGGGGATTAAAGAAACCCCGTACCAGGCACGTGAATTGCTGAAGCAATCACTTATCTGCACTAGTAAACTCTCGCTGCGAATTAAGCCGTGAACAATTAAACTGAAACACGTCAAACTCACACAATGTAAATTCTAAAGACAGATTAAAACACATTATTTTAAATTCGTGAATCAATCTGTCGGGTCTATAAGGAGCTAAACCCTTTAGTTCACTCATGATGGAATATGAAATTGTTTATATTGATAATGCATTAATATTTTGATGACTTTATGGTTAAAATAATTTACTTATACAAATTGTCTTTTTGGAGACTAGTCTTACTAATAAACTAGATTATGTTATAAAAACTGACATCGATACTCGGATTTCGCATTATTCAGAAATGATCTCTAATAACTTTGATTGAAACTACAGAACACAGTATGATAAGTGATTTGTAACATTGTGAAGATCAGAATAACTTATGAAATGAATTTCAACAATTACATAATTTAAGTTGACATTGCATCCATGTGTATCTTGATTTGTTGAAATAAATATTAATGACAATAATTATTATTTTTTAATAATGTGTCCACTTTGTTCACTTTGTTTGTATGTTGTGTTCACTTTGACTTTTCGTTATTATTAGTCCAATATCCAAGTGTAATTTTTGTTGAAATTTTTTGGAACTATTTAAAAAAATAATCCACTTTTAACGAGGGATTACTATTAAAGTTTACGAGGGTTTGAATCTACTTGGAACGTGAACCGAAACGGATTATACTCCTTGTACGAAACTGAGATCTTACGTTCATATAATTTATAAAATATTAAAGTTTCAATTAAGAGCTAAGGCCATTGATTAAAACCTTTACAGCTTTGGAGCTGTTTTTAACGAGGTAAGCACGTAATCAAGAGTATCGTGCCTGGTACTCAGAGCTGTGTACTTGTTACGCATAGGCCTCCTGCAATAGGCCCATCTTCATGTTACTCAAAATATATTTACCTTATTGAAGAGCTGATACAATAATATATGAAACTGCCATACTCACAAAGAAAAATACTGAAAATATATAAAAATGTAACGAAATCTACCAACATATGACCCGCCAGAAAAATGAACGGGAACAATCCCACTTGAAAACGAAAATACGACAGCTTAAGGGGATTAGGCCACATTTGGCATTTGGCAAATTGCTATTCGCTCGGCCAGGAAGTATCCGACGTTTATTATGAAACTTTGCAAATATGTCAATTAATCATACATACAGGGACAGCCCCACAGTCGTAGATTATCAATATTTTGCCTAAATCAGCCAGAAAACAATCACAATTTTCTTTAAAGCTAAATCAAAAATCGTAAATATCAATTTATTTTTAAAAATAATTTAAAACAAAATGTTAGAAAAAGTGTGACTGTAGAGCTATTCAATTCTGTTTTTGTGACAACTGACCAAAATTATAACCATCTGTGGTGGCAGCCAGAAGATTGAACAGAAATTTGACGAACACGCATGTCTTGTATCCTTAATTTGTCTTTGTTCTGGAAATTGTTAACATTGATATTTTAATGTATTTTATTAAGTTTGATTGTAGATTTGTTTACTACTTGGGCCACTTCACATTATCATTGTTTCTGTCACCCGTGAATATATTTAGCACATATCGTATTTAATGGCAAATAAACAATTGCTCTATAATAAATTCATCCATATGCGATATGTTCTAATTTCCTTGCGGGTTTTCACGTTTGTTTTCTCTTTGTTCGTTGTAACAACATAATAGGTGAGCATGCAAGTTACTGTCAGGGGGGGGGGGGATTTAGAACACAAAACCCCCTCGCTCCCCCACCAGCAAAG
The DNA here is from genome assembly GCA_024449915.1 of Sweltsa coloradensis. Taxonomy (NCBI): domain Eukaryota; kingdom Metazoa; phylum Arthropoda; class Insecta; order Plecoptera; family Chloroperlidae; genus Sweltsa; species Sweltsa coloradensis. The sequence goes on from JAMZAV010000526.1 coordinate 403,647, forward strand.
TGTTTCTATCCCTGATCATCCCCCTAGTGACTTAATGTTCGCAGCGTTGCTAGAGTGCCGACAGTCAACACACGACAGGAGTGACAAGATCAATGACCGCAACCAAGAACGTGGACATAAGTCCAACATGTGACTTGGTATCGATCAGTGTTTTGTTATATACATGGGGGAACAATTTCTCGAGCAACGGTAAACAAATAAACACGTCGTTCCTTATTTGTAGAAAGTAAAAAAAAAAATCTCTCAAGTCTCAATATTTTTATTTCATTGAAATCCCGTCAAGACCGGCAATCCTGACTGAAAGTTTATTAAGAGGTTTTCTTCAGTTGTTAATGCGAATGCAAGGGATTCCTCTTAAACAGCCCTTGCCCCTTGGACACCCCTTCACAATTTTCAATCTACCTATATAGTTAGACGGGTCAAGCATTGCACTCTGGGCATGTTTCCCACGAAAAATAGTTATTATATAATTATATTTACCAATTATTTTGATTCACCTCTCTCCCAGATTTACTTGAATGTTTTCTAAGCAAACATGTTAATAAATAATAATATTATTATACATTTAAGTTGAAAGTTTCTTTTAAATTTTTTTGTGACGCATTTTGTTCTGTTACCAGTTTGTCAAATGATTTTATATGATTTTATTGTTTATCTTACAAACATAAATAAAAATTCGAATATAAAAAATATCGTTTAATACACTACAAAAAATAGGATAATCACTTCGCTAACCGGGACTATAATGTAGGTAGCATTCGTATAGGTCCTACTATAGCGTAAAGGATTACAATTTAAAACGTTAATACATGTAGTAGATGCTAAGCCGTTTGAACATATTTATTAACGCGTATAAGCTATTGCATGGTAAACGTATATTAAAACCGTTCATAAAGGAGCATTTGCATGCACGAGGCGAGCGAATGATATTGCGATTGAGCGATTCATGAACGATCCAATAAAGGGCATATTAATTTTGTCATTGATGTTTAGCGGAAATTGTGTTCGTGAAGCCAATCACTCTGGCAGTAACAGGGAACGCATATTACACACATGGAGTCACAGCGTCGCACTATTTCTACAACCTCTTACCAGATTGTGCTCAGATGACGTAGCCAGTTACTTAATATAAAGATTGTGGCTACTAGCAAGGTACTATTAACATTTATCTTTAGCGTAAAATAGCCGCCCCTCTAGCTTTACTATTTTGTGGTGATTTGAAAAATTGTATGATCAATTTGTTTTCCAATAACGGATTAAGTACATGAAAATTATTGATTTTCAACCCTGAATTATATTATGAAAAACCGTATAAGTCCATTTCGATGTCCATAACACATTGTGATTCGGTTCGGTACAAGTCCACTAGTTGACAATATTTTTTGGTATGTATGTTTCAGAAAAACGGTACAACAGCTGTTACTTATAACGCTTTACCATGATAAACCTCATTGTCCGTTTTGTAATTTCTTTGCTACGCGTGTTTCGGCATGATAAACCTCATTGTCCGTTTTGTAATTTTGACTTATGACTTATACCACTTTTCTCAATTACCACATCATTATGAATTAGACAGTAAAAAGATTATTTACCCATTATTTGTAAACCAATGCTTTTTGACAACAAAACAACCACTCGCAACAAAAGTACCACATACAAAATAGCGTAAGTATAGGTATAAAATTATTTTACATTGTACTTATCCATAAAGATCGTCTATACTTTTTTAAGTAGCAATACAAGTAGCGAGATAGTAGTTAATGAAATTAGAGTTAAAGTTACTAACAAAAGAGGTAGAGTGCAACTGTAACGGTGCTCAATTAAAATTTAACGTTAACAATTTTGTAATCAACGTATATTGAGCAATGTAGGCCTTCAAATTGTCCGTTCGTAACCTGTTTGGATTGCCGTAAGTCCGTAACATAAAAATGACTGTCCATCTGTAATAAACATGATTGGGTGGCGTTCATCATTACCAAACACTTGGTCTAGAACAGACGTCTTAGCATTTTGTTCCGCAACAGCTTGGAAGAAAAAGGGGGAGTGTAAAAACAGAGCGGAATGTACGGGAGGCAATTTAAACTTAGATAAATAATTATGACGAATGAAAATATTATGACTGTGATAAGTTTGTTAAGAGAGTATTCGAGGAAACAAGAGAATGTAGATAGCGCGCGCGTTCGTCAATATGGCCGCTCGTTCGGGGGTAGTCTAGCAGACAGCATAGGCGCAATACATGTAATAACGTTGAAAACATTGTGTTTGAACGCATATTAAAAGTGGTTTTACGCTTAAAATTGAAGTAAATACACAGAGATAGTATTCGAGACATTATGGATTGGAGAAGGATCGCGGACATTTATTGAGAAAGAAGTAATTTTGCACACCACATCATCTTTGTGGTTGCACAGGCAATGATGGCAAAACTATGAATGTGTGGCCAACAGTGATGTGACAGGCATGTTGGTCAGCTGTATGAATGCGTAGAGGTGTGTGTTTCGTTTTTATTTAATAAAACCAAAATAACACGGCCAAATGGTTAAATAAAACCATATTCTCCTATTTGCTCTAAAAATAACACAGTTAATTCTATTCTTACTTTTAGTCACTTTTCACTAAAAACTTGCCGATAAAACAAGCTAAAACGAAAACAATACTTGCAATTAAAAAAAATGATTTCTTCTGATTAAATAGTGCTAGTATTGCGTTTCCACTTTTTTTAACTTCTGCAGGAGCAATCACTAGGTGGTATATTATGCGAGATAAAAACTGGGGTGACTTATGCACGTATTATTGCAATTTACTATGTTTTTTTTTTTTTAAGTAATACGATTGATTATATCACTGTATTGCAATGCGAGAAATGCGAAAATACAATAAAAAACATAACACCACTTTTTACAATTTCCAAAACGAATTTAGGAGATAAAAACATACACACCTCTATGAATGCGTAGGCTATGCCCTATACGATCAGTTGCACTTTCGAAAAAAGCATTGACAAACTATTTCTCATCGTAACAATTAAGACGCCATTTGTGTTAAAAATAAAAACTAATAAATAAATAAATTATATTTAGAGTCTACCCACTCAGTTTGTGTTCATGAAGTGCGATTCACTTCACATAACACTTTCCACACTTTTATTAACTTTGACGTAGAATTGCGTCCGCGACGAGGCCGAATGTGATGAAATCATTTGCTGAAAAACATATGTCTAAATAGAACGGTAAAAAAACCCGACCGAACGTAGATTTGAACTGACGAACTTTCGCATAGAACTCAAACGCGCTACCACTTCGCCACAATGCACAGTGATATTTAGAACTATTAGCCTATATTTGTTAGGTGGTATCGTCGATGACCGTACGACGAATAATGCATAATTATTCGTAAGGCTGACCATACGATTGATTTTATACTCAGTAATAAAAAATCACAGCCTGTAAAAGCTCCGCGCAAAGCCATTTAAATTCACATTTAAATACTAACACTTGTAGCCACGGCGTAGGCCCATTAAAGTGTCCGTCCCAGGCCAATTATTATAACAAGTGAAGGCCTAAATTACAAATAGATGTAGGTACCGAGTAGGACTACTGGGCCAAATATTTAGAACTGTCATAATGATTTTATATTGGCGTATTTGAATTTTATGTTGGCTATTCCTAGTTGACAGTGTCAGGACTCAGGACAACCGGCTAGACACACCAAGTAGGTCAGTCAAAAAGTTTATTTTACACAAAAATTGTAAACGATTTAATGTTACCCCACCTTTAAACGTTATGTGCATAATATAAAATTGCCAGAAAAATAACTCGCCGGTTGTATAAGCCTATTACTCAGCAGAACAATGCTGTTCGAGACCACGAAAGTGCAGACTGCAGACACACATGTGTTTATAGTGATTGGTTTCGCAATTAACAGCACCCTTTTCCACTCATTACTCATAAAGTATCATTCGGAAATAAATGAAAGTATATACTAGGAAAAACGCTTAAGTCCCGCCGCGTTGTTGGATGAGCGTATATGGTGCATTGAGATGCCATGTGTTACGCGGATTTTCTGTTGTTCTGTGAAAAAATCATTACTTAGTCGAAGATTTTTTGTAATTAAATTAAATTAAATAAAAAATTAACTTAATTTTTATAATTAAATTAAATAAAATTAAAAATTAACTTAATTGTTTTAATTTATCGTAATTTTATAAAAGAAAAAAATCGTAAAATTGCAATTTGCATAAGAAATAATTATTCGATTGTGCTCAAATTTAACACGAATATATTAATTCATGAAATTAAGGTTCTGTGAAAAAATCATTACAATAGGATAAAGCATGTAAGTGTTTTAAGTCAAAGAATTATTTTAAAAAAGAAAAAAAAACCCGTAAAATTAGATTTTCGTGAGAAATAATTTTTCGATTACACTCAAATAAATTTAGGTTCTGTGAAAAAATAATTACAATCGAATAAAGCATGTAGGTGTTATAAGTCGAAGAAATGTTTTAAAAATCGAAAAAAATCGTAAAATTGTGAGTTTTTTATGAGAAAAATTTCCCGATTGCGCTCAAAAACGTGGCAGTTCTAAGTTCAGAGATTTCGAAGGTCTCCATCAAATTTAATCGCAATCGGAGTATCGGTTTAGCCGGAATCGTGTTAACAAACACACAAAAATACAGAAAAAAAAAACATTCCGGATTTTTTTCTCCAGTGTAGTGAAATGGAATCTTCGCTTCGCTCGCTACGCTCATCTAATTATGTTTTCTTTAATGAGCACTGTAGCACCGAACATTATTTCTTTGTGTTAGGTCGAGATATATGTGAGAAACCCCTACTACCTCTTGCACGATGTTCCGCGATCAGTACCCCCGAAATAATAGTTCGCGGTTCGACCACTTGGCTGCGCTAGTGTTCCTTGTTTTCTCGACTGTTCGCTTCGCCGACTGACACCACAGGTGTATGAAAATTTTGAACATATGTCACGAATGTGGAAATATAGGGCTCTGCAGTAACACATTTCCAAATTTTGTTTGAAAATAATTTATAAAAAATAAATAAATTTTCACGAATTTTTATTTTGTTAAAATTGACTATATTCGTGATTTTTCTTATGGCTGATTAAGACAAAATTTCGAAAATCTATGACCGCAGGGCCGTCCATATATGCTTCATTGACAACTTTGCAAAGTTTCATATACGTCAGATGCATCTTGGCGGAGCGAATTGCTATTAGCTAACTGCCAAATGTGTCCCATTCCCTTTTAATAGTTTACTGAATAGTTACTTTTATATAACCACCGACCGTCAGCCATAAAGCGTACGAAAGTTAATGTTTAATTAATTTTCTTAAATTTTCACGAATTCCATTTTTCAGATTGGCGTTCATCTCTGACGTAGTGGCCAAGATCAGAACATGTTTTATCCACTATAAAAATCCCAAACATTTGACTTGACATTTCGGTGTGTTCTCAACTGGAAAAACAGCTTCAAAGGGACAAATATTATACATCACGCGCAAAACAGATGCCCATTACAAATGTCGAGTAAAGTTTTAAATTAATACATTTTTCAACATTCACGTAAGGCTATACGACCGCGTTTTTCTATTTTCCAAAATATGCTACCAAGTCAAAATAATATAGTGAATGGCTTTAAAACCTGGCTCTTTTAGAAAATCAGACCTATTTTTTCAAATTTGTTAGATCCGGTACACGGCCAATATCGCCGCCTCAAAATAATTTCAAACTTCAATTCGCCAAGGCACACTATTCAACGTAGGGTGTTGTGTTTTTGTGACATTAATTTCCAACTGGTTTTCTATAGGCTGACTGAGAAAAAATAGATTTTTTAAACAATTGTCGTTCCTGCGATTTTTTTCGTTTGGTGGTATTTTTTTTTTTACCGATTTATACCGCCAAACGAAAAGATTTGCAGGGAAGACAATTCTTAAAAAAAATCTCTCAGTAAGCCTATAGAAGACCAATTTAAAACTAATGTCACAAAAACACAACACCCTACGTTGAATGATGTGCCTTGGCGAATTGAAGTTTGAAATTGTTTTGAGGTGGCTATATTGGCCGTGCACCGGATCAGAAAAATTTGAAAAAAATATTTTTGATTTTCTAAAATAGCCAGGGTTCAAAGCCATTAACTATATTTTGACATTGGTAGCATATTTTGGAAAATAGAAAACGAGGTCGAATAGCCTTAAGACGGTTGGATGAGCTCGGACCAAGTTTAAAAAATGTTTAATGCCAATTCAAAAACCGTTTCATTGTCAAATCCAACATAATAACGTTCCTTGAATGTTAACTAACAAAATTGAAAGTTTGGTAGATTTTTTACACAGTCTCATACTCCGTCGTTGTGTTGTATACAGTTTAATATTTGATATTCACCTTGTGTTTCTGACCTAACCTAACGTGATTGTGTTACGTAATTTAGGTCTTCTGATGTGAATATTCCAAAACTACTGTTTTATGGTTATTTTGTAAAACACATTGTGTTTGGTGCTATAGTAAGGTTTATGTAGTGAGCTTGACACTATATTTTTGCGTTTTATAATAATTATTGTCATTCGTTTCTATGTGTTTAGTTTGGTTTAATAGGCTTTGTAGTGAACTTTAGTAACTATGGTATTTGCAGGTTTGTGACACTGTAAAAGAAGGAATATAGTAATAATATAATAATAAAAATAATAATAATAATAATAATAATAATAATAATAATAATAATAATAATAATAATAATAATAATAATAATAATAATAATAATAATAATAATAATAATAATAATAATAATAATAATAATAATAATAATAATAATAATAGTAATAGTATAAAAGTTTGGTTTTGTTTTCGGTGGTGCCGTGGTGGGATAAACTTAGTTGGTCTACGGATCCTGGAAGGTGTGAACTACGAGTACTGTGGTGGTGGTGGTGGTGGTGGTGGTGTGGTCGTAAAAAAACCTTCTCTTTATTTACATATGCCTACGTGTCTGGTTAATTTTCTCCTCTTCCATACAGAACCGGGTTAAAAGATTAGCAAAATGATAGTATACTCATGTCGCGATAAGAATATTTTAATATTTTAAATAATTGTCTCCTATTCAAGCTTTGGAAATAAATTTTAAAAAATTCTTTGGAGGCTTATTTACGGTCAGTTTTAAAAAACTTGTATATGTTGTTAACGTGCTCTGTGTTCGACAAACATAACGTGACAAATTTGTGCAAACCACAACCCCATAGTAATGTGATAGAGAATCAAAGTGATATAAGAATAAATCTCTAGATTCTGCTCTAAAAGCTGTTTCAATCAATCACTCACCTTCAAGCCCGCGTGATAATATTCCAAACAACGAGCCACCTGGCTTAACCTGGTATAAATAATCTTGAATCCAGCTGTCATTTGTACAATCAAACATGTCATATTTAGAGATACGTGAAAATAGCGTTTTGTGAATAGATGCTACGAAGCGCTATTTTTTTCACTTAAAACTATGGTTTTCCACTTCTACTTCATTTAATATTACATAGTATCTATTATTTGCTATACACATTTTTAATCAGTTGATATTGATTCAACCTTGATGACATAATTTCAAAGTAACTAATATTAAAAAAAACTTCATACACAAGCTTTTGAAGGTGGCCAAAAAAATAGATGCTACAAAACGCTATAAAAGGACACTTGAAAATGCTATATGCACGTTTCTCTAGTCATATTGTATCAAAATAGAATGTTATTATGGTACTTATTAACTATTTCGTCGTCAATAAAAACCATTAGATCTTGAAAACAGATTCAGACGATATGGACTGAGAGCGCACATCTGCAAGGTTATAATTTAACAACACTTTTCATCGACGCATGTCGGTAGATTACAGCAACAACAACAAAGAGTCTTGGTCCAATACGCCAGGGACAGCGGCAACCTGCAACGCCGTGTGGTCTTGACATCAACGGCCAGTAGTATAGCCTCGTTCTCGCTCGTGATCTGCTTGTCCGGAAACTACCCCGAATCACAAGCAGTCACGTGACAGACGACAATTTGTTGGGATCCGATTACTTATCGACATCTGGTTTGCGTTGATGAACTTACTTGGAACAATCTAGGTTTCAAAACGTGTACAGATTGGACAACCTTGTCGATAAACAGAGTTCACGACTATGACTTCCTTCAAGTATTTACAACGCAAGTCAAATAAACACACTAACAATTTGCCTAACACAGGCACATAACAAATACATCAGACCCTTTGCTATATTATGTAATTACGTTTCATTTGGTCAGATTTGATTTATTTTAGCAATAAATTGATATTTAATTATATTTTTGCGTCAGGGTGGTTTATGTGCGCACTTAGATTGTGTGATGTTCTTATTTCATGCTTGTAACGTTGGTGAGTTAAAACACAATTATTAGAATTAGTTTATTTTTTAATACTGAATGTTAGTGTTGAAAAAGTGCTATTTGAAATACAAAGCACGATCATAAGCAATTCTTCTTTCTAACTTTAATATTGTGCATGTTGTCATCAAATTGCAACAGATATTATAAAGAATATTTTTGCTAATTTCGACTTTAATGCTTTTATAATACGTCCGATTCTGTAAAAGTGCAATGTTTGGTGGAGGTGCCGGGTCAAGACTCGTAAAACTTTCAGTTTCATTATCTAGGTATTGATTCTTGTGTAAGTATAATAATATATACTTAGAACCGTCAAGAAACACCAGACTAAAATATGTCAACTTTAGATCAGATACATTATCTAGGTATTCATTCTCGTGTAAGTAATAATCTATATTTCTCGATTTGGATAGTCGGGAAACACTCCGTAGGTGGAATTGTTAATATTTAATACATTTAAGAAATTAAATATTAATAATCTATACTTGGTACCATCAAGAAACACCCGACTTAAATATGTCAACTAAATGTGAGACAATGATTCCTATCTCTTTGCTCTTTTATTGAGTTGAAAACGTCGTTCTTGTCAACATAGTAGCCGAGCATTGAGTAGGATGTACGTTAGACGTACTGCCCATTAAAAAAACAAAAACTAAGTCATTAAACCACCCTACAAACCAATATGAACCTTTCTCCAAATACCAACCTAACATGCTATACGAATCATTAATAAATATATCTACTTTTGAGTGATTGATCAGATGAAGTCCATGACTAAGATATAAGTAACACGTCGCATGCACACTATTAGGGTCAAGTCAAACTCGAAGAACGATGTTTCGGTTGTTTTTTGTGATTAAAATGACTGCATAATCAGTTCTTAACAAACTTTTACATCTAACGCCAGTGGCGGATGGTGGATTATATTGCGAAGGTGCTGCGAAAGAAATCTCATGCACCACATCGCTAGGCTATAGAGGGCACATTATGACCTAGCGGTTGACACGCCCTTTACCCACATAAAAAACAGCTGATCTATCATGTTTTTGAATTTGAGTAATAATTTACTTAAATAAACAGTAAGCCTGTCTGTAGTTTTCCATTTTATATTGCCAATAAACAGCAAAAAAAAAACACAATAAAGCGTCTTTATCTGCTTACAACCATAGATTCATTAAATGTCTGTAAATTTCTGTATGGAAATGTAGATTTTACGAATAACTCTTACCTGTTGCTTTCTGCACTCTTCTCAGAGCTATAGGACGCCGACGTGTTGCAAACGACACGCACCCACTCGACGGAATCAGCGGAAAGTCACACAACAAAATGAATAACAAAATTCAATGTGTAAAAAATTGAGAAATATAAATATAACTAATTTCTTTATTCGTTCATAGTGTTCTTTATTCCCTATTTTGCAAAATGGATGGCTGCAACTTCGCATCTCTAGCCGGAGGCCGGCTACTGTCTAACCGCCCTCCCTTGAAACACCTTCAGAGTCACACGACTTTCCTCAGTTTTGTTGCAAAGCTTTTTCGATACCTTCTTAAGTATAGTAGGCCTACTTAACTTACAGATTATTCTAAAAGCTACTTTTAGACAGTAAGCCAATGGTTCATTCTTCTATAAGATAACACATTAAATACCAAGAGTAATCTTAAAAGCAGCTTTAAAATGCGAGGATTTACACGTACATATTTGGCCAATTGTGCGGTCTTACGTTTCATAGACTATTGCTTAATTCATATTTTGAACCCCCACCCACCCCCTTCATATAGCACCTGAGGGATAGACCAAAAAAGTAAATCATAAAGGAATCAAGGAG